>JAWWNI010000628.1:600000-1037500 GCA_034642065.1 Darevskia nairensis | reverse complement strand
TTGCTTCAGAAAGGTGGGGAACTAAATTTAAGGTTGGATTAAAATGAGAAATGGAGAGATCCTTCCACCCCTAACAGCCTTATCCTCTGTGGATTTGCCTAATCCCACTTTAAAGCCATCCAATTGATCACCATATCTTGTGGCAGTGAGTTCCATAGTTCAGCTATCCCCCGCAAAAGAAAAAACTCTCACCTGATGCACCGGAATGCTCTCCTGATCACCCAGGAAATGGCACGGGCCACAGGATTCCGCGGTGCCCCCTGAGGATTACACCAGAACAGGTTTTATTGTACCCACCAGCCAAGATCTGGAGTTCAAGATGGCAAGAGCTCTTAGGAGGCCTTGCAGTTCCCTGGAAATGGGCTCTGGAGCCAAAGCATCCAGGACACAAGCGCTGCCAAGTAGAAACAAGCAAAGGCAGAAGCAGGAAGCAAACTCTTAAGCCTTTCCACTAAAGCAGGGACCTGTTTTTCTCCCTGCTCCCCGCCCAATCCTAAGCAGGTCTCCTGGGAAGCAAGTCCTGCTGGTTTCAATAGTGCCTGGTTGTATGTTGGTCAAGGCAACACGATGACCAATTACAATAGGATAGCACTATAACTCTTTATAAATCCTATACAGAACAAAAGTACAATATGAAAATGTGCTTCCTCCAGAGACTTGCATTGCTTTCTAAGATTTTCAGAGACTTATAGACTCATGTTCATTTGTTCCAGGTTTATAAGAGCGTGTATATTCACATTTTCATATTGTACTTTGTTCTGTATAGAATTTATAAAGAGTTATGGTGCTATGGCATTGTAATTGGTCATCGTGCTGACTTGGTTATTATTGACTTAAGTTTGCAACACAGGGGTTGTTTGGTGACTGGTTGTATGTTGACACAGGGCTCCTATGCCTTTAAAAAAAAAAAATCAGTCTGAGAGGTTGAAATTTTATGGGTGAAAGGGTTCTCCATCATATAGACCAGGCATAGGCAAACTCCAGGTGTTTTGGCCTACAACTCCTGTCAGGGATCTGCCAGCCCCTGCCAGTCCAGCTCTGAGTGTTTATAGAGAGCCGCAACCGGTGTTAACAACAGATTCATCTTCGAGTGAATCTGGCAGTCCCGTCTCGGGGGAGGAGCAGTTAGTGGCTGGGAGCCAGGGAGGGCCAGGTGTCCAGGGTGTTAGTGGGAGACCTGGCACCACCCAGCATTCTCGCTCGGAGGGGGAAATGTCAGTTCCGGCGCATATATCAAGTAGGAGAAGAAGGTGGCAATTTAGGGTGCCAAAGCTTTGGTGTTGGCGCCAAAACAGGAGGGAGGTACTTCCGGATTCTGCTAGTGACTGAGCAGACATGATAAGACTGAGCTCTGCACTGTAAATAGCTTGGCACTGAATAAAAAGACTTAAAGACAAATGGCTTTGGCATTTCTGTTGAACAACCGATAAGAGAACCTGACAACTCCCATGATCCCTAGCTAACAGGACCAGTAGTCAGGGATGATGGGAATTGTAGTCTCAAAACATCTGGGGGGCCGAGGTTGCCTATGCCTGATACAGACTGTCAGGCAGCTGTTAAATGCTCAGGAGCCCCTCCACCTGCAAAAGAGGAGCGACAATCATTTTCTAGAACCCTGATTTATCGCTGGTTCTTTTGCCCACCCTCTGTCCTGGTCATCTTAAATATATCTGTGCCCCCCAGCAGGTGGAGAGCAGGTGCAGCAGGACTGGAGACAGAGGAAGTGGGAAAGGGCAAAGCTTGCCTTATCTCCCAAGGCCACCAAAATCAATATTTTTTTTAAAAAATGCAATGTATGTTTTCCAGATGGAGACCAGGTAACTACCGGTAATACATGCACACACTAATACATCACAAATCATTTCAGCCGTCTCTTAACCTGGTGGTTGGTGTGAGGAGAAGTCAGCTGGAAGTCCTCCAGGAGGGGAAACATAACCGTGGTCACTTCCTGGAAGACAATTCTCCAAAGTCACATCAGTTGTATCTACAGGAGGCCCAGGATAGAAATGCCTTCTCTGCCCCACATCTGGCTGGTCCTGGGCTGAGTCCACTGGTGGCAGGTAAGTCGGAGGATGAGGCTCCAGATCCTTCAAGCAGTCTTGGCTTTGTGCAAACTCAGAACAGGGAGCCAAATCTGGATAATGTAAGATTTTATGAGTAAGATCAGTATGTCCTCCATTTGCCTGCACGCCTGTTCAAACTCCAAGGCTACAAATGAGATATTTTAAGCAGGAATGCCAATAGACCAGAACATCTGAGCAGCTGAATCCAACCCTCTTATTATTCCCACTTACTGTTTCCAGCAGAAGCCAGTCTCTTAGAGTTCAGATAAAGCATGAAAGAGAGGGGCTTCTCCTTTTATTTGTCCACAGCATCTGGTAATTCAAAGGTATACTGCCTCTTACCATGGAAGTTCCATTTAGCTACCTGTTAGGAAGCCTATATTCTACAAATATGCTTCAGTTATATTTTCAACTTTAAAATAAAACCTTTCAGAGACTGGGACTGAATATCTGGGAACTTTAGTAGCTGATCCTGTTAAAACTCCCCAGAATCTTTAGATTTGGACAGTAGTAGAAACTGTTGTGATATTTGTCCAAGCCGAGCGGAAAACAGCTGCAGTGAGGCTGGTATGACTTGGGCATGTACCCGTGAGAAAGCTAGCTTATCTGCTTGACAGACCAGCGATCCAGCTAACATTGCAATCCTACCCATAAGACCCATTGAACTCTCCTGGGCTTTATGCAAAAGCATACATACAGAGGAAGTAAACAGGCCTTCTGAAGGGCTTGTAGAATTTAGATCCCTTGAAGGCTAGAGACAGGAAGAAGAGAATGAGACCCTCAGAAACAGCCAAAGCCGAGCCCCTTTTAACCTATTCCGATGCATTTACTGCCTGAGCAACAGGGTCCACCTGTTGTTCAAATTTCAGGGCATCCATTAAGGATACTGTCAGGAATCTGCCTCCTCCTGCCAGTCCAGCTCTGAGTGTTTATAGGCAGCCGCCACCTGTTCTAACTACAGATACATCTTCGAGTGAAAACAGCAGTTCCTCAGAGGAGAAGCAGTTAGTGGCTGGGAGGCAAGGGATGCCAGGGAAATCCAGGGATTTAGTGAGAGGCCTGGCACCACCCAGCAGGCTCGATTGGAGGGAGGTCCGGCGCATAGTTTACATAGGAGGAACAGGAGACGGCAATTTAGGCTGCCAAGGCTTTGGTGTTGGCGCCAAAATCGGAGGGAGGCACTTCCGGATTCTGGTAGTGACTGAAACAGACATGATAAGACTAAGCTCTGCACTGTAAATACTTTGGCACTGATTAAAAGAACTAGAAAGACAAATGGTTTGGCTTTTCTGTTGAACAACCGATAAGGGAACCTGACAGGTACCAATAGGCTTCTGCAAGTCATACTTCCAGGTAAGTCCAATAGGAGAAAGGAACAGTCTCAGATGTGCCAGAATAAATGTAAAAGGATTCATTTAACTGGCGCCAGGGCAGCTGTGTGCTCCTTTCTGTGAACACATGCCACTGTCCATCCTTTCGTTCTTTTACCTGGTGTTGATCCACTGGTTCTGGGAAATTCCGGCTGGGTGCAGTTGGCATTGCAAAGACTTCCTTCCTCCTTAAATGAGACGAGAAGGAGAAGGAGAAAAACAGGTTAAGCAAAGCTTGGAGCCAAGTGGGGTCAGCTGTGGGGCAGCAGGCAAGGCGGCAGATGAAGTGCCAACAAGGGACAAGACACAGAGGCCACGGACAAATCACCAGGGCTCATCCTGGACAGTCTCCGTCACCCACCATTGAGAGGAGGTGGGAGTGGAAGGGCTTGTCAGAACTCTACAGAGCAATCCCAATTACATCCCCTGAACCAAGTAGCACATCCAGGGGGGTCACCCGTCTTCTGCCCATTAGGCAGCATTTCCACAGATCTCTGCGGATAAATCTTGTTCATCAATGCAAAATGTATACTCCACCACACTCTCCGACATCAGGATGGCACCCGATGTGGTATACAACCACAAGAAAGCGACGCAAAGCCAAAACAAGTGTTTTCTGAAAGTAGCCACATTGCTGAAGCCGAGGGAGGGAAACCAATGGAGGAGAGGCAACACTGGCGAGGGCCAGATTCTGCTATCAGCGTGACAATGGAGGCATGGCCTCGCCCGTCCGTCATGGGGAACGGTATTCAGAGGAGTATCATTGTCTGGCAACGGAGACACATCCCCTGGTCTTCCCAGAGATGGCAGCCATGTGGGAGGTGGAGAAGGAAGCAGGAAGTCCGTGTTTTCTGCCTCACATGGCAAAACAGGCTTTGGATGCCATGTGCCTCAAGTTGGAAGACAGCCAGTGTGGTGTAGTGGTTAAGAGCGGTAGACTCGTAATCTGGTGAACCAGGTTCGATTCCCCGCTCCTCCACATGCAGCTGCTGGGTGACCTTGGGCCAGTCACACTTCTTTGAAGTCTCTCAGCCCCACTCACCTCACAGAGTGTTTGTTGTGGGGGAGGAAGGGAAAGGAGAATGTGAGCCGCTTTGAGACTCCTTCGGGGAGTGATAAAGCGGGATATCAAATCCAAACTCTTCTTCTTCTTCTTCTTCAGCTTAATCCAAGTAGCCAGAAAGAGCTAGATCACAAATCAGCCCATCTACATCCCACCCAAGCAGTCTTACCTCCCACTGCCGACATCTGGTTCGGAGCTCCGAAAGCCAACCCGGTTCCCAAGTCGCCTCTTGCCCAGGCTTCTCCAGCAGGCAGGGGTCAGAGAGTTTCAGGCGCTCTGCCAGCTGTCCGATTGGGAAGAAGCGAGGCGAGGAGCAGTTAGTTCAGAGGATCCAGAGTCACTGCTGCAAACAGTCAGCAGAGGGCTCTTTAAGTTAGGTGGCAAAAGAGGGTTTTTTTAAGGGGGGGAGGGGAAACCAAGCAAGAGCTATTAAGTCTGCCTCAACAACAACAATAACAATAACAACAACAACAACAACAATAACAATAACAATAATAATAATAATAAATTATTTCTACCCCACCCATCTGGCTGGGCTTCCCCAGCCACTCTGGGCGGCTTCCAACAAAATATTAAAATACAATAATCCATCAAACATTAAAAGCTTCCCTAAACAGGGCTGCCTTCAGATGTCTCCTAAAAGTCTGGTAGTTGTTGTTCTCTTTGACATCTAGTGGGAGGACAAAAACTCTTCTTTTGATAATACCGGGGGGGGGGGTGGAATCCTGAACTTCTCAGCGCTATTCTAGAAGGCCAGTTGTGGTTACTGGGAGCAGAAGATGGGATGCTGTCTTACAGTGAGTGAAATCATTTGTGCAGGCATGTCCAAAGTCTGTTTTGAGGGCCTAATACGCCCCGGCGGTCGGTTTAATCCAGCCCCTGTGGTAGTTTATTTCCTGGGGTAAAATCCTTAAAAAAAACCTCAACAACTTCAATCCTGAAAAAAAGGTCAACATCTTTGGTTGGCCCTTTGCTTGGCCAGGCTCCACTGCCTGTTCACCTGCCTTCTCCAAACATTCAAGCTGGGGGGGGGGGATGTGAGTGCACCAGCATCTTCCTCCACTTGCCTCTCCTCCCCCCCCCCGACCCCCCCCATCTCAGCAGTTGTGTGGATCGGGCCAGAGAGAGAAAGAGTGTGTCACAGCTGCAACATCACTTGTGCAGGGCCACGAAGCTGGGCCCACAGAGAACATCATCCAACAGCCCCCAAAATCTGACATGGGAATTGGATCTGCCACCTGCCTGTACCTGGTGACTCCAGTGTCTAACATCTCAGGATGTCCCAGGTGGCACATTTTGTCCCAGATTTTGCCCCACAGAATCAAAAGCAGCCACGGAGAACCAAGACTCGTCTCCACAAGAGCTACGCTTGTTTAAATCACTTCTCTAAATTGCAGCGCTTATCCCACCTGTGACAACTCTCTCCAAATTCAGCAATTATTAGTAGGTTATTCATGTCATTTTCTCCTCGCAAGAAATGTGTTTCTTGGAACATGTCGAGGCCCCTTCTCAAATTCCGGGGCTTTCAGCCATTCGTGTTAACGTATGTGCAAAACACAGATTAGGCAAATGCGATTATCATCAAATGAAACATTAGGAAGGAATTAACAGCTCAGCCTGTAACTAACTGAGCCACTTAAGCCCTGCGCCACTTCTGTAATTTGTGCTGTTTCTGATTTAGCCGTCTTTCCTTCCATTTATTCTGAATATTTATACAGCTGGATCCTCTATGGAGGGCAAACAGAGGGTTGTTTGCTATGGACTGACATAATTTCAGGTCCCCTCCTCAATCAGCTGCTGAACAAATCCACGGTGAGGCTGACTGCCAAGCAACGCCCCTTCTTGGGATACAAGGGTTTGGCCTCTTGAAGCATGCTCATGCTACATCTATACTGGTGACTGGGAGTGGCCGCCAGGACCACATAACACCAGTCCTGAGAGATCTACATTGGCTCCCAGTACGTTTCCAAGCACAATTCAAAGTGTTGGTGCTGACCTTTAAAGCCCTAAACGGCCTCGGTCCTGTATACCTGAAGGAGCGTCTCCACCCCCATCATTCAGCCCAGACCCTGAGATCCAGCGCCGAGGGCCTTCTGGTGGTTCCCTCACTGCGAGAAGCAAAGCTACAGGGAACCAGGCAGAGGGCCTTCTCAGTAGTGGCGCCCGCCCTGTGGAACGCCCTCCCATCAGAGGTCAAAGCGATAAACAACTACCTGACATTTAGAAAATACCTGAAGGCAGCCCATGTGTCAACACTATGACACATGGGTTCAGGAAGGACGGGGCATGTCTAGCTCACTGTGGAAAGAGTTTGTCCCTCTTGCATATGAGCATTCACCTTGCCAGCTCATCACCAGTTTGGAATAAGGATCAAGCTCTCTTGTGACGTGAAGCGCATGGCTTTTCCTCATAACCCAAAGACCAACCTTGATCACTTGCTCCAGGAGGACAGGGTATGAGTTCTGCTTCTGAGTAAGAAGCGCTGTCCCTGCCGCTTCGCAGTAATGCAAGGCCTGGGCAGGGAGGCCGCAGTCCACCAGGCGAGAGGCGTAGATCAGCTTGTACACCTGCAAAAGAGAATTGGGGCCAAAAACAACTTGTACAGATTGCAGGGGGAGAGGAGGAAGGAGGTGCTTTTGGGGACAGTCTGTTCAGGCTGCTGTGGGGAGCTGAGCCCCTGAAAAGTAATCAGATAACCCTTCTTTTGCAGGAGAGCAGCAGTCCCCCAAAAGTGGCAGGATTGATATTTGGGGCAGACCTCATCAAAGAAGAAGCTTTATCACTACCCAAAGGGGTCTCAAAGTGGCTCACATTCTCCTTTCCCTTCCTCCCCAACAAACACTCTGTGAGGTGAGTGGGGCTGAGAGACTTCAGAGAAGTGTGACTAGCCCAAGGTCACCCAGCAGCTGCATGTGGAGGAGCGGAGACGCGAACCCGGTTCCCCAGATTACGAGTCTACCACTCATGCACCTGAAGGCCAGCTTACATGATGTTAAGTTCTTCTAAAGTGTTTACAGTGAAGCTAGCTGTAGTGTACTGGCTTGGAGACAGGTGTGGAACAAGAAACTCTTATCTCTTAACCTGTAGATAGTGTTATGAGTTTGGGGTGGGGGGCAGAGGCCTGGGCCCACTTCTAATTCATGAATCCGGCATGAATTCAATTCCTGGAATGGCCAGTCTAGCTTCCTGGTGAAGCAATGGCCCTCTAAGTATGGGCCATTAAGGTAGCAAAGGAAGTGGTTCTGTGCCAGATATCAGATGGTTAGGCCTTCGTCCCTCAACTCACTGGGAGTTAGAAAGCCAAAAGCCAGAGTTGAGAGTTGAGTTATGTGAGCTATAAGTTGGAAGCTGGCAGGCTGCAGGCTGGGAGACAGAGCTATGCCTTGGATTCTGATGGAATTCAAGGTTGCAGCAATGGCGGGAAGCAAGATCCAATTTTCCAACTTGGGATGCCAATGCTGTGAACTCCTTCACTGGAGGCTCAGGTTGCTTATATGTGTAAACAAACCATATATCATAAAGACACCGCAGTCTCTCCTGTGCCTTATTCCAAGGGAACTGAATCCTGGGTAAGCTCCTGGAGTCTTGCACGGCTTGGAGATTGGGCAACAATAGAAAGGCAGATCCCTCTGAAAAACCTGCTCTGCACGTCACGCTAAGCTAGAGGAAGAGGCTTCAGCCTGGAGTGAAGTCTGGTCTAAGGACTTTGTCTATAAACCCTTATTTACTAGCTCTTAGTAACTCAGCCAAATATGCCAAGGCAAATTCACTTTATGGATTCAGTTTGCTTGATTCAGCTACCACGGAAGGCAGCTGCCGGGGGTGTGAGTGTGATCTGGAGCAGATAAAATGGCCAGAGGTGAAGAATAAGCAGCCCCTCTCTCCCCATTCCCGACCCCAATCACTCATCCTCTGCTCAAGATTGCAGCTTCCACAGCGGCTTTTGATCTGCGGAAAATGTCAGGGAGAAATTATATGTGATTGAGCATCAAGCATCGTTGGGTCCTTTAAAATCCTGCCAAAGGCCAGTCAAAGAGGTTTGATTCCTCCTGCCCTTGCGATAGGCAGGACTATTTTACTATTTTAATCATGCTTTTTAAAGGGCACTTCCACAAACGAGGCTTCGGCCTAGTAATGATGTGTTGCATTCATCCTACAAGCTGAATCAGGCTGTATCCCAGGGCCAGCCCTGCTACAAAGCAACTTAGCTCTGTTCTTCAGCGTTACTTCCCCAAACCCTGCCAGTTATGGGAGGCAGGAATGGGGATTAACATTGACCCTCCACTAACAGCTAACCCAGATAATAAGGGGTGGGGAGAAACCCCAGTGAAAGGAAGGAGAGAGCATGTTGTTGTTGTTGTTTAGTTGTTTAGTCATGTCTGACTCTTCGTGACGCCATGGACCAGAGCACGCCAGGCACTCCTGTCTTCCACTGCCTCCCGCAGATTGGTCAAACTCATGTTGTTAGCTTCGAGAACACTGTCCAACCATCTCATCCTCTGTCGTCCCCTTCTCCTTGTGTCCTCCATCTTTCCCAACACCAGAGTCTTTTCCAGGGAGTCTTCTCATGAGGTGGCCAAAGTATTGGTGCCTCAGCTTCAGGATCTGTCCTTCCAGTGAGCACACAGGGCTGATTTCCTTAAGAATGGATAGATCTGATCCATGGGACTCTCAAGAGTCTCCTCCAGCACCATAATTCAAAAGCATCAATTCTTCGACGATCAGCCTTCTTTATGGTCCAGCTCTCACTTCCATACATCACTACTGGGAAAACCATAGCTTTACTGCTAAGTGTGCTAAGTGGGATTTGCTTGATTCAGATTGTAATGGCTGTTGTACGTGATGCTCATTCACATAACAAACGCCTCTCCCCTGCTTCATATTCCACATTAACAATGATCGCACACTGATAGCACAGGAAAAGCTCAAAGGTGTGAGAAGTTTCAAAGTGCAACCTTGGCCAAGTACAGATCAATATCCTAAACTGGCCTTACGTCAGGTTAGATCAGAGCTTTCCAAACTTTTCATGTTGGTGGCACACTTTTTAAGACATGCATCATTTTGCGACGCTGTGGGTTAAACCGCAGAGCCTAGGGCTTGCCAATCAGAAGGTTGGCGGTTTGAATCCCCGCGACGGGGTGAGCTCCCGTTGCTCGGTCCCAGCTCCTGCCAACCTAGCAGTTCGAAAGCACGCCAAAAAGTGCAAGTAGATTAATAGGTACCGCTCCAGCGGGAAGGTAAACTGCATTTCTGTGCGCTGCTCTGGTTCGCCAGAAGCGGCTTAGTCATGCTGGCCACATGACCCAGAAGCTGTACGCCGGCTCCCTCGGCCTATAGAGCGAGATGAGCGCCACAACCCCAGAGTCGTCCGCGACTGGACCTAATGGTCAGGGGTCCCTTTACCTTTACTAATTCCGTTTTATTAGCAAACCGGAGGTTAAACTGACCCCTTTCCAGCCCTGGGAGGAGCGTTCATGCGACACACCTACACACAGTTTGGAAAGCTCTAAGAAGGTACCTTTTATCATATGTGGTGGGAGTGTAAAAGGGTGAAAGGCTTCTGGAATATAATATAAGGTGAAATTAAGAAAATGTTGAAATATACATCTGTTAAAAAACCAGAAGCATTTTTACTAGGAATTACAGGTACAGACATTACAGGTACAGACATTAAAAATCAAGACTTTAAGCTTTTCCAATATGCAGTGACTGAGGCGAGAATGTTAATAGCACAAAAATGGAAACAAGAACAAACACCGACAAAAGAAGAATGGATTGTGAAACTAACGGAGTATGCAGAATTGGACAAGATGACGGGGAGAATCCGCGAACAGCGGGACCAGAAGTTCATCAAAGACTGGGCTAAATTTACAGACTATTTAAAGGGAAATTGTATTCAATTGAATACGTTGGTAGGATGGCAAGAGGCTTTGTAGAGTAAGGAAGAAATATTGTTGTTAGTACGAAGATATAGGGATTAATTTTAGAAAATAATAATATAAAACAATGATTGACTTTGGAAATATAGGTATAAGGGATAGATATTAGAATATCATAAGGAAGGTTTGACGGAAGTCACGGCCATAACAAGCCAAAACGGTATAAGATGTGAAGATAAATGGGCGAATTTATTATTGTATTGATATAAAACCAATAAAAAATGATTATAAAAAAAAGGAAAGTTCTGGGCTGGATCATTAGCCCACACTTCCTATTGGCAGCAAAGACACCTCCTGGTCCCTCCAAATGAAAGTTGCTGGGGACTGAACCAGGAGCTTTAAACACGGGGTTCAGGTGGCCCCTATAGCCCACCCCCTAGAGGAAGCTTTGTTAACCCTGACAAGCCAAGAGCTCTTGTTTAAAAAGCCTTTTCAGAGATGATCCATTAAACTTCCATGAGCTCTGGATGTTCTTGATTGACTGGTTGAACTCAGAGTGCATCTGTTACCTGGAAAGAGTGAATGAAAGCCTGGGGACTCCTCAGCAATTGGCAGTACTCAAAGATCTCTGTCCTGTGGATGCCCTCTGTCCTGGCAAACTGGGCAAAGGTCTGGCTGAAAGGAAGACGCAGACAGAGAGTCAGGGATGGAAAGTGAACGGCATTCTCTAAAGCAGCCTCTTAAATCCTGGTCTCCACATTTCCACGTCACTTTGTGGTGGTGGTTTTTTTTAAAAAAAAAAAAGCCCTTGTGAAAATTCACCAGTATTTTAATGGCCATTTCTCTTAATACACCCATTTTTGCAAAGTAATTTCCCCCATTTTGTATGTTATTTCCACTAATATACACATTTTTAATGGAAAACGTACCCTAGCATATGCATTTTGTACACATTACTTGGCTGGAGAGCTGCACTGCAAAATTTGGAAAACCACAACTTTCAAAGGATGGCTGTTTCAGTTTTGAAAAGCGCAAATCTGGGCAGATTTTGTCCTTAAACTAGAACCAAAATGGATTTCTCCACCCATCCTTAATCCACTGAATCCAACAGGACTCATTTCTGAGTAACTACTGGCTAAACTTTTCGTTATTTAATGGGGGGGGGCTCTAGTGCTTGGAGACTTAGGGAAGTTAAAACAAGAAAAAGGATTTATTTTACCGAACAAAGTTGGCAAAGCAAAGGGCGCCCCCCCCCCGCCCCACAACTCCCAAGCTGAGCCCCGCCGCCTGGCACCCTGTCCGTACAGCGGTGGCTCGCGCCCAGCAGCCCGGACGGAGTGCACATGCGCGGAATGTCGCACATGTGCACTCCATCCAGGCCGGCACTGCCGCCCCCGTAGTGACCTTGCGAGCCGCCGAGCGAGTGGAAACTCGCAAGGCTACCACGCGTGAAATGCAGCACGGACGGGGCAGCCCTACGAGCCGCCGCTCGCAAGGTCGCCGCGGGAGCAGCAGCGCCAGCACGGAGGACTGTGCATGCGCGGCTTTTCCACGCATGTGCAGTCCGTCCTGACGTGCGTTGTGACGCGTGCGGAGCGACGCCCCGCCCCCAGGGGGTGCCTCCGCGTTTCTCGCCCCAGGCAGCCAAGCAGCTTGCTCCACCTCTGTGCATTGCAAGCCTTTCTTCCAACCCCTGGAGCCGCCAGCTGTCACTGAATTCATTTCAGTTCATTACTCTCACACACACACCCCCATTAACTGGTTAATCAGTTAGGTTTGAACAAATCTGCAAATTACCAAAACTTCAGTAGACCAGCCCTTCAGATAAGTGAAAGGAAATGTCACACAGCCTACACCATAGGTAGGCAAACTAAGGCCCGGGGGCCTGATCCAGCCCAATCACCTTCTAAATCTGGCCCGCGGACGGTACGGGACTCAGCGTGTTTTTACATGAGTAGAATGTGTCCTTTTATTTAAAATGCATCTCTGGGTTATTTGTGGGGCCTGCCTGGTGTTTTTACGTGAGTAGAATGTGTCCTTTTATTTAAAATGCATCTCTGGGTTACTTGTGGGGCATAGAAATTAGTAGTTCATTATTATTATTTTCAAAATACAGTCCGGCCCCCCACAAGGTCTGAGGGACAGTGGACCGCCCCCTGTTGAAAAAGTTTGCTGAACCCTGGCCTACACTTAATAAACCAAAACTATTTGCCATTGCTAGAATGAAATACCATTTTTAATTCCCACCCACCCTTACTAAAGTAAGATGCAAGAACCAAAATAGCTTTTAAAAACAAAGGCCTTTAAAAATAAGCAAATGTTTCTGTGGCTTATAGTGCTACCAGTTTGCCTTTGCTAACTGGAGTTTGTCTGCACAACTCAGAGAATGTGTTTTTACTTTTCTGTTCCCTGCTACCAAGATGCTTGTATAACAATTATTGCCCCCTTGCTTAGAAGAATGCCCAGATGTTCTAGTTTGGAACTGTTCAGTTTGCTTCTAGAAGATGGAAAACCAGAGATTACAGCATTAGTCGCAAAATTTTGCATGGCAGCCTATAAAATACATCAGTCATTCTTACCTGCTGGATCTACATAGACTTTTTCTCACTCTCTTAAATTATTAACTCCTCCATTTTGCTTACTTACTATTTTGTTTATTTTATCCGTGTTAGTATTTGTTGTATGAAATAGAGTCCACATGCACATTCCAGGCAGAGGGCCTTCTCGGTGGTGGCGCCTGCCCTGTGGAACGCCCTCCCATCAGATGTCTAGGAAATACCGGTAAACAACTACCTGACTTTTAGAAAACATCTGAAGAATGTTTTCCAAGAAACCGGAGGCGTTTCTGCTCAGGTTGATGGGAGATGAAATCGCTAAAAAAGACCAGAGACTATTTATGTATGCGACCACTGCAGCAAGGATTTTGGTTGCCCAAAGATGGAAACTGCAAGAGGTACCAACATTAGAGGACTGGCAGCTAAAAATGATGGATTACGCCGAATTGGCGAAGATGACGGGCAAGGTTAGGAACCAAGACGACCGGAAGTTCATGAATGACTGGAGTAAATTTATAGAATATCTAAAAGAAAATTGTACAAGTTTAAAGACACTAACAGGACTGTTGTAATTCCTAGGTTGTGTGATCCATCTAATCTCTGACTGAAACTAGAGGAGAAAGATTAAAAAGGTCAGAGATAGATAAAAAATAAAAGCGTTAGAGGCTAAATAATACTTTAAAACCGTTGAAAGGAGGGAGGGAAGTCATAGCTCGGCAGAGCTTTAAAGGTATTGTATGTAATGTATTTGATGAAAAGTGGACTGTTAACGTAATAAGAAATCAATAAAAATCATATGGGGGGGGGATTTAAAAACCACATAGCCCTAGTAAATGCAGTTAGCCAGAACCAGAGTCCTTGCCACTTTCTCCCTTCTCTATGCTGTTCTCTAAGCAGAGACAGGCATTTCAGCAGCTAGCAGATTTCACTGTCTTAAGGCACCACACCACTCAGCTAAAACTGGCTTCTTCTTTATGTTGTTGTGCAAAATACCAAGCAGGGTGGGGGTGGGGGTGAGGGTGGGGGTTTAATGCTTCAAGTCAGATGCTTGGAAAGAAGTATCCCCACTCCTCGTGGCATCATAGAATCGTAGAACTGTAGAATTAGAAGGGATCCCGTGGATCATTCTAGCCCACCCGCTGCAATGCAAGAATCTCAACATGATGCAATCCCTCATCCAATCTGAACCCGTACCCATAGCATGCTTAGCTTTGCAAATGTCCTGGCAATTTTATTGCTGAACCTGTTGCGGTTTGTTTTATTCTTCCTCACTCAGCTAAAAAAGAAGGTGCGTGCAACTAGAGGCATATTCTTTCAAACTTTGAACTGTGTAAGCTATCCTGGAGTCAGAGATAATTTAGGGCAGTCCCTTCCCTTCCCTTCCCTTCCCTTCCCTTCCCTTCCCTTTCCTTTCCCTTTCCCTTTCCCTTTCCCTTTCCCTTTCCCTTCCCTTCCCTCCCCTCCCCTCCCCTCCCCTCCTTCCTTCCTTCCTTCCTTCCTTCCTTCCTTCCTTCCTTCCTTCCTTCCATGCCTGCTGAACCAAGCCAGACTTGGCTTCTCTGCTACAACAGAGCTTGCTTGGAGGAAAAAAAGGAATGAAGACCAAGGGAGAGGGAAGGCAGGGATAATAAAGAACCTTGTTTTCTCCCTTTGAGCTCCCCATCACTGATAGCATTCAGAGTTTAGATGCGTCGGCGGAAGTCTGAACTTTGCACTGAAATCCCTTGGTGGAACACGCTTACCTTGGAAGCAATTACACGGAGGCCTTTAGTATGGAAAATAAGAAAGCGAAGTTTATCATAGCAAATATGTGTTTGATAGTAAAGAGCTCCTAGTTTTATTTAACTATGTTGGAAAGGCAACGCTTGCTCGTTGATCTCAGCGGAGACACGCAAAAGGCCTCCCTCTCCCATGGTGTGTCAAATAAGAAGAATAAGAAGAGTTTGGATTTGATATCCCGCTTTATCTAAGGAGTCTCAAAGTGGCTCACAATCTCCTTTCCCTTCCTCCCCCACAACAAACACTCTGTGGGGTGAGTGGGGCTGAGAGACTTCAGAGACGTGTGACTAGCCCAAGGTCACCCAGCAGCTGCATGTGGAGGAGAGGAGACACGAACCCGGTTCACCAGATTACAAGTCCACCTCTCTTAACCACTACACCACACTGGCTCAAGGGGAAAGGAGGAAGAGCAGGAAATGAGAGCATTAACCCTGCATGGTATCAGTTTAACACCAGAAGGAAGCTCAGCCAGGCAGTCTAGGACGTCTGGAAGTCCCCTCTCTACGTTTTCCCCGTACAAACCTCATCAGCCTTAATACAAGCTGAGCTGTATCCCAACCCTTCCAACTACCCTGTTTCTCCTAAAATAAGATGTAGCCATAAAATAAGCCGTAGCAGGATTTCTATGCATTTGTGAATGATAAGCCATACCCCGAAAATAAGACATAGTGACGCGGCGCCTCTCCCTTAAGACGGCCTGGATAGGCGTGGCTATGCAGCTTACCGACGCGGAGCGGTTAAAATAAGACATCCCCCGAAAATAAGCCATACTGTGGTTTTTTGAGGGGGGGGAAATATAAGATGGTGTCTTATTTTAGGAGAAACTTCTTCACTGTATCTGAAGAAGTGTGCATGCACACAAAAGCTCATACCAAGAACAAACTTACTTAGTCCCTAAGGTACCACTGGACAATTTTTTTTATTTTATATATATATTTCTACTTCAAATGTGGTAGCGCTAACTGACGGACGTTCATGTGGGTTTGAAATATACACCGAGATTATTTCTCTCCTCATACTTCTCTCTCCGACCTAGAACTGAGAGGTCAACTTGGAGCTACTCTCTGAGAGAATGTAATAATAATAATAATTTATTATTTATACCTTGAGCAAGTGCAGCTGCCTTGTTCTGCTCCAGGCTAGTTAGTTAAAGTGCAACTAGAAACTTTTCTGTCCAAGTTATGTATTTCCCAGGATAAGCAGCTTCAGTATTTTCTCACCTACAAGCCAAGGGTTGCCATAGGTAGCTGAACCAGTTACCGTATTTTCTGCTCCATAAGACGCACTTTTTTCCTCCTAAAAGGTAAGGGGAAATGTCTGTGCGTCTTATGGAGCGAATGTGTGGTCCCTGGAGCTGAACTGCCCAGGGGCAAAAGCAGATCGTGCTTTTTTAAAAAAATAGAGAGAAGGGGGTATTGAAAGGAAGCCCGCTGAGCAGCTGCTCAGCAAACGATCGGGGAGAGAGATAAGGGAGAGAGATTCCAGCCCCACCCCCTTGCAGAGGGAGTCTGTTTCCCCAGCAACATGTGACTGGCTGATTAGATTATCTGTCTGGAAACTGTAGAAATAGCTCCCTTTACTGAAGCTGCAGAACTGTGAGTTAAACCCCATAAAACAGGGTTTTTTCCCCTTTGCAAAGTAAGCTTAACAACTTTGAGCTGATCCTCAAAAAATGGGGCTTTTCTCCTTTGCAAAAGAAGCTGCAGAAATTTGAGCTGAGCCTCAAAAAACCGGGGCTTTTCCCCTCTAAAAACTAGGTGCGTCCTATGGTCAGGTGCGCCTTATAGAGCGAAAAATACGGTGATCTCAGTACAAAGCACAGCATGGGAGGTGGGGAGTGCCACAACAGCTGGGCGGCTGCTGGATCCCCTCTGACAACAGAAGCCGAGGCTCAGCTTGGAGGTGGCTGAAAGTCTGATTAGATTTCCTTTTAGAGAACTGTCGCCGTCGTCCCCCCACCCCAAATGCCCTGATTCCAAAGGAGCCACATTCAACAGCACCAAAGTTGTCAGTTACATGTGTTGCTTGAAGATGCGAGGCTTGTTTAGAGCTGTAATTCTAATAAGGAGCGAATGGTTTAAAGGTGAAATGAATCGTTAAAATCCTTTCCTTTTTATCTAGCCAGAGCACCATTAGCATAAGTGGAACTGTTGGCTCTTTAAATTGGATTTTTAACCTTAGCGGAGCCTCTTAAGGTGAATGACTAAATCGCTTGCATGTCTCAACTTACAAGAAGTAAATTCAGTGGGGCACTTTAGAAGACGCAGAAAACCCAGACCTCTGTCTGTCTCACTGGTCATGGAAGCACTTGTACAAGTTGCCTGGGCACCCGGCAGATTTTCGCCTGGCCTTTTTATTGCAAGATACAGATCAGCATGTAACTTTACAAATGGCGAATTTTTAAACTTCCGTTTTGACATATAAACGTCGTAATGGACTGCTGTTTGGAAGCTGAAAATTCCTTATAGTATCTGTTTCTAATTTGTACTCTTTTAAGTTTTACTGGTTCTAATTTTTTTAATCAAATTGTACTGTGTATTTGTTCTAGTTCTGTTGTTCTTATGACTTGGAGCGCAAATACCGCTGCTCTGGCAAAGAAGGCCCAGCAGAGAATTTATTTCCTCAGACTTTTAAAGAAGAACAATCTGAGTGAGAGACTGCTGGTGTCCTTCTACAGAGGCTCCATAGAGAGCATTCTTATATACTGTATTTGTGCTTGGTTCTCCAGCTGCACAGCCAGGGAGAAGAAGGTACTTCAGAAGGTCATAACCATTGCCCAAAATATTATTGGTCATCCTCTCCCATCTCTGGAAGAACTATACAGTTCCCGTTGCCTTAAAAAGGTTAACAATATTTTAAAGGATCCATCTCATCCAGGATATAGTCTCTTTGCACCACTGCCTTCGGGCAGAAGATATAGAACAATTAGATCAAGAACAAATAGTCTGAAGAACAGTTTCTACCCAAGAGCTATAACCACCTTAAATGCTGTGACCAGATAATATGACCTTGGAGAGCTGTGGGGGGGGGGGGCTTTTTTGGGTGTGTGTGTGTGTTTTGTGCTGTTTTTTTTCTTTTTCTTTCTGGTTTTTACGGGATGGCATGCAATTTCGTTGCACTTGTATAGCGTTGTGCTTGTACTTGTGCAATGACAATAAATAAATTATCTTATCTTATGAGCTTAAAGCTGAAATAAAGTGATTGATTGAAGCACTTGTACAGAGAATCGTAGAATTGCAGAGTGGCAGCTGACATGCAGCAGAATGGATGGCCCTTGTGGTCTCTTCCAACTCTATGATTCTATGATTCTATGAGAAGCCAGTACTGGACTGTGACTTATGTGTCACACTCAACAAATACAAGATTTGACAGGTGACGGGCAATAATGTCAGCGCTACTGTGCATACACCAGTTTGACAGTATCAGAAACAGGGCACACAACAGCAATGCAGGTTAAATTGCCAAATGTTGAGTTCAGATTCGGGATGGGGGTGGTACTGAATTTAAGCATATTGCAAAATTTCGTTTTGGTTCTACTCTGACTCCAGCGAGAGTAACTTTGGCCCGGCTGTGGAATGTGGATGGCAAGGAGACCGCAGGCATCTCAAGATTTGCTGGTTGGCTACTGAAGTGCCATCTCTCAGCTTCGGAATAAGCTAAATGCTGTAAATCTAGTTTCCCCGTCCAAGACTCCTAAATACTGCACAGCGGGAAAGGGAGCTTTAGTTCATCCCGTAACTTAAGATTAGTTTAGAGCTACAGTGACCTCTTGTGGCCAGGTTTTGGCATTGCACTCCACGCCCACAGCTGGTATTTCCACAATACGTGTCAAGCCCATATATCTGGCTATCGATGGAAATGTCGCATTAGGCCTTGGGGCAGGAACTTGGAAAACAATGAATAGGTGTAGGTTTGCACAGGCATAGTGCTGTAATTATACATGCATAGCCCTAGCCCTCCTGCTCAACCCTATCAGAAAGATTTCTTTTCTTTAAAAAATGGATCGCTGGAGCTACCGTATTTTTCGCTCCATAACGCGCATTTTTTTCCTCCTAAAAAGGAAGGGGGAAAGTCTGTGCGCATTATAGAGCGAAGGCCAGAGCAGGGATCGGATCCGGGGCTGAGAAAGGTGCTGCGCTGTGCCTCTCTCAGCCCCGGCTCCGATCTCTTGCGAGCGTCAGAGCATCTCCCTCTTTCTTCCACTCTCTCTCACCCCTTCCTTCCTTCCTTCCTTCCTTCCTTCTCTCTCACCCCTTCCTTCCTTCTTTCCTTCCTTCTCTCACCCCTTCCTTCCTTCCTTCCTTCCTTCCTTCTCTCTCTCACCCTTTCTTTCTTTCTTTCTTTCTTTCTTTCTTTCTTTCTTTCTTTCTTTCTTTCCTTCCTTCCTTCCTTGCTTCCTTACTTCCTTCCCTCTCTTCCCTCCCTCCTTCTTTCCCTCTCTCTTCCTCTCTCTCTCTCTTCCTTCCTTCTCTCTCTCTTCCCTCCCTCCCTCCCTCCCGGCCTTTTAGAGGAGGAAAACCAGAAAAAAATATTTTCCTCCTCTAAAAACAAGGTGCGCATTATGGTCCGGTGCGCGTTATGCGTTATGGAGCGAAAAATACGGTAGTTCCTACATCCCTTCTATTATCATCACAGTTGCCACCATGCAGTAAAAATCAGTTAGCCTGGCAAAAGGGCATAGCGGGTAATGCCTCCACAAGCAGCAGCATGCCCAAGTCCTTCTGCCTCGCCAATCTGCACCCCTTGCCCTAAGCCAGCCTCATCTCACAGCCATGCCCTCACTGGAAGGGCTTAAGGACACACCTGCAACAGAGGAGGGAACTTGGCTGGCTTCAGAGCAGCACTGTAATGCTGAGCTAATGTGCCATTTTGAATGCTTGAAGTGAGCTACAGGAATGCCAAGCGCTGCTCATTAAGTTGGACCTTTCCGTTCTCACTCACCTCTGGCTACTGCCCAGCAACACCATGCGGTCGCTTTTGACTCCGTAGTGGCCAAAGGGGACGTTTGCCACCAGGTAGCAGAGGTGAGCAGCTTCTGTTAATCCTTTTGCAGCTGGATAGGTAAAAAGAGGAGCATATTGCATCATGGAAGGATAACAGGATTCCCTGTTTAGGGAAGCTTTTAACGTTTGATGGACTATTGCATTTTAATATTTTGTTGGAAGCTGCCCAGAGTGGCTGGGAAAACCCAGCCAGATGGGCGGGGCATAAATAATAAATTTGTTGTTATTATTATTATTAGAGATTACAATATGCATTGTATCGTAAGCACTGCAGCCTACCCCTGCTGTAATTCAGGGAATATGGGGTTTTGTTTTTGAAAAGGGGTTTCCCTCCCTTACATCTCTAACACTGATAAAACACGAGCACAGCACCCAATTCGCAAACTCCATGGTGAACGTCAGCGTCAAAATCCACAGTGGGAAGCAGGAGCCAATGCGGCTATCGCTAAATATTGCCCAAGGTGACTATAGCGGTCCTGAGTCAGTGTCTCCAATCAGTCCAATAATGGAGCTGAGAGACCAGTGGTCTCCTGGTATAACCCTCCTAGCGAGTGTTGTCGGTTTTCATCATTGAGCCTGCATAATTTTATTATTATTATTATTATTATTATTATTATTATTTATACCCCACCTATCTAGCTGGGCTTCCCCAGCCACTCTGGGCGGCTTCCAACAGACCATTAAAATGCAATAGTCTATTAAACATTAAAAGCCTCCCTAAACAGCGCTGCCTTCAGATGTCTTCTAAAAGTCTGGTAGTTGTTGTTCTCTTTGACATCTGAAGAGAGGACATTCCACAGGGCGGGTGCCACTACCGAGAAGGGCCCTCTGCCTGGTTCCCTGTAACTTGGCTTCTCGCAGTGAGGGAACCGCCAGAAGGCCCTCGGCGCTGGATCTCAGTGTCCGGGCTGAACGGTGGGGGTGGAGACGCTCCTTCAGGTATACAGGACCGAAGACGTTTAGGGCTTTAAAGGTCAGCCTGTTTTGCTTTGCTGCATGTTTCTTCAAAAATGCTAATTGCCACTCCAGCCCTCCAAAGGTACCAAATTTTATATAAATGAACAATAGAGGGAGAAATGGAGGGAGAACAAGAGGTAGGTGGGATCCCATGGGAAGAACAGTGCTAGTATCCAAAGTTAGGCCTGGGCTCTGTCCCTGTGGTTCTTCCCTAGTAGGCCCCAACCCCTCCCTCACGATTCCTCCATTCCTATGAAGCTGGAGCAGTGTGGGAAGCAGCCACGCTGCTGCTTTCATGGCTTAAGAACAGGAACTGGAATTGTGGGCATAGCTGTCAACTTTCAGATTTGAAAATAAGGGATGCCGTGAGGGCGGTGCAATGGCACCAAGTAGCCCTCGCCACCCTGCCTCCAGGGGCTGTGCGCGAATGGGAGAGCGAAAGAGCGAGCGCATAGACGGCAGGCAGGCTGGCTGTCTGGTTGGGCGTGAGGGTCTGGCTGCACAAGGCATGCAAGCTCCGCCCCCAGTCGGTCTCAGACTCCTTATTGGCAGCCGAGCAACGCAGCTGAGGAGCCTCCCTGGCCGGCAGGGAGGGAGAGGAGCTGCTTCCTTAGAAATCCGGGAAATTTAAGGGATATCAACAATCCGGGATAGCAGCGGGAAACGGCATTGGAATAAGGGAGTTTCCCGCAAAAAAAAATGGGAGGGTTGACAGCTATGATTGTGGGTCCTTGGTGGGTCTCCTCACCCAGCGTCTCTCCCATGGCGACAATGGCTCTGGAGTGCAGGTCTGCCTCTCCCACTCGGTTGGACAGGATAGCAGCCAGATGTGGCCTCCAGTCACCCCATTTCTCATCGGCGCAGCACTGCGTTCGAAGAGGGGAGGGAGAAGAGAAGGGAGGGGAGAATCAGGACGCAAAAAACATTAAAATGCATTAAGCTTTGCTCAACATTTAAGAAACAGAATAGATGTTTCCACATGAGATTGCCTTTCAGGAGATTTGCCTCGCTTCAGTTCACAAGTTCAGCAGAGAATGGGAAAAGAAAGGAATGCTTCAGTCTTGGAGCAAATCCAAGGCTTTTGTCCTTAGGAGAATACTGTAGCTATAAACATATACACCGACAATGCTGCCACCATGCTAGCATCCAACAGATGAAGAACTTTGTGCAACGCCGTCAGCATCTCGTTACTAAACTTGTGCCTCGGTGGAACTTTCCTTTGCAGGACAGGCCCTGCCATGAGACAGGTTGGAGAACCTGCCTGCCGAGGGCAGAAGCGTCAGAACGCTGCCAGGAAACTTGCTGTCAGGAACAGCTGGATCTTCCCCTTAGACTCTGCAGCAAAGGCAAATCGGGCAGTGGAGCCGGCGCGTGACAGAGCCCCCCAGGAGCAATGGAGCAAAAAGGAGGCATTGCCAGAACAAAAGCCAACCGCTTGCCCCCACTGCCTATTCCACATGGGCCTATGCCTAAGCAAGAGAACCAGGAAGGGATGGCAAAATGTCATCCCTCACATTACGCTGCGCTGCTCTTTGTGCCTAGCAATCAAGCGGCAGCTACAGAGTTGAATCAGGGTAGAGTTTGGATTTGATATCCTGCTTTATCACTACCCGAAGGAGTCTCAAAGCGGCTCACATTCTCCTTTCCCTTCCTCCCCCACAACAAACACTCTGTGAGGTGAGTAGGGCTGAGAGACTTCAGAGAAGTGGGACTAGCCCAAGGTCACCCAGCAGCTGCATGTGGAGGAGCAGAGACGCGAAGCCGGTTCACTGGATTACGAGTCCACCGCTCTTAACCACTACACCACACTGGCTCTCAGGGTTTCACCTTGGGACAGGGCATCCTGGCCCTTAGGATAAGGTTCAAATCAAATCTTTATTATGGTCATAGACCAGCATAAAAGGATAGGATACAGTCATTTAAAATCTGATAAGCGTTTTGGATAGCTAAAAGATATTTAAAACAGAAGGTGAATATAAAAGTCTATGAGAATTTAAAAGACGCTAAAAGAATCTAAAAGAAGGGATAGGAGCATTGGAAGAGCATAAAAGGTTGATATATCTTCTCATCCGTATGACTGAGATCTGGACTACCATAAAAAACTAATCCTAAGGTGCTCCAAAGGGGGCTTCAGCTTTTCCCTAGAAAACTATTTTATTCTAGAGTATGATCTGAGCTTACAAATCTGGGCACAGAATCTGGCTACCAGCCAGGTCGTTTTATGATCTTTGCCTGTGAGGAGCGAGTTTAATTTGGACTTGTCTGTGAGATCGACAAGCCTCTTCAGCAAAGGATCGATGGTTTCTCTACAAATCTCAGCATAAAGAGGGCATCTAAAAAATATATGTTTGGGGCTTCCTATTTCCCCTAATGGGCAGGTGCAAAGTCTCTGTGTATACGGGACTCTTTCATAGGAGCCTTCCAGAACCGGTGAGGGCAGGGCCGAGCTTCTGGCGAGAGTGAAAGCCCTTCTTGCATTTCTGGATGTGTTGTTGGAGCAGTTACATATCTCCTGTTTTCTATGATTTTATAATCGGGAACCCTTGCACAGTCTTCTTGTCTCTCTATGTCCATGATTCTTTGCCTGACCACAGATCTAGCTTGGCCCCAGCCCATGGTTAAGAGGGCTTGGGGAGCAAGGCCTAGTTTCTGGAGTGTGTTTAGGACTGTCAGACTGAAACTGGTCACTCAGATTCAATGGGACTATTCCTCGAGGGAGCAGTTTCAAAGTTAACCACTTATATATTGATGTTAAACTAATGTGGGCTTCGACTTTCATCATCCCTGTTTCTAGCCTGACCCATGCATTGGAGACACATCTCAGAACTTGAAGAAGGGTTCTGAGGAGTTTGGACTGCACTCTTTCAAGGGGAATGAACGAGGAGGGAGGTGGGCCCAGAAAGGAGCCATATAAGAGCTAGGATAAGGTTCTTGGGACTACCTGCCTGGTTTGTCTCTATCTTGACCACCATGAGAGAGGAGACAAAGCCTGGACAACACTGTGCTGTGCTTTCCTCTCCACTGGTTCCAGCAGAAAGAAAGATGGCGATGTCTACAGGCAGAATGCTGTACCGGACGTATCTGGATCAGGGCGCCTGATCCAGAATGTGAGCCGCTTTGAGACTCCTTCGGGTAGTGATAAAGTGGGATATCAAATCCAAACTCTTCTAATAGAACATCACATTCCAGCTCACCACCATTCACCCTTAGGATACCTGCATTTTAATTGTTTGTTAGGATGGATGGATGAATGAATGGAATCTAGGAAATTAGCTAGATTCCATCTATCCAAACAGCTAAAATGCAGGTGAATGGTGAATGGTGGGAGGTTGGTGCTCATACACTATAAGAGCATCCTTTTGTGTCTTGTGGACACTTAACTGAATGGCATGCGGGCAACAATAACAGCTCCTAACTATGGAATTAAAGCACCTTCAGGTGGCAGCCTTTGCTTTTGAGAGGCAGCAGGAGGGGCAAAACAGAGGAGCACATGGGAGGAAAATAAATAGAATAAACCTCCTTAGGGATGGAGTGGGTCTTCACCCAGAGCTGACACTGGGCTCTGCAGAGGGCCAGGGGGTCTAAAAGCAGCAACCCTATCAAACAGGAACAAGCAACACATAGCACTTGGAAGCCACCCAGAACTGCTGCCCTGGTCTCTGCTTTGTTGGGGTGCTACTACTGTAGGTAGTTAGCTACCAGTTCAGCAAAGATCAGGTGACACAAGGGGCCAAAGAGGTTTCCACCTGGTCTTATCAAGCTGCTGTTTTGGGCTTGGCTCCTTAGTCTAAACTTCCCCGGGGATTGTGTATCCCGGACCACCAGCCCTGACAGGTTCAGATGGTTGATCCTAGATGCAGACAAGATACTTAGGCAGAAAAGGCGGCTGACATCAGTACCAGGGATGCCTGAGGTATCCTTCCAGACATGAGCTGGAAAAGCGTTTGTAGGGGGTCATTGAAGGCCAGAGTGCTAGTGAACCTGCAACGAGATGGAAGGAAGCATTTTTAATAGACTTGGCAAGCGATGAAATGCTTGGCTGGTCTAAGACATTCTGTTGCCTGAATTGACGGACAAGGTGGTGCCCTCATTCATACACACACACACACACACACACACACACTGACGTTGACTGACAGTTGAACTTCTGCATTGCTTTTCCACCACACCTGAGGACAACAGCTAGCTTACAAGATGCAGAGCAGGCCTCGTTGCACACAAAGCTCTGTCCTCCAACATGACCCAACAGTTTTCTGCACACACCAGTATTTGCTGCCTCATTCTGCCTAATGTTAGGGCCGGCCCTGCTGAAATCCTGAGAAAAGTGCACTGAGAGATTTTGTGGTAGTGTGTGCTACATACCCACTCACGACCCAGCTATAGGTCCTCTGGTCCATCTTGCTTGATAGAAAGAGTGCATGGCCCCATAGGTGGTTTCTCATGGCCCAATCCAGAGCTTCCTGCAAGAACCAATAAACAGCCGGCTCTTGACATTCCATCAAACTGCCCTGTATTCTGCCACGCTCCAGCATTGCTAAGAAACAGAAGCCAGTAGAAGGGACTGTGCAGAGAAGGGGTGGCTTAGTGGTCAGAGGCCACCACTGAGTTCCACAGACAAGGCATTGGTCGGCCTGAGGCAGGGGCATCAATGATGGACAGAAAGTCCAAGAGACGCACTGTGAAAAGACTGGAATGTTCTATGTCCACTCCTTCATATGAAATTATGAAGCTGGCATACATGGCTCCCTCTTCCTCGCCAAGATGCTAACACGAATGCCAATAAACAGGTACCCACATGCATTTGTGGTGGCCCTGTGCCAAAATACAACCATTCTGGGTTTTAATTTTTTAAGGGACAAGTATACATTTGCCCTTTCTCCCCAGATGGCACTTACAAATTTATTTAAAAACGGAGATGTACCTTCTCATTGTAGAGAGCTGGTGTCACATCTGCTAAAAGCAGCCAGGCCCATTATCACCAGACACTGGAAAGACTTGGTTGGGGCTAACCTTTTATCATGCTTCAACAAAGTGTGGGAGATAGCCTTACTGGAAAATCTTACACGCCAGTTAAGAGTGGCAAGAGGGCAAAGCAAAACAGAAATTATTTGTGATGTGGTACAATTTTATTATGTATGTTAAAAATGATTCACATAACTTAAATCCACAT
Source organism: Darevskia nairensis (assembly GCA_034642065.1). NCBI lineage: Eukaryota > Metazoa > Chordata > Lepidosauria > Squamata > Lacertidae > Darevskia > Darevskia nairensis. Next base: position 1,011,661 of record JAWWNI010000628.1, on the reverse strand, counting down.
CCAGCACCCAAAAGACTATGGATGATTCAATAAAATATATTTGACAATCCTGTATCTGCCCCCTCCTCCCTCTCATTCTATTTTCTATGTACAACAATATGTCTATTCAACATACAATGCTTTAATCTTCTCTTTATAAGAACTGCATAATGTGCTCTGACCAGTGCCCTTTGTTTCTTTCTGCATTTAATAACTTTTTGCTTTATTATTTCTGTATTGCATAATTGTAAACAGATGCTCTTTTATAGATGTAAAAACATAAGTGCTTCTTAAAATTTAACAAAAGTTATTTACAAAACAAACTAACAAATTATGAAGATGCCGTTGGGCATCAGGTCATTGGGTATTTCTAGCTCAGGATTGTCTGCTTTGACTGCCAGCGGCAAGCCAAGGTCTTTTCAAGCTCTGCTACCTCAAATCCTTTGTAAAAGGTGCCAAGAAGAGAACCTGGGTGGGTCATTCTGCATGCAAAGCACAACCAAAGTTAACAGTTTTTACACAGTGCTTTGCTTTTCAATGATACGTACAAGCAACGCTGTAAGGGAGGCCACCACTGAAAAGTAACGGGCATGCACTGATTTTTGCTGGTGTGAATGTTGCCGTAGCAGAAGTGGCTTCTTTTTTTTTTTTTTTTCCAAATAATTTTTATTCATTTTCAATTTTATAGGCATTTTACATTTCGTTACTGTCAGGTTTTCATTGCCTCCCCCCCCCCCCATTTACCATGAGAGGTCCTTATCCTTTCTCCCCTTACATGGGAGTTGCCCTTATATTAATGTTCCTGACTCATTTATTCAATTCTTGGACTTTGCCAGGTCCTGGCCTTCTTCCCCGGCCAGGTCATTTCATTATTCTAACATTTTTATCTGACCTCCTCACATCTCCTGTACTGGTTCTTATTTTAAATCCCATCTTCTAAACAGTTTCAAACTCCATTATCAATAACATCGTCTTAAATTAATCAATTTTATATTAACATACATCATCCTTGGCTTATTTTTTGTTCAACTTATGTCTTATATTTCCCACTGTCTCTCCTCAATCTTGAGTACATAGCTATAATATTATCTAATATCTCTTTATCATATCCATAATCCAAGTCTTGAAACCCCAAATTAAAAGTCCAATTTCCCCACCATCACATTTTACCCCACACCACATTTTTCCAACGTCCAGAACCATGATTCCTCATGTGAGGTTTGTCCCAAAGTTCCAGGACAAACTTCGGCTTGTACAAACTGGTCTTTCTTCATTTCTTCTATCTGCTGCCTCCTTTTATTTCCTTTTAAAATCCTCTTCTTTCTTGTCATTTTTGTCTTACGCTGCTTAACAGCTCTATGTCTCTTATGGTTCTGTGTTGTTTTCCGGCAGGCTGGTGAGTTGTGTTTCTTTGCTTTCTTTTTGGGCTTTGCAGGGGGATCTCCCTCCCCCTCTTCCCGTATTCCTAGCTTGTCCTTGATATTGTTTAGACTCTGATATATGATCTCTGCAGAGTCACGGGTTTCCTTTCTCCATGCCTCCAGTGTCTCTAAAATTTTCCATAGATTCACTTCACTTTTCTCCGCCATTTTAAGAGGCACTGTTTCCACAATCTCAAAAGTCAATTTTTCATTTATAAATCCAATGTTTTCAAGCAGTTCAATTTAATCCTTTTATCTTATCAATTTTTCCGCTTTCCACTTCCAGTAAGCTACCCCCAAGACCAGGGGTGACAGATGGATTAAATCTCTGTTTTGAATTGTCACTTTGTATTGCAGTTTAAATGCCTTGGATACCAAATGCCTGTTACATTGTCTCAGTAGCAGGGGACTGACCTCCGTGTTTTAACGTCCCAAGCTAGTTCCTAATTTAGCCAAATCTTTCTTTTCCTTTTACTCACGAGTCAAATTCTTTTGTAGTCCTTGGAGGAATCGGCGCGCACAGGGAGGGCGGTCTCGCAGCTTCCGCCGACGGGGTGATGGGTCCGTGGAGCTCTGCCGCCCGCTCTCACTCCGGAGCCCTTGCTCGGGTCTCCGGGGGAGCAGGAACAGCTTTGCGAGCTCAGCCGGACCGCTGAGACCCTGGGACAACCTTCCCAGGGGTTTTGGGGGCTGTGGCGCTGGCACAGGCTCCCCTTTTCCCGGTCGACTTGGGGAATGTCAAGAGCGACATGTCCCCCCGACCGTCCTCTCCGGCGCGCCGACCGGAAGACCAGCAGAAGTGGCTTCTGTGCTGCAGTGATTAATTTGTGATGGCTCAGACCAGAGGCGTAGGAAGCCTATTGGGCACCCGGGGCGGCGTTGCCACGCGGAGGCACCCCCTGGGGGCAGGGCATCCTGACACATGCGTCGTGACGTCACGACGCATGCGTCAGGACGGACTGTGCATGCCCAGAAATCCCAGGCATGTGCAGTGCATCCCACCCGGCGCTGCAGCTCCCACAGCGACCCGCCGAGCGAGCGCCGGCTTGTGGGGCTGCCCGTCCGTGCTGCTTTAAAGCAGCATGGACGGGGCAGCCCCACAAGCTGGCGCTCGCTTTAGGCTCCCGGCTCGGCTTGTGCCGCTGATTGCGGGGGTGGGGCCGGCCCCGAGAGTGTCAACCCCCCCACCAAGGTAAAGCGGGCGGGGCGCCGGCTGGCTGAGAGAGGGGGCCGGCCCCACCCCTGTGATCGGGCGACGCAAGCCGAGCCCAAAACCTTGCTCTGTGCACAACGGCAGCTGACTTGCTTTATTGGTTGCTCTCTCATCCAGCCGGCGCCCCGCCCTCTTTCCCTTGGGGGGGTGACACTCTCTGTCACCCCCCCAGGGGAAAGCGGGCGGGGCGCCGGCTGGCTGAGACTGATAAAGCAAGCCAGCCGCCGTCGCACACAGAGCAAGGTTTTGGGCTCCCGGCTCAGCTTGCGTTGCTGATCGCAGAGATGGGGCCCCGAGAGTGTCACCCCCCCAGGGCGGAACCCGGGGCGTCCTGCCCCCCTTGCTCCACCCCTGGCTCAGACACAGGAGAAATCGTTTGATGCAACTGGGATATGTGTATGTGTGTGATCCAGGCCGTTTTCTGTGCATTGAACACACAAAACCTGCCGCAGAAGACATAAGCTTTCAGCTTACTTTTTTCCTGCCGTAGAAGAGGAGTTTGGTGAACTTCTCCACTCTCTGCTCTGGTGTGCTGGCACTTGGGACAATCTCCCCTGTGAGAAGGTCTGGAGTCCCACAGCCCTGCACTGGCCACTCCTCATCCGCCAGGTTGATCAGGTTGGCTGCTGGATCTTGCCTTTTGTACCTTTCCCGGCGCCGACTGTCTTGCATCAGCAGCTCAGCTGTATCTGAGCCCACCATAGACTGCAAAGGGACGAGGAGAAAGCACAGCAGCTACAGGATTCAGACATAATTGCAAACATCGCAAATTTTACAAATTTACCTAGTTGGGCAACAAAGAGCTCAAACTCCTGAAACTTGTGTACTGACACTACACAAATTCTCAAATTGCTATGCGTTCTTTTCTTAACAGCTTGCATCTTTAATTTATTTTCTTTATTTGCATAATGTTTTATGGGTCTTGACTGGTGAAACGCAGGATAGATTGTTAAATAGACATGCATATTGCATGGTGCCAATTATGTCAAACCCTCTCCTTAAAAAATGGAAATAAAGGTGACATTTTAACACTTCTGACATTTTGAATATAAAACGTTTCAAGTTCATGGTGCACATGATTCAAATTTATTTCAGGTTTTAGCGGAAAAGGCCAAAAGGTCTGCCTGGTATTTTACCCATACCTCAAAGCTGAACACTTGAGAAGGAAGAGCAAATACCATGCTCTTTCTTCTAGGGTTTTGGGGAAAATAAGGGTAACGTAAGGACACCAGACATTGAAAAATCCTCCCAAAATCGATGGGAACCTGCACTCACTTCCCAGAGGTCTGGGTCCACACTGCACATACAGACTCCAACGCCAAGGAAGACATCAGATGCAAAAGTGATTGTGGAGTGTCAGGGATCTGCCCACCCCTGCCAGTCCAGCTCTGAGTGCTTACAGGGACCCGCAGCCTGTGTTGACAACAGATTAATCTTCGAGTGAATCTGGCAGCCCCTCTTCGGGGGAGGAGCAGTTAGTGGCTGGCAGCCAGGGAGTGCCAGGTGTCCAGGGAGTTGCTGAGAGACCTGGCACCACCCAGCAGGCTCCCTCGGAGGGGGAGGCGTCAGTTCCGGCGCATATCTCACGTAGGAGGAAAAGGCGGCAATTCAGGATGCCAAGGCTTTGGTGTTGGTGCCAAAACAGGAGGGAGGCACTTCCGGATTCTGCTAGTGACTGAGCAGACATGATAAACTGAACTCTGCACTGTAAACAGCTTTGCACTGAAATAAAGAGACTTAAAGACAAGATGGCTTGGTCTTACTATTGAACAACCGATAAGAGAACCTGACAAGGAGGGATAAAGGTGAAGTCTAAGCAGAGGAAGTCGGTGAAAACTTGCACCACAAGGGGGTACGGTATGCTAGCCAGGCTCTCTAACTTCTCTCTACAAAGATTTGCTCCGTAGGAGATACACACCCCATTCTGCCGGCAAAGGAGGAGGAGAAGTTTCCACAGCAAGGCAGAATCTCTGCTTCGGCTGGAGTCCAGGTCACAGCCCACAGCTGCTCTGCGCTGACAAAACGTCATCACGTCCACCTTGTGCAGATCCTCCCTGGAAGAGCAGAAAGGGGCGCAAGGACTTTCAGATCCATAGGTGGGCCAGATCTCGAGGACTGGGAAGATTTGGAGGTTTGGAGGGCTGCGGAAAGCAAGATTCCCCATCCCTGCTGTATAACATTTCCAAAGGCTTTGACGTGACCCCTCCAAACTGAACGCACTCACACGCTCCTGCTGAAGCAAGCATTATCCCACAACTTTCCGGGGCATTTCCCCCATCACTTTCCTTACTGCAAAAAGTCCAATTCTGCAGGTAAGTTGGCTTACTGTGCAAGACCGCCCAATCAACTACAGTGGTCCCTCGACTTACGAATTTAATCCGTTCCGAATGGACATTCGTAGGTTGAAAAGTTCGTAAGTCGAAAAAAGCGATTTCCCATAGGAATGCATTGGGAGAAAAAATATTCAGAAAAATTCGTAAGTCGAAAAAACCACATCTAAAATTCGTAAGTCGGAAAAACCACATCTAAAACCAGCAACGATTTCCATTCAGATGTCGAAAAATTCGTAGGCGTGCGGCCACTTTTTTCGTTTGTAAGTCGAAAAATTCGGATGTTGAGTATTTCGTAAGTCGAGGGACCACTGTATAACTGTGCAACCTGAATGTGTGGCTACGTGACTGAATCTGTCCTGAAAACAGTGACAGAGCAGCCTTCTCGACAACTCAGCAATCAATGCAATAATTTGAATCCATAAGCAAACCCTCTGGCTTTTGCCCAGGTGCTGGGTGTAAGGAGAATCAAATAAGAATGACAGTTTAAGAGAGCATTCACCATGATAACTACTGGGGTGGGGAGAGAACTTTTATTTCCACCTTCCCTCACCCTCAACTTTTTATTCTAATCCCATATGATTAGAGCACTGTGACCTGTACAACATGTCAAAATAGCCTCCTGCAGCCCAAATGGCAGAAATGAAACACGTTCTTCAGGCTACTCTAGTGCCTGAAACAGAAAATCCAACTGGCAACCTTGACAAAGAACACAATTCACTGGGCAGTTTTCCTGTCACAAGAAAACAAAGAAGAGCTGCAAAGGAGGGTTAGTGTGCTCTTGAACAGCTCCTATTCATTTCAGTGGGGCATGCACAGCTGAACACCCTGGTACATAGCTCCCCATGAGTCAGATCCCCTGTTTCCCATTTTGCTACCCATCAATAACATCCAGAGTCTGCTGCCTGGGATGTCTTGGCTTGCTTCAGAGTAGGGCTGCCTCAGGGCTACGATGGAGAATGAAAACTCAAGTTGTACACTTTCTGAGGTCATGTACCTGATCAGAGGTCCTGGGAAGATTCTCAAGGCTTCCTGCTCAGCTGTATCATGTAGGATCACCTGGAAAACAAGGAAAGAGTCAGTGGGTGGGATTCGGATAATTGCCTGCACTCACTGTAGTGGTTGTAGAAAGTATGCATGTATATGTATGCTATACATTTAATAAACTTTGAGTAAGAAAGGAAAGAAAGAAAGAAAGAAAGAACGTATGCTGTGGTGTGCTTGTTTTAGTCATCCAGGGTTGTGTAAGCTCTTTGAACACCTCCCTGCTCTTGTCTCTCTTCCTGTGGCACACAATCAGGCAACTGCAAATTTGCTTGTGCAGCTTTCTGATTTTATGCATATCTGAGGGACCAGAACATAGCTGTCAACTTTCGGATTTGAAAATAAGGGATTTTCCAAAACTTTCGGATTTGAAAATAAGGGATGCCGCCAGGGCAGTGCAATGGCACCAAGTAGCCTCGCCACCCTGCGCTCCAGAGGCTGCGCGCGAACGGGAGAGTGAAAGAGCGAGCACATAGACGGCAGGCAGGCTGTCTGTCTGGTTGGGCGTGAGGGTCTGGCTGCACAAGGCATGCAAGCTCCGCCCCCAGTCGGTCTCAGACTCCTTATTGGCAGCCGAGCAACGCAGCTGAGGAGCCTCCCTGGCCGGCAGGGAGGGAGAGGAGCTGCTTCCTTTGAAATCCGGGAAATTTAAGGGATATCAACAATCCGGGATAGCAGCGGGAAACGGCATTGGAATAAGGGAGTTTCCCACCAAAAAAAGGGAGGGTTGACAGTTATGGCATGTATATGTATGCTACACATTTAATAAACTTTGAGTAAGAAAAGAAGGAAGGAAGGAAGGAAGGAAGGAAGAAGGAAGGAAAGAAAGAAGGAAAGAAAGAAAGCTATGGTGTGCTTGTTTTAGTCATCCAGGGTTGTGTAAGCTCTTTGAACACCTCCCTGCCCTTGTCTCTCTTCCTGTGGCACACAATCAGGCAACTGCAAATTTGCTTGTGCAGCTTTCTGATTTTATGCATATCTGAGGGATCAGAAGTGTGTGTGTGTGTGTGTGTGTGTGTGTGTGTGTGTGTGTACGCGCAAGCGCGCGCAAGCTGCCATTGCCTTGTGCAGTTTTCTGGGTTCGTGCTAATCTGAGGGATCAAGGGGGGGGAATATATATTCTTCCATTCAGAAGCACACAGGAAATAGTTACAAGCACTGCCTGAAAAGAAATGAAATAAAGAAGTAGTAGGCCTGGAAAGAGGAGCACCAGAAAGTGACAACTGATCCACCTGCCCCAAACACCAAAACAAATAATCCGCAATCCCGAGAGGAGTTGTTTGGAGCCCAGTTTTCCCCAATTTATCAGATTATCCCCATATCAGGTAAACCCAAATATACAGGGGCAAAGAATGGAGAGTGGTGTCATCGAGGGGTGTGGGCTATGCAAATAAAAACAGTTACAAACACATAGCCAATGTCTCTGTAGATAAGTCCTAGCAATATTATGATGCCTGCACAGTAAGTCAGCTGAAGCTGAAGGGTAATGGCTTATCTGGGGCAACCTAGTAAATTTATGGTGGAGAGATTTGAACATTGATATTTGTGACCCCTTAACAACTAGAGTTGTGGGACGCGGGTGGTGCTGTGGGTTAAACCACAGAGCCTAGGTCTTGCTGATCAGAAGGTCGGCGGTTCGAATCCCCGCGACGGGGTGAGCTCCCGTTGCTCGGTCCCTGCTCCAGCCAACCTAGCAGTTCGAAGGCACGTCAAAGTGCAAGTAGATAAATAGGTACCACTCCGGCGGGAAGGTAAATGGTGTTTCTGTGCGCTGCTCTGGTTCACCAGAAGCGGCTTAGTCATGCTGGCCACATGACTCGGAAACTGTACGCCGGCACCCTCAGCCAGTAAAGCGAGATGAGCACCGCAACCCCAGAGTCGTCCGCGACTGGACCTAACGATCAGTGGTCCCTTTACCTTTAACAACTAGAGTAGCTATTTCATAAGAATCCCCATGGCTAAAGGGATCACAGAATAGGGTCTGCAATATAAATTCTTCCAGCTGCCTGCAGAATCTCCACTTTCTTCTTTTTAAAAAGAATGTTTCTACTGATTGTGATTAACCTTGAAATGGATGTTGGGTGTTTCTGCCAAACAGCTGGAAATCAGAGGGTGTCTAGAAGACGCTTTAAGCAAACATCAGGGGACAGGCTGATGTTGGGAGGGGCCAGCACAAAGAAGGCATTCCCAAATCCATGGATAAAGGAGTTGTTAAAACAAGGCTCATAGCTGACTGACAGCAATGACCGTTCCCCACATCAAATGGGTTGCGCATTTTGCGTGGTCGTGAGTAGCCCCCTGGGATCACGCAGCAGCTCCTGGCAGTTGGGTCTGGCACCGCCTTCCCAGGTGGGATACCTGTTGTCTCCACCTATTCCAGCAGCCGCCCAATCCCGGCTGGGGAGGTGTTGCCAGGGGGATTGGCCAGGTAGAAGGAGGGAACATACAGTACACAATAAAAGTTCAGTCATACCTGGGAAGCGGCCGTTGGATTCAGAGCTTCCCCACCCTCCACTCCCTCAATTAACGCTTATTATGCAGATTAACCTTTTATTTCCCACAGCCACACAGGCACCGCAGACGCTGCTATGACAAGGTCGCTGTTAAAGGGCCGGAAAGGACTTTCCCTGCATTGGCAGGTTTTGCCTTTCCCGTAGCAATTCATCACAACTTTGGCGGTTGCAGGCCTTGGGCGGAATCCTTTAGTCATCTACCTATAATGGGAGGGGACGTGGGGCGGTGACCCCCGCCCCCATTGCGGCGGCGATACCAGGGTTCCTGTTAAAGGGGTCTTAGGGGGAGGCATTGACCATAAGCCCAGAGGTCGTCATTGCCCTCCCCCTCCAGCGGCGGCGAACAGGGGGGCGGGCTATCTGCTTGAACATATGTTCTCCAGAGCTAGCCCACTCCCCACATATGCTGGATAACCCTGATAATTACCCAGAACCCCGGCTGGGGGGCTGGGAAGGATAAACGGCCAGTGCCTGAGCCAAGGTCTCCCTACATCTGAATCTTAATAAAGTTGTGGCCAATTTAATCCCATAGAACGTTGTCATGTGTCGTTATTCCCCTCAGGAGCTGCCCGGGGTTCGGGGGGGACTCCGCCTGACCACGCAAAATAAAACAATGAGAGAGGTGAGGCAGGAATGAAAGAGTGAAGTCAAGACTCAGGAGGAGGAACTGTCAAAGCAATGGAGGGCAGATTTGCAACAATCCACCTCACTTCCAAGGGGCAAGTTAATGTTTACCTCCAGGCTGTGCATTTCGACAAGAGCAGGTTGCCCATCTGCTGGGTGATTAGGACATCCTCGGACCAGCTGCCCCCCAGCTCCAAAGCACACAGGTACATGGGGGACTCGGAACTTCAGAGGTGCCACAGGGTGAAGAGGAACCGGCAAGTCTTCTGCTAAATGACAAGACCGGGACCGTTAGCGACTTGTCATTGGCTTAGGCCAGAGGCTGATCCCAGACTGACAAGAAAGCAAGCCAGCTAAAAGGCACGTCAAATAAGCTGCTCGGTGAACTGTAAATCTGAAAGCAGGCAGGAAGAGTAACTGCCTTGTCATAGGGGGTGGCAGTGAAGGGAACAGAACTCAACTCAACAATACAACACAAAGCAGGAAAGACATAGAGCAGGGGTCAGCAAACGTTTTCAGCAGGGGGCCGGTCCACTGTCCCTCAGACCTTCTGGGGGGCCGGACTATATTTTGGGGGGGGGGGAATGAACAAATTCCTATGTCCCACAAATAACCCAGAGATGCATTTTAAATAAGAGCACACATTCTACTCATGTAAAAACACGCTGATTCCCAGACTGTCTGCTACATTGGCTCCCAGTACGTTTCCGAGCACAATTCAAAGTGTTGGTGCTGACCTTTAAAGCTCTAAACGGCCTCGGTCCTGTATACCTGAAGGAGCGTCTCCACCCCCACTGTTCAGCCCGGACACTGAGATCCAGCGCCGAGGGCCTTCTGGCGGTTCCCTCACTGCGAGAAGCCAAGTTACAGGGAACCAGGCAGAGGGCCTTCTCGGTAGTGGCGCCCGCCCTGTGGAACACCCTCCCAGCAGAGGTCAAAGAGATAAACAACTATCTGACATTCAGAAAATACCTCAAGGCAGCCCTGTTTAGGGAAGTTTTTAATCTGTAACATGTTAATATATTCTAATATTGCTGGAAGCCGCCCAGAGTGGCTGGGGAGACCCGGCCAGATGGGCAGGGTACAAATAATAAATTATTATTATTATTATTATTATTATTATTATTATTATTATTAAAAGGCGATTGGGCCAGATCCGGCCCCTGGGCCTTAGTTTGCCTACCCATGACATAGAGGAAGCTGATGGGGTAAACACAAAAAGAGTTTGGCCCAAGTTCAGACACATGTTGGGCAGCTGCAGTCTTTTGCATTGGGCAGGTGGGAGCTTTTGTGTTTACTGGCAAGTGTGGCCCCTGTATCACACATTATTGCAGATCAGGGCTGTGGAATCTGGCACTCTCCAGATCTTGTTGGACTCCTACAACTTCCATCAATGCCAAGCCAGTGTGTCCGGTGATCAGTGATGTTGTGAGTTGTGCTTCAACCACATCTGGATGGCTACAGGTTATACCTTCCTTGTTTTAGATAATAATAATAATACTAATAATAATAATAATAAATAAATAAATAAATAAATTATTTGTACCCTGCCCATCTGGCTGGGTCTCCCCAGCCATACTGGGAGGCTTCCTGCAAACATTAAAATACATTAACACATCACAGATTAAAAACTTCCCTAAACAGGGCTGCCTTCAGGTATTTTCTAAATGTCAGGTAGTTGTTGATCCCTTTTGACCTCCGATGGGAGGGCGTTCCACAGGGCGGGCGCCACTACCAAAAAGGCCCTCTGCCTGGTTCCCTGTAGCTTTGCTTCTCGCAGTAAGGGAACCGCGAGAAGGCCCTCGGCGCTGGATCTCAGTGTCCGGGCTGAACGGTGGGGGTGGTGACGCTCCTTCAGGTATACTGGACCGAGGCCGTTTAGGGCTTTAAAGGTCAGCACCAACACTTTGAATTGTGCTCGGAAACGTACTGGGAGCCAATGTAGTTCTCTCAGGACCGGTGTTATGTGGTCCCGGCGGCCACTCCCAGTCACCAGTCTAGCTGCCGCATTCTGGATTAATTGCAAATTCCGGGTCACCTTCAAAGGTAGCCCCACGTAGAGCGCATTGCAGTAGTCCAAGCGGGAGATAACTAGAGCATGCACCACTCTGGCGAGACAGTCTGTGGGCAGGTAGGGTCTCAGCCTGCGCACCAGATGGAGCTGGTAGACAGCCGCCCTGGACACAGAATTAACCTGCGCCTCCATGGACAGCTGTGAGTCCAAAATGACTCCCAGGCTGCGCACCTGGTCCTTCAGGGGCACAGTTACCCCATTCAGGACCAGGGATCCACGGGGAAGGGGGAAGATACACAGCCAGGACCCACCACCACTCAAAGACGGTGGCCATCCAGTAAGTGGCTGAAGTGAGCCTTTGTTTGACAGGTCTCCTGCCAGACTCTGAGCCCCAGACTAGAAGGATGCCTGTCGTTCGATGTGTCTAAACAAAGAACTGACTCGGTCTCACAGGAGGATGTGATTTTACAAGCAAAAAGGGTACATGGATGAGAAGTACAGATCACTGCTCCTGCCAAACCTTCCCACAGCTTTACTCCATCATAGTTTTTGTCTTCAGCTGAGCTCTGACACCAGAGTTAGACAAGAACTTGGAGGCAAATTGTCAGGGATCTGCCCGCCCCTGCCAGTCCAGCTCTGAGTGCTTACAGGGAGCCGCAACCTGTGTTGACAACAGATTCATCTTCGAGTGAATCTGGCAGCCCCTCTTCGGGGGAGGAGCAGTTAGTGGCTGGGAGCCAGGGAGGGCCAGGTGTCCAGGGAGTTACTGGGAGACCTGGCACCACCCAGCAGACTCGCTCGGAAGGGGAGGCGTCATTTTCGGCGCATATCTCACGTAGGAGGAGAAGGCGGCAATTCAGGATGCCAAGGCTTTGGTGTTGGCGCCAAAACAGAAGGGAGGCACTTCCAGATTCTGCTAGTGACTGAGCAGACATGATAAACTGAACTCTGCACTGTAAATAGCTTGGCACTGAAATAAAGAGACTTACGCAAGATGGCTTGGCATTTCTATTGAACAACCGATAAGAGAACTTGACACAAATGGAGGGTTCTGTCCAAATTTGCTCCTGGACCATCCTTCTGCTTTTAAACTCGAACCTCACCCCTCTTTTAGGTGATGGGAACACTCCCATGTTTAGACACAAACACAAATAGCATCATTTATTTAACGTATTTCCACCCTGCCTTTTGGGGCAAGCCCTCACAAGGTGTCTTACAATGCAAATGTTGAAAAGGGCTGAACATGCACAATGACAACAGCAGATTAAAAACCTATACAGGGGGTCAAATTGGAGGGATGAAAAAAATCCATGCAAAGAAAGAAAGCACAGTGGTGGCCCTGATGCCAGCCTCGAGGTGGTGGCAAATGCACCAGATGTTCCTTACCTGCCTGAATGGGGCTCCAGTCCTTGGAGGGAGCTGCTTCGTAGTGGCTGGAGGGATCGTACATGTACTGGCTAAGCTCATAGCTACTCGAGCTGAGGCCCGATTCCTTATACTTTTGGAGCATGCTTGGCTCCTCAGGCAACGGAACCTACAGTGGAGAAAAGGAGCGGGGAAGAGGCGGAATGGAGCGAACGGTGGCCTTGGCGAAAGCAAAGGGGAAATGAACTGCAACACCCTTTACTTTAAAGCTGGCATTTGCTTTCTAAGGCTCTCATGCCTAACAAAGTAGTGCCAGCTGGAATGAGGGAAGAAGAAAGGATACCCTGTACAAGTCCCAAAGCTCGCACCTCATGCGCTGGAACACTGGTGTTCTCCTGGAACTTCCACTGGAATTCATCCTGAATCTGACCTTGTTGCAAAGGATAACTGTAATTTATATCATAGGAGCCACCTTTCTTTGAAACGTAATTGTCTTCGTAGGACTCATGCCTCTTAGACCTTATTGAAGAAGGATAGCAAAATGGGGGGGGGAGAGAAATTTTGTTTACAAATCTGTTGGCTGCACTCTTACAGAGAGCTCATGCATCTCCCCACAGGAGAGCAGGGTTATGCATTAAGGGCACATTTGTGCATATTTTGAGGCTGTTTGGGTTCCAGGATCTTACCATAGCTGTCAACCCTCCCTTTTTTTGCGGGAAACTCCCTTATTCCAATGCCATTTCCCGCTGCTATCCCGGATTGTTGATATCCCTTCAATTTCCTGGATTTCAAAGGAAGCAGCTCCTCTCCCTCCCTGCCGGCCAGGGAGGCTCCTCAGCTGCGTTGCTCGGCTGCCAATAAGGAGTCTGAGACCGACTGGGGGCGGAGCTTGCATGCCTTATGCAGCCAGACCCTCACGCCCAACCAGACAGACAGCCTGCCTGCCGTCTACGCGCTCGCTCTTTCGCTCACCCCGTTCGCAGCGCAGCCTCTGGAGCGCAGCATGGCGAGGCTACTTGATGCCATTGCACCGCCCTCGCAGCATCCCTTATTTTCAAATCCAAAATTTTGAAAAAATCCCTTATTTTCAAATCCGAAAGTTGACAGCTATGCTCCCCACAGGAGAGCAGGGTTATGAATTAAGGGCACATTTGTGCATATTTTGAGGCTGTTTGGGTTCCAGGATCTTACTCTGAGTGAAAGACAAAAACTGATCTATTAAAGGTGACCTCCTAACTTTTCTGTATTGAAATGTTTGCAGTGGTTGGATTTTAGGTTTGCTGCAAATAACAGGGCAACATATCTAGTTCTCCAGGACCTACACAGAAGCCTGAGGAGCGGGCATCCCGGGACGATACTCACCTGGCAAAGGTCTCAGGGGCCTCCTGTGGGAAAACATGCTTCCCTGAGGCACACTGCAAGAGCAGAGAGTCGCCGAATGTCCTTCACAGACACTGGGTTAAGGAGATCTTAGTTATTTCCCAGTTGGGTGGGTCAGCTCACGGGATTTCCTTACCGAACTGGAGTCCCATTGCGATGCTCTGCCAAACCGCTGCTTTCTACCCAATGATGATCTCTGTAATAGTTCTGGTCCCAGTGATTTGTACCTTCAGCCCAGGTATCCCTCTGTCTTGGATCTACATACTCAGAGGAAACAAAAAGGAGCAGCTATACTTCCAGGCATCGGCAACATTTAAAAACTGATAATGCTACCTTGGAGACACCAGATACGATTGCCTTTTGTTGTCAAAAGGGCTATGCTTAGAAGCAAAGTAATAATAATAATAATAATAATAATAATAATAATAATAATAATTTATTATTTGTACCCTGCCCATCTGGCCGGGTCTCCCCAGCCACTCTGGGCGGCTTCTAACAAATATCAAAATACATTAAAATATCACAGATTAAAAACTTCCCTGAACAGGGCTGTCTTCTAAAAGTCAGATAGTTGTTTATTTCCTTGACATCTGCTGGGAGGGTGTTCCACAGGGTGGGCGCCACTACCGAGAAGGCCCTCCGTCTGATTCCCTGTAGCTTTGCTTCTCGCAGTGAGGGAACCGCCAGAAGGCCCTCGGTACATCTGATTACAGGAGGCCATTAAAAGTCATGTACACTAGAAGTATTTTTACACATGTGAACGCACAAACATAGGCAGCATGTGTGCACATACTTACACGCTGGAACTTACAAATGTTTGTTCATTCTTAAAATTTCTATATTTCCCCTCATCAATTATACAAGGTCTGTTCACTATAATACAAAACAATTCCAATAAAACCATATGAAAATGTGCCAGAATCCACAGTAGAACAGTCAGCTACACCCCAGGCGCCAGTATTATCAACTCACAAATGCTCGGAGGAACGTTTATAATTTGCTACTGTAGGCTCAGTCAAAGACTCACTCAAAATCTACCTTCAGATTAAGAAAGGTCTATGTAGGATTGAAACCTGGCAGGGGCAAAATGGCCTTCCCCTCTCCATCTGGCCCAAGTTCACACCCCATCCTAAACCACACCCTCTCTCCCCTCACCGCCCCCGATATACGCCCGCCTTGAGTGTTTTTTGCCAGATTGAAATATGTCCTTAGACTCTCATCATGCTTTTGCTTGCCTGTCTGGATGGAGAAGGGTGGGTGTGGGTGGAAACTAACCTACTGTGTAAAGGTAAAACTCACACTCATGCCCCACCCACTTTTGCGTCTGGTTCTGCCTACCACATGCATGTGGCCAGTCTCTAGCCCTCCTAGAAAGAAAGTTATGTAGCAAAATGTGCCGGTACTTTCTAAGCAATTTCTGTTGGCTACCATATTTATTTTTTCTGAGAGAGAGATCTCCATAATCAGGGCCAGCAGAACATAGATGATTTCCCATGATAAATATAAAGTTGCCAGGGGCAGCTGTCTCTCTAACTCTATGTCATGCCATGCTCCCAATGGCAGCCATTTTGTGACTGGCACCCCTAGCACTCTCTCAAAATTTGAAATGTGCCCACTAATCCAAAAAGATTGGCAACCCTTGTCTTACTATATTGTATCCAAATTGTGCATGATAGTTCCTGAGATTAAGGAGTGAATATTTGCCTATGTTTGGATAGAATTGAACATCATTTTAAATCAAGATAACAGGCTGAACCTTTCAAAACTTCTAGATTCTATCCACCAATTTTAAAACTGCAGATTTTTTGGTTTCTTAGAATTCCTGTACAACTCAAGGTATAAATGTATTAGTAAATTTAAAAAATCTGGGACTTTCAGGGCCGGTAAATGGGGCCCACGAAATGGGGTGACATTTAGGCTCAGAACTAATTCTGTAAAAGTACTGAGAATTTTGAGCCTGTGAGACAAAAAAAATCACATTCTTGCTGAGATGGACTTTTTTCCTTCTTTTTTAAAAAAAATCCAGAATTTGATTTCAAAAGAGTTATCAAACAAGGAGGATCATTGAACTTAGCAAATGAGACAATGGTAAATCTAACCACATAGAATTGTTGGGCTGCATGCATTTAAAGCATGTCTAAAGTACATGAGTTCCCCAAAGAATCCTAGGAACAGTAGTTTGTTAATGGTGCCTGGAATTGTAGGGGTAAACCACAGTTCACACAAATTATTTTCTGGGGTGGGGAAAATAATGGGGATTCAATGTGGTTTCAGTGTGTGGTGTGTACGCACCCGATGGCCCTTTACAACACAAAGCCATGAAGGATAGGCAGAGAACAAGCATGGCGTAAGGAACATAGCTGTCAACCCTCCCTTTTTTTACGGGAAACTCCCTTATTCCAATGCCGTTTCCCACTGCTATCCCGGATTGTTGATATCCCTTCAATTTCCCGGATTTCAAAGGAAGCAGCTCCTCTCCCTCCCTGCCGGTCAGGGAGGCTCCTCAGCTGCGTTGCTCGGCTGCCAATAAGGAGTCTGAGACCGACTGGGGGCGGAGCTTGCATGCCTTGTGCAGCCAGACCCTCACGCCCAACCAGACAGACAGCCTGCCTGCCGTCTACGCGCTCGCTCTTTCGCTCACCCGTTCGCACGCAGCCTCTGGAGCGCAGGGCGGCGAGGCTACTTGGTGCCATTGCACCGCCCTCGCAGCATCCCTTATTTTCAAACCGAAAGTTTTGGGAAAATCCCTTATTTTCAAATCCGAAAGTTGACAGCTATGGTAAGGAAAGCTTTGAATATGTACACAAGCACACACGACCAAAACGAGTTCCAGAATTCCTCTTCAACCCAGTTCCATCAAGTATTTTTAAACCAGTTTTGTTTCTGTGGAGAATGCAATACCTCTCTCACTCTGCCAAGTTTGGGGGTATCTCTGGTAGTCGCCATGCACATAATCTTCCACAAAGGTCCGATGAGGGTCTTCATAACCTTGCCTGAAGCGTGGCCCAAAGGAGAGAGAGCAGAAAGGGAGATGGAGGAAGCTGCTTTGGGTAACTGTCTACATTCCTCGTTATTTGTGAGGATAAAAATTCAGGAGGGAAATGCTGTCAGAAACAGTTACCATAGAAAACTGCTATGGAAACAGAAAACAGTTTTCCATAGAAAACTGCTATGGAAGGTAATAAATGGGCTATAATGACCACTTGGTAATTGAAATGACCTTCTCTCCCACTCCCAGCTCTGTATTTGATCATTGAAAAATATGAATACAGACCACAAATAAATCCCTTCTTCACTGATGCAGTGAATAGCTAGCCTGTCTATAATTCACCAGGGTGAATTGTGAGAGGCAAACGAGATTAGGAATGAGAGCAGAAGCAAGTTACAGGATAAAGAAGCAGTGTGACTACAACAGTAGATGTGATATAGGAGATACAGTACATAGGCCCAAATCAGATAAAGCAGGAAATCATGGTTTTTGCTATGTAAACAAGCTGCAGCAAGCATAATGTTTGTATACTCCTCTTCTTTCACATCGGTGAAGAGATGGTCAGAAGCTTTCACTTTCAGTTCTGAACTAACCACGGTTCCCCATAGCATCCAAATTCAGGGAACTGTGGTTTGTTTTAGACTATGTTTAGTGAGAACTAGTTGGGAGCAAACCGTGATTTCAGGACCTGTTTGTTTTCTGGAACAATAGTTTAAACCAGGGTTAGCCAACATGGTGCTCTCTAGATGTTGTTGGACTCCAACTTCTATCAGCCCCCACCAGCATGGCCAGTGATTAGGGATGATGGGAGCTGTAGTTCAGCAACTTCTGTAGGGCCTCCTGTTGGCTAACCCTGGCTTAAACAAACAACAGTTTCCTAATTCGGGCATCGCTGAGAACTGTGGTTTGTGTAAAACTGGAAGTGAAAGCTTCTAACCTCTCTGCAGATGCATTAGGGGAGGAGAGAACAGCCAAAACTCATCACAGCGGCCTGAACACATGAGGTCTTAAACGTGAACAGTGCCCCACCCTCGCCCCCCAGCATCCTCAGACGCACAGGCTCCTCTTTAGACCTCTGTCAATTTAGCTCAAAGATCTGGTGCATATGGTTGAACATGCAATTGGAAACCCTCCTAAGAGAAGAGATCCTGGTCACAGGGAGATTACTAAGCACATTCAACAAAAGATGCTAAGAAATGCTCTGCAACCTTTGTGCTAATTACACAAAGGTCTAAAGAGGAGCCTGTGTATCCAATGATGCTGGGTGGGACCCAAGTGTGCACCCCAACATCATCCATGCTGGAAATGCCTATAGATATCCAATGTCTGAATCAGATAATTGTTTTTTCAGTGATTTTTTAAATTATTTACTGGGGTCATAGAGAGCTCCAAATTAGTTTGGAGTAGTGCAGCAGGAAAGGGACCCAGGTGGCACTGTGGGTTAAACAACAGAGCCTAGGGCTTGCTGATCAGAAGGTCGGCGGTTCGAATCCCTGCGATGGAGTGAGCTCCCATTGCTCAGTCCCAGCTCCTGCCCACCTAGCAGTTCGAAAGCACATCAAAGTGCAGGTAGATAAATAGGAACCGCTCTGTAAGGAAGGTAAACGGTGTTTCCGTGCGCTGCTCTGGTTCGCCAGAAGCGGCTTTGTCATGCTGGCCACATGACCCGGAAGCTGTACGCCGGCTCCCTCGGTCAATAAAGCGAGATGAGCGCCGCAACCCCAGAGTCGGACACGACTGGACCTAATGGTCAGGGGTCCCTTTACCTTTAGTGCAGCAGGAAAAGGGCTGCGTAATTCTTTCTCCCTGGGCATTTTCCAACTAAAAGTCCCACACACAATCTCCTTCTTTCACCCCAGCAGAAAAGATCTGCAGATTCAGTAGATTTCCCACACACAGAGAAAGCTACTAGAGGGATCCTGTGAGTGAGGTGATAGTTATCCCTCTCCTCCTTTGGAACCACTTTGATTAAATGCTTTGATTTGGAGTTCCACACAGCTGCATTAATATAAAACAAAACAAAACATTGGAATTGAAGTGAGAAATGAATGTTTGAGGCCCTCTGTATGAAACAGAGATGGACTAGGAGACTATATGGAAGAAAAGGCTCTGCTGGTCTCTCTGCGAAGTCCCCCAATCCTTCTGAGTGTTATCTTTCTCAAGTCTTACCTTGAATATGACCGGTTGGGATAGCCAATTTCATAATACTCTGCTCTGGAGTTTGGCCTCCTATAGTCCTGGAGTCTCGGGTGATAGGCAGCATGGTGGTATTCTACTCGAGCATCTGGCCAAGGCTGAGGCCTAGCCCAAGGTTCCTGGTGGTACAGCCACTCACTGCTGTGCCTGGATTGAGGCGGTGGAGCGTCATGGGAAACTGGCCTCCATGGGCCCCTCTCATAGCCTTCCATCTGGGGAGCATGTCTCCCTTGTGGCTGGGGTTGCTGCAGTGGGACCCAAGGCTCCATCTTGGACCTTCTGCAGGGCCTGCTTTCATTCAGATTTCCTTACCAAACCTGCTTCGGCTTCCTGCAAAGATAAGCATAATTCTAGGAGAGGCGACACAACAAAAACAGCCCGTCTTTAAAATGAGATACACAAAATCCCAGGTTTCCATGCCTCAAGGTTCTCTGCAGACACGCATTACAGCACATGGGCAGTAGCATAGGGCTCCCGGGTAAAAAGCAGGAAGCCCTTTGACAAGCTCTGTAGCAGGGCAGGTCACAGGTTCAATACCCGGCGTCTAAATAAATGCACTAAAATTGTATGACTTGGTGCAAAAGATGTGTCTATGTAAACACGTTGTATTTTACTTTGCTTTATTTTGAACACTGAGTTTGTTCAGAGGTTGGCATCTTAGGCACAGAGTTTTGACAAGCTAGGAATGCTGAATGGACAGCATTCAACATGACTGGTCTCAACATTTAACAACAAGAATTACAAAGCACTTTTTCTAAGTCCTCAGAGAACTTCACATACACTATTTCAGCATCTTACAGCAGTCCTGTAAAACTGCGGCTGGAGGACGACCAACTAATAAACTCATAACTGAAGTGAGAAGTGAAATGAACACTTATTTGCTCTCTCAACTAGTACATCCCTGCAATCAAAACACACCTGCGAAGAAATCTTAAGTGCCATGTTCTGTAAGAGCAAAAGGTATTTCTTCCCCCGCTGGCCCATTTTTTAAAGTAACCCATGCCCCCTATATTTTGCACTACTCATCTTTGTCAACCCAGCTGCAGCAAGTCCTAACATCTGACCCTACACAACTGGTATTGACTCAATTTGTTTTTGCTTTTGTTTCACACCCACATCCTAGGCAGAGCAAACCAAGTTTCAATGGGATGCTCCAGGATAAATCCTGGGGCGAGCAACAATATTCCCACCAAAACGTGAGCTTGTTTACACACACACAAACACACAGACACACCACACCTGTTTAAAAGCGAGACCACCAGCTACAGCTCCAAATGCCGGCCTCAGTCCTTCTCGTCCCCAAAGGCAGGTGTCAAAGTTCGCCTGCCACATCAGTTGATGGCTCACTAGCTCTGAGCCTGCGCTGGGTCAACGCTGCCTGCTTCCTCCTGTGCCAAAGTCCCAGCCGGTTCCATAGCACTGATTAAGCCGGGCAAAGGGCGCCTGGCCTGCTTGCTCAGAGACAAACATACCTGTGGCCGTTTGTAAACGGCAGAGGGGATCCTTAGCAAACAAACAAAAAAGGCAAAAGAGTTTTCCGTATGTAAAAATACCAGGGAGCAGGAGAATTTGAAAACCCAATATAGGGGTGGCAATAATGTTCAGCATTTCTTTCTTTCTTTCTTTCTTTCTTTCTTTCTTTCTTTCTTTCTTTCTTTCTTTCTTTCTTTCTTTCTGTCTTTCCTGAAGGAGCATCTCCACCCCCACCGTTCAGCCCGGACACTGAGGTCCAGCGCTGAGGGCCTTCTGGCGGTTCCCTCACTACAAGAAGCCAAGTTACAGGGAACCAGGCAGAGGGCCTTCTCGGTAGTGGCACCTGCCCTGTGGAACACCCTCCCACCAGATGTCAAAGAGAAAAACAACTACCAGGTTTTTAGAAGACATCTGAAAGCAGCCCTGTTTAGGGATGCTTTTAATGTTTGATAGATTGCTGCATTTTAATGTTCTGTTGGAAGCCGCCCAGAGTGGCTGGGGAAACCCAGCCAGATGGGCGGGGTATAAATAATAAATTTATTATTATTATTCTTTCTTTCTTTCTTTCTTTCTTTCATTCATTCATTCTTTTGCCTCACATCTTCAAACATCCTTCCGCAGGGACAAGGGCCCAAAACGTCTTCTTTTTTGGTGCTGAAAAGTAAGTTGCTCCGAGAAGGAGCTGTACAGAGGATTCCCTTCCCTGAAAGAAACTGTTCCAAAGCAATGTGCAGCAGCCACTGGTGAAAAAAGCACTGTATGCTGCAGGACTAACAGCACACTCTGAACCATGCTTGGCCCATTCAGAGAAAGTCAGCCCTACCAGACTTAGCGTGCCATCCCTTGACATCTTTTCGACAGTCGTCTACATCAGCGTTTCCCAACCGGTGTGCCGCGGCACACTAGTGTGCCGCGAGACACCGGCTGCTGTGCCGCGGGGAAAAGCCCCGCCGAAGCCGAAGCTCCGCCGGGCCTCTCCGACGCGGGGAAAAGCCCCGCCGGGCCTCCCCAGCGCGGGAAGAAGCCGCGCTGGGCCTCGGAGGCCCGAAAAAAAAAGTTGTGCCAGGGTCCTCCCGGCGTGAGCCGAAGCTCCGCCGGGCCTCTCCGACGCGGGGAAAAGCCCCGCCGGGCCTCCCCAGCGCGGGAAGAAGCCGCGCTGGGCCTCGGAGGCCCGAAAAAAAACTGTGCCGCCCCCCCCATAGAAAAAAAGCCGCGCACTGTGGGTGCTGTGCCGTGAGATTTTTTCCCGAAGACAGGTGTTCCGTTGCCCAGAAGAGGGTGAAAAACACTGGTCTACATTGTATTTTGCAGTTGTTGTTGTTGCTGCTGCTGTTGTATTATTAATTGAATTTATATTCCGCCCTATATCCGGAGGTCTCAGGGCAGCTCACATAAAAAGTTCCCATCCTCTTCCCCCCATCTTCACTAATGTAATTATTAAACAACTGGTGCTTACTTACTTACACCCACACCCACACACACCCTGCCCCCAGCTAGACGTTTTTGTGCTTAAAAATCAGTCAACATGCCAACTCGATTTAAGCACTTTAGAGCAAAGTTTGACACAATTCCTGCCAGAGTTCATTCCTTGGGATGCAGCTGAAACAAAACACAAACCAGCCTGCAAGTGACTTTAACATACAAAAGAAGAATTATTAGAATCAAAGGCTACCCGCCTACCTCCAGAGAGTGATCAAGTTTCCTAAATACGTTAACAACTTGCATTTCATGCATTCTGCTTTCCCCCCTGTCTTTACAAATTTTGAAATTGCCCACCCCCCTTGCTTGCCTTATTCTTTGAAATGACTTCCTTTATTTATTCCTAATGCTTTAAAAAAAAAAAAAGGTTTACTTACACCACCTATCACTAAAACAAAGTCTTTGCTTATGCCTCTGCATCCCATCATGACAACAAGCTGTGCTTCTGTCTGGCTTATTAGCATAGCCACGCCCACAGGCATTCCCCGCCACGTCAGCTAGTCGGAACCTTCCGGCTGTGATTCCTGCTTGCCGCCGGAACGTTATTTTACGCACACTACAAATAAGGGAAAAGGCTGCCGGCCGCATTAGCGCCGCCATTTAGAGAAGGTCACTTAGCTACCGGACAAAGGAAATCGTTGGACGCCTGCAAAGCGGTTTAATGCCGCTAATCGTCCCAAGCATCAAAGCAGCTGTATATATGTCAGCTATGTCTCGAGACAACTGCACCAGATGCATTTTTTTTAAAAAAAAAAAAAGAGCAGTTCCCCCCCTCGGAGGGTTGTTTGCATTGTTACTGCTATTTATTTATTACGTTTTCATGCCGCCCTTGATCCGAAGATCTCGGGGCGCTGTAGGAGCTATGGATTTTGCACTCTTGTGTGCAAATACATGAGAACAAGTGGAAGCTGTAACAAAATGTTGCAGTGCAGAGTGCTGCCTCTTCAGGATTTGAGCCACTCTATTTCCCCCCTCTCCGCACCTCCCTTTCCAGGCGCAATGTGTATTATTAGTCCCCCTTGGGCCGGTTCGTTGCAACGTTTTTGTAGTTCTGCAACACCAAGCCTGCTGCTAGCATCCTCTGCATGGAAAGTGCCATTTTGGATGCACACATGCTGTTATTAGCATGTGGGGCCATGCAACAAAATGCTGCAGCGGGAAGTGTTTCAGAGCCCTTTAAGCATCAGCCTGCAGGTAAAAGAACACTTTTGTGATGAATAAAAACACTCCCAGCCATATTAAAAACGTAACATAGCAAGGAGGAGGCTGGAGAGACCCTTTCCCCCTGACGAGCTAGCTTTTTACTTGCAGGTAATTGTTTTATTATGGGACGCGGGTGGGCGGTGCTGTGGGTTAAACCACAGGGCTTGCCGATCAGAAGGTTGGCGGTTCGAATCCCCGCAACGGGGTGAGCTCCCATTGCTCGGTCCCAGCTCCTGCCCACCTAGCAGTTTGAAAGCACGTCAAGTGCAAGTAGATAAATAGGTACCGCTCCGGCGGGAAGGTAAATGGCGTTTCCATGCGCTGCTCTGGTTCACCAGAAGCGGCTTAGTCATGCTGGCCACATGACCCAGAAGCTGTACGCCGGCTCCCTTGGCCAATAATGCAAGATGAGCACAGCAACCCCAGAGTCGGTCATGACTGGACCTAATGGTCAGGGGTCCCTTTTTATAATTATAAAAACTGTACAATAATTAAAACATATAAAACCATTCCACACAAAACAGAATCAGTAGCCTGGTTTCTACACACACACACACTCCACCAGAGTTCAGGGAGACAAGGTGAAAACACTCTCAAGGTGGCTGCAAAGCTAAGCCAGTAGGGGAGGTGGTTGGGGAGGGGCTTTGGCTTGTGGAGAGTCGCAAGGGCCAGACAGAGAGGCTTGGAGGGCCACCTTTGGGTTCCCTACCCCTGCCTTACAGCAATACTGTATGACCTAGCATCAATTAGAATGCAAGTGCTTCAGCAGTGTGGTGTAGTGGTTAAGAGCGGTAGACTTGTAATCTGGTGAACCGGGTTCGCGTCTCCGCTCCTCCACATGCAGCTGCTGGGTGACCTTGGGCTAGTCACACTTCTTTGAAGTCTCTCAGCCCCACTCACCTCACAGAGTGTTTGTTGTGGGGGAGGAAGGGAAAGGAGAATGATAGCCGCTTTGAGACTCCTTCGGGTAGTGATAAAGAGGGATATCAAATCCAAACTCTTCTTCATCACATCAGTCCAGCACATGGCAATCTGGAACCCATTCCTGGTCATCTGGTCACAAGGATGTTTTCTCTTTTGCATGAGCCATGTGCTTCGTGAGATTCAGCAAAAACCTGTAGTAGCTTTACATCAACTGAAAACGTTTTGGGCTGCAGTGGTGTTACACAGAGAAAGGCAACACCCCCCTCCAAAAATAATTTCCTAAGCTGCCAAGAATCTAGAGTTTTGGTCTTTAAACAACCACCACCAAGCTGCACATGAACTGTGTGTGGAGTGTTTTATTCTCATTTTAAACCAATCTTAAAATTTAAAGCAATCCAATAAATAATGCATCCTCCTGAATTATGGATATTCCAGTGCCATTGTCTCTTGGCTATACTATATAGCCCAGAGGAACATTTTTAATTACAGAGCCCATGGCAGAGTGGATAGGAAATGCTTTGTTTTCTGCTCCGTCAATTCACAGAAGTGTGCTTTTCCACTAAAGATTCAGACGAAAAGTTGTGCACAGAGGCTGAGTGCTCAGCCGGTGTGAAATCGCTGGAACTCCTCCATTTTGCATGCGGTCGAATGAGGTGGTGGAATATAGAGGTGACAGAGCTGACTTTAGGTAGAACGAATGCTCCAGCATGTAATAAAACAATTAAAGGTAAAGGGACCCCTGACCGTTAGGTCCAGTCGCGGAAAACTCTGGGGTTGCAGCACTCATCTCGCTTTATTTACCGAGGGAGCCGGCGTACAGCTTCCGGGTCATGTGGCCTGCATGACTAAGCCGCTTCTGGCGAACCAGAGCAGCGCATGGAAACGCTGTTTACCTTCCTGCCGGAGTGGTACCTATTGATCTACTTGCACTTTGACATGCTTTCGAACTGCTAGGTGGGCAGGAGCTGGGACCGAGCAATGGGAGCTCACCCCGTCGCGGGGATTCGAACCGCCAACCTTCTGATCAGCAAGCGCTAGGCTCTGGTTTAACCCACAGTGCCACCCGCGGGACGGGGGCCTACCTTTGCCTTAAGAACGTTGGTTGCGACATCCACAGTGGCAAGTCTGGTGGCACCAGCGGCTGGTGTCACCAAAACAGTCTCCTTGTAACAGAGAGAACCCACCACAAGGCAGCATGAGACTGGAGAGGCCACACAGACCTTCCTTATTCAAAACACAGCGACATAAAAAGATAAGTTACAGGTAGATAGCCGTGTTGGTCTGTCATAGTCAAAAAAAAAAAAAAATTCCTTCCAGTAGCACCTTAGAGACCAACTAAGTTTGTTCTTGGTATGAGCTTTCGTGTGCATGCACACTTCTTCAGATACACTGAAACAGAAGTCACCAGACCCTTATATATATATAGTGAGAGGGTGGGGAGGGGTATTACTCAGAGGGGTGGTGGGAATGGGTGAAAGACTGATAGCTGTGGTGAACCTGTTGACGACTGTTAACAACCGCAATTAGTCTTACAGGAAAAAGCAAGCGGTGAGAAGGTTAAAAAAGCTTTGTCATGTATAATGAGATAAGAATCCAATGTCTTTGTTCAGACCAGGTCTCTCCATGGTTTTAAGCTTGGTAATGAGTTGCAATTCAGCAACTTCTCTTTCCAGTCTATTTCTGAAATTCCTTTGCAATAAGACAGCTACTTTGAGATCTCGTATAGAGTGTCCTGGGAGATTGAAGTGCTCTCCTACTGGTTTCTCTGTCTTGTGATTCCTGATGTCAGATTTATGTCCATTTATCCTTTGGCGTAGGGTTTGGCCTGTTTGTCCAATATAGAGAGCTGAAGGGCACTGTTGGCATTTGATGGCATACACAATGTTAGACGATGAGCAATTAAATAGTCCTGAGATGGTATGTTTGATGTTGTTGGGGCCAGTAATGGTGTTGTCCGGATGTATGTGGCAGCAAAGTTGGCATCTGGGTTTATTGCAGGCTCTCATTGTTGTGGGTGAGGAGTTGTTTAAGATTGGGTGGCTGTCTGTAGGCGATGAAAGGTCTTCCTCCCAGAGCTTGAGAAAGAGAACTGTCATTGTCTAGGAGAGGTTGTAGTTCTCTGATGATGCGTTGTACTGTTTTAACTTGGGAGCTGTACGTGATTACTAGTGGTGTTCTGCTGTTTTCTTTTTTGGGTCTGTCTTGCAGCAAGTTCTCTCTGGGTATCAGTCTGGCTCTGTTGATCTGTTGTTTAACTTCATCCGGTGGGTATTTTAGTTCTAAAAAGGTTTGCTGTAGATCTCTTAGGTGAGAGTCTCTGTCTGTAGAGTTGGAACAGATGCGGCTGTAACGTAGGGCCTGGCTATATACAATGGATCGCCTACAGACAGCCACCCAATCTTAAACAACTCTCTATATTGTATAGAGTGTCAAGGACACTCTATACGAGATCTCAAAGTAGCTGTCTTATTGCAAAGGAATTTCAGAAATAGACTGGAAAGAGAAGTTGCTGAATTGCAACTCATTACCAAGCTTAAAACCATGGAGAGACCTGGTCTGAACAAAGACATTAGATTCTTATCTCATTATACACGACAAAGCTTTTTTAACCTTCTCACCGCTTGCTTTTTCCTGTAAGACTAATTGCGGTCGTTAACAGTCGTCAACAGGTTCACCACAGCTATCAGTCTTTCACCCATTCCCACCACCCCTCTGAGTAATACCCCTCCCCACCCTCTCACTATATATAAGGGTCTGGTGACTTCTGTTTCAGTGTATCTGAAGAAGTGTGCATGCACACGAAAGCTCATACCAAGAACAAACTTAGTTGGTCTCTAAGGTGCTACTGGAAGGATTTTTTTTATTTTGTTATAAAAAGATAAGTAAATCAGAGCATATCAGGCATGTATCCCTGATTTAAATAATCCTCCAGCTACATATTATGCTCGTCAAGTGAAAAGCAGCCATGTGTAAACCAAGTTTACAGCGTGGTGCAGTGGTTAAGAGCGGTAGTCTTGTAATCTGGTGAACCGGGTTCGCGTCTCCGCTCCTCCACATGCAGCTGCTGGGTGACCTTCGGCTAGTCACACTTCTTTGAAGTCTCTCAGCCCCACTCACCTCACAGAGTGTTTGTTTTGGGGGAGGAAGGGAAAGGAGAATGTTAGCCGCTTTGAGACTCCTTCGGGTAGTGATAAAGCGGGATATCAAAGCCAAACTCTCTATAAGTTCTGAGATGGTTGAGAATTGTGAAGGCTTCTCAGGAGGCAGGAGAGGAAGCTAGAGGGGGTGGAGAAAGGGCTGGCTGCCTGCCTGCCTTTCTCCAACGGCTGGTTGTTTGATCTCTGCTGATCTTAGTCCTTTTCTCTCCCCACTGCACTCCATAGGGACAACTAGCTGCTGAAGAGATAAACAATGGATGGAGAAAGGCAGCCAGTAGCTACCATGCCGTCTGCCTGTTTCTGGGGAGTCTTAAGAATTTTCAGCAGTCAAAGCCTGACTTAGGACTCAGCTACACAGCTGCAAATAAAACGTTTTAAATGTTTTGTAAAGTGCAATAGAAAAAATGTGACACCAGATGTCGACAGTGAGCTATGCAAAATCCAATGTATTTTTCAGAAGGTTTTTTAAAAAGCATTTTCGCAGTGTTTTTATATGTGTGTAGATTCCACCTTAGACACGGCTACTGGATTTTTCCTTCTCATTTCTTGCTGCCTCTTTCTCCTGCTTGCCTGCCCCACTTGTATACAATATTCTATATCCCTGATTGATTTCTTATTTAGCCAGCATTTTGCTAACTTTATTGTTCCCATAGTAACAAAGTACCTACTCCCTGCCCGAAAAAGCAGCCATTTTATATTATAGCCACCAACAAAGTCAAAACATTTCTTCACGCTGATCTACAGTATTTACATAGTTGTGTGTAACATCTATACAGTGGACGCTCGGGTTGCAAACGCGATCCGTGTGGGAGGCGCATTCGCAACCCATGCCGCTGCATCTGCGCACACGTGTGCCACAATTCGGCACTTCTGTGCATGCGCAAAGCACGATTTAGCGCTTCTGCGCATGCTCGAGCGCCGAAACCCGGAAGTAACCCATTCCGTTAGTTCTGGGTCCGGCGCGGTGGGCAACCTGAAATCGCGCAACCTGAAGCAGTATATAATACTAATAATAATAATTTATTATTTGTACCCCGCCCATCTGGCTGGGTCCCCCCAGCCACTCTGGGCGGCCTCCAACAGATATTAAAATACATTAAAATATCACAGGTTTAAAACTTCCCTAAACAGGGCTGCCTTCAGGTATTTTCTGAATGTCAGATAGTTGTTTATCTCTTTGACCTCTGCTGGGAGGGCGTTCCACAGGGCGGGCGCCACTACCAAAAAGGCCCTCTGCCTGGTTCCCTGTAGCTTTGCTTCTTGCAGTGAGGGAACCGCCAGAAGGCCCTCGGCGCTGGACCTCAGTGTCCAGGCTGAATAATGGTAACCCGAGGTATGACTGTATCGGCAAAAGATCCAAAATATAGAGCAACAACCCTGAACTTTACTCAAAATGCTGTGCTTATCTGGTTATGGGGCCACCATGCCCCAAGGAATGTCTCAAGGCAGCCAGCAACTGCAACAGGAAACAGAATTTTGTTGGCCAGTCATAATAAGGTTTAATCACGCTGGTCTGTGTGCCTCCTCCACTCACCCAGACTGTGTCTTTGCTCTCCGTTCAAGGGCCAGAAAGACTGTGCCATAGGAGACGGGCAGAGCGGGGACATCTTCGTATGCCACTCCAGGTGGGGTCATCCAGAGGAGCTCCACAAAAGAGACAAACAAAAATACCAAAATTTTAAAAAAAGGTTTTTCCAAAGGCCTTTCCACCCCTCTGGTTTTTTGTTTTGAATGTTTATTTTGCTCTAGCTTAGGACTTTCTAAATAGATAATCACAAGTCCAAGATTGCTGTCTACGGTATGTCACCCTGGTCTTCAGCAACAAAGAGGTCCAAGGTTTTACAGCCACACCTTTGTTCATAAGGCACTGCAGCAGAGGTCACGGGATGCCATATTTTTCCATCTATAAGACGCCCCCATGTATAAGACACCCCCTATTTTAGGGGACTCAGATTTAAGAAAACGGCCTCAGCACTATCCGTGTATAAGATGCCCCCTAATTCTTGACATAATTTATTAGGGGGGAAACCTAGTCTTATACACGGAAAAATACGGTAATTTCCATGCAGTTGAAGCAGTCCTGGCTGTCTTCAAAAACATGCGCATGAGAAGAACACTCACAGCAAATGGGCCAAGTGGTAACAGGTATGGCCAAACACATAAAGATGTTGCCACTTTTTTCAGCAGCAGATTGGCCAGAAGATTAACCTCACTTGCTAGATTCAGGATACGACACGGCTCAGTGCCGTCCAAAATGTCATGATGAGAATTCCCAGAAATGCCAACCCAAAGGACATAGCTGTCAACAGATTTGAAAATAAGGGATTTCCCCCCCCCCCCAACTTTCAGATTTGAAAATAAGGGATTTTCCACAACTTTCGGATTTGAAAATAAGGGATTTTCCAAAACTTTCAGATTTGAAAATAAGGTATTTTCCCCAAACTTTCGGATTTGAAAATAAGGGATGCCGCCAGGGCGGCGCAATGGCACCAAGTAGCCTCGCCACCCTGCGCTCCAGAGGCTGCGCGCGAACGGGTGAGCGAAAGAGCGAGCGCATAGACGGCAGGCAGGCTGTCTGTCTGGTTGGGCGTGAGGGTCTGGCTGCACAAGGCATGCAAGCTCCGCCCCCAGTCGGTCTCAGACTCCTGATTGGCAGCCGAGCAACGCAGCTGAGGAGCCTCCCTGGCCGGCAGGGAGGGAGAGGAGCTGCTTCCTTTGAAATCCGGGAAATTTAAGGGATATCAACAATCCGGAATAGCAGCGGGAAACGGCATTGGAATAAGGGAGTTTCCCGCCAAAAAAAGGGAGGGTTGACAGCTATGCCAAAGGAGCACAGGGAACCCCCTCCCACACATCTGGAGAAGTGAGGTAGCTGCGACCGATAGTTTGATGGATTAGACGTCTAGACGCTGCAACCCTAAAGAACGATACTTTGGGGGGCTTGTTTTCACTTGCCTTTTGATCTGCGATGTACTCCTCTGCCAGAGCTTTGGTACTGGCCACACCAATTACACAATCCCCCTAGTCCAAAAGCCATCAATGGAAAGCTATCAACACACAAGATAAAGCGATTCCCAACCATTCCTCCCTGCAAAACAATAAAACATCCAGACATGTTGAAAACAGCGCTCTTGACCTGACAGCAGCAACTTTGCAAGCATTTTGCCAATCCCCCTGGCTCTAATCCAAATGGCAAACTGGGATATGGGAGCTAACAGGATCTGTGTGTCGGATACCTTTGCCTTGCATGACTCCATGTCTCTGCTTCTGGCCTCCTTAAGTGCGACAGAGCGAAGACCGCCCCGACTGAAACTGTTGCGCAGATATTATTTATTTAATGTCAGGCTAATATTGCTTAACTAGTATATGAAGCCCGTTACAATAACGGGCACTAGAAGGGCGGCGGCGCTTTGCGCCGCTTCCCCCGCACTTTGGTGAGGCAAGCAGTAAAGGCGGCAGCAGCAGGAGGCTCCGTTCAAGGCGGGCGGGCGGCAGCGCTTCGCGCCGCTTCCCCTGCGCTTTGGCGAGGCAAGCAGTAAAGGCGGCGGCGGCAGCAGGAGGCTCCGCTCGAGGTGTGTCAGCCAAAACGGTCGCTAGCACAATGACCGTTAAAGCCACACAGCATTCCAAAGGGCTCGGAGCTGCAGGGTGGGGAGGAAGAGGCGTACCCCCATCGCCTCTACGCTCCAATCCCTGCGTCCGTGTGTGCCATGCGCAGTAGCACACTTCCGTGACACACGGAAAGTTGGACGCAGGGACACAGCCACTATTATATAGGATGTACTGAAACTCGTTAAGCCGTTTCCCTAAAAACAATTTTGAAGAACAGCATTCGATAAACTTTCCTTTAAAAAAACTAGATTAAAAATGTGGACCTGGATTCAATCTGGTGAACAGATTTCCATTCCAGACATGGGACAAATAAGGAAGCATTAGTCATTAGTACGTTTCCGAGCACAATTCAAAGTGTTGGTGCTGACCTTTAAAGCCCTAAATGGCTTCGGTCCAGTATACCTGAAGGAGCGTCTCCACCCCCATCATTCAGCCCGGACACTGAGGTCCAGTGCCGAGGGCCTTCTGGCGGTTCCCTCACTACGAGAAGCCAAGTTACAGGGAACCAGGCAGAGGACCTTCTCGGTAGTGGCACCCGCCCTGTGGAATGCCCTGAGAACAACTACCAGACCTTTAGAAGACATCTGAAGGCAGCCCTGTTTAGGGAGGCTTTTAATGTTTAATAGATTATTGTATTTTAATGTTCTGTTGGAAGCCGCCCAGAGTGGCTGGGGAAACCCAGCCAGATGGGCGGGGTATAAATAATAAATTATTTATTATTATTATTTATTATTATTATTATTATTACTACTACTACTACTACTGCCAGAATTCTCTGACACCTCCATCCCCAATGAATTCCTCTTACCTCCTTTAGGCTGTTGACAATCTCACCAGTCTCTATCACATCCCCAGAAAACTCCATTCCTAAAAAGAGAACATCAGGTATAGTGTTTGCTGCATATATTACCTGTTGCTTCTGCACCTACTGTGAGCTTCATTCAATGGACCGAACATACAGAATAGAATAGAATAGAATAGAATAGAATTTATTGTCATTGCCCCCTTCGGGGACAACGAAATTACTTGGCTGCTCCATCCACCCAGATAGGGCACTCCACGCAAAGACAAAACAACTACAAAAACACTGATTAAAACCATACACACTGATTAAAACCATACAATGATAAAACATAACAGGTAAGATTAGATGACTTCAAGGTCCAGGCTTCCCATTCAAGGCCGCGATCGCTCTGGAGAAGAAGCTGTTTCTAAGACGGCTTGTTCTTGTTGTCATCGTCCTGTATCTCCATCCCGATGGCAAAAGTTCAAAGAGACGGTGACCAGGATGCGATGGATCTTTCACTATGTCCAGTGCCTTTCTGTGGCACCTCATGGCATAAATCTGCTCTAAGGTGGAGAGCGAGCAGCCAACAATGCTCTCTGCTGCCTTAACAACTCTGCACAACCCCATCCTGTCCTTGGTAGTACAGCTTCCGTACCACACACATAAGCCATAAGTGAGCACGCTCTCAATGGCACAGTGATAGAAGGCAAGCAGCAGCTTTTGTGGAAGATGGTTTTTCCTTAGAACTCTCAGGAAGTACAGTCTCTGCTGCGCCTTCTTCACAAGCCCCCTTATGTTTACACTCCAGGACAGATCCTCCTGTAATTCAATGCCCAGAAATCTGAATGTTGTTACCCTCTCCACACAGATTCCATCAATCAAAAGTGGTTGGACATCGTTCTTCTTTCTCCTGAAGTCCACCACAAGCTCCTTTGTTTTCTTTGTATTTATGAGCAAGTTGTTAGCTCTGCACCACTTCGTCAGCTGCTCCACCTCATCTCTGTATACAGGTGCTAACAATGAATAACGAAGGTGCTAACCGAATACAGGTGCTAACAATGAATAATCCCTCTTTCCTGACTGTATTTTCCTGCCTCCCGAATTATAACACACACATATGCTTGGGCATTTCACAAAATACACAACTTTAATAGAAATCAATGCTGAGGAATGACCAGAAGATGTCACTACAAGCACAATAAAGAGAATGTTGAACAAAGTTTTTCAAAAATGGAAGCGAAGGTTCGCACTGCTTAATCCCCGCTCCTCCCAGAGAAGACCTGGGGGGGGGGGGCTGAAGCATAAGGAAACAAATCAAGGAATGTTCATCAGGTAAAAACATCCTTCCTCCACTCTCTGCTATATAACAACTTAAAAATGTGATAAGCTGCTAAAGTACACATAGCCACAGCTTGGCTTGCTGATAATATTTGTTTTTTCTGCCCTAAGATCAAGGGGCAGAAAATCCCCGGTTCAAGTCTTACCTCAGCCATTGACCTCACAAGATGGCCACAGGCAAGCCACCATTATCTCAGCACCTTCCCCCCCCCCAAACTTGCACCACCCCTGCAACTTGGAGGGCGGAAATGGTACGTTACTTTACAGAGCTTTCCTAAGGGTTGTTCAGATAAGGCATGCGGTGGTTGCAGCCCCTCTCTGGGAGAAAAATGGTGTCCCATAGAGGTCAGGGGGCATATTTTTGGTTTCTCCCTCCATTTTCATTCCCTCCATATTGTCACCTAATGTCAGGATGCTGTCAGCGGCTCCTGACTGGTTGCCCAGGAAAGTATAACGACAAGGGAAAGTTTCTTACCTTCCTTTTTATTTCAATCTTTACAGAGAGAGGCTATAGAACTCAGCCTCTTGGATAATGGTGCTGTCCCTAGTGAATCCCCCCCCCCGTCTCTCCACTTCCTCATTCATCATTCTCATCGTCTCTCCTACAGGCATAGCTGTCAACTTTCAGATTTGAAAATAAGGGAGTTTCCAAAACTTTCGGATTTGAAAATA
This sequence comes from Darevskia nairensis, assembly GCA_034642065.1. Taxonomy (NCBI): domain Eukaryota; kingdom Metazoa; phylum Chordata; class Lepidosauria; order Squamata; family Lacertidae; genus Darevskia; species Darevskia nairensis. Next base: position 977,947 of record JAWWNI010000628.1, on the reverse strand, counting down.
AGGGATTTTCCCAAAACTTTCGGATTTGAAAATAAGGGCTGCCACGAGGGCGGTGCAATGGCACCAAATAGCCTCGCCACCCTGCGCTCCAGAGGCTGCGCGCGAATGGGTGAGCGAAAGAGTGAGCGCGTAGACGGCTGTCTGGTTGGGCGTGAGGGTCTGGCTGCACAAGGCATGCAAGCTCCACCCCCAGTCGGTCTCAGACTCCTTATTGGCAGCCGAGCAACGCAGCTGAGGAGCCTCCCTGGCCGGCAGGGAGGGAGAGGAGCTGCTTCCTTTGAAATCCGGGAAATTTAAGGGATATCAACAATCCGGGATAGCAGCGGGAAACGGCATTGGAATAAGGGAGTTTCCCACAAAAAAAAGGAGGGTTGACAGCTATACCTACAGGTGCTGTTATAAGCCCTCTGTCTTTGAGCTCTTTGCTCTCCTACTTTTAAAGCTCTTCGGATTCTGGAAGATGGAGGGTCAGGGATGCTTTCTAATGACAACGTGTCAGCCAGGCATTGTTCTGGCTCTCCCATGATTTCCCAGCTTTTCCCATCTGCCTCTGAGCTGCTACCTCCCTCGAACCCCTGTTGTACATCTATACTGTCTTCCTCTTCCTCCTCCCTGGAAGGGTCAAGCTAGGGGGAGGCAGCCTCCACCATTCCTCCTCTGCCCAGTCCCTGACACCTAAACCACACCATAGGCTAAGTGCGGCCTTTGTTGGAAAACTGCCTCTGCCTTGAATGGAAGAGTGAAGGCTGCAGTCTGCTCAGTTTAGCCTTGGTTTCCTGCTAATCCTATAAAAGGAAAGGCTTGTGTTCTTTGTTGAGGGGGGGGTGAGAAGCAGGGTGGATAAAAATCAAATATTTTTTTTAAAAAAATCAGTTTGTTTTTTTAATTTAAATCGGATTTTTTTTTTATTTAAATTGGATTTTTAAAATAAAATGTTTTTGGAGGAAAAAATCTTTCTAAATAAAGTATTCAATTTAAGTTACATTGTAGTCCAAAGGCTATTTAAATGGTTATTAAGGAAATGATTATTTTTCTCCTTCCAATAAAGTACAGCAGAAAAGTTATCAAAATATAAACAGTTAACTTATTAAACCTCACCATAATTTCACAATTATCTGTCTATGTATTTCTAGTAGTATAACCAAATCAGTAATTTTTTATATAACTGTAAAAACTACACTGAAAATGTATTATTCAAAAAATGAAACATTCATATGGTTGTAAATATTAAGATTATACCAGCAAGAATGAGTCTTTCTGTAAAAAAAATATTAAAACCAAGTCTTACTGACTAGTGATTTAAATCAAGCCTTACTGACTAGTGATTTAAATCGTGATTTAAATCGTTATTTAAATCAATTTGATTTAAATCAAATCCACCCTGGAAGTGGACTATAACAAAATGAGCTGGACTGAAAAGGGCCTGCTCACCTGGAGTGAACGGAAGTGAACGCTTTTCTTGGTAAAGACCCTGGCAAGCCAGTATGTCAGCAAAATTCACTCCACAGCAACGGACACGAATTCTGACCTGCAAGAAGAATCACAGCTCTTTATACAAGTCAGCCTTAGACAAAGAAGCTGTATGGCATGGGTAGGCAAACTAAGGCCCGGGGGGGCGGATCTGGCCCAATCGCCTTCTAAATCTGGTCCACGGACGGTCCGGGAATCCGCGTGTTTTTACATGAGTAGAATGTGTCCTTTTATTTAAAATGCATCTCTGGGTTTTTTGTGGGGCATAGGAATTTGTTCATTTCCCCCAAAATAATATAGTCCGGCCCTCCACAAGGTCTGAGGGACTGTGGACCGGCCCCCTGCTGAAAAGGTTTGCTGACCCCTGGTATGGGATCTGATGTTATGCGCACCGTGGACTCTTGCGGGTGCCTGGCCCATTCTCAGACTTTGAAATAGCAGCTAAAGGGGGCCTGATCTGGTTTGAGGCCGCAGTGTGAAGAGAGAAGCATTTATCCTTTTCCCCCTTGCCATTTTCTTGAGAAACATCCCCTAACCCAAGCTGGCATTTACTGCAATGAAACAAGTAGAGAGATGGAAGGGAGCAATCCTGCAACTGGTCCTGCCCCCTGTTTTATTTGTGTTTTAATTCATTAAATTTATATATTGCGCTTCATCTCAGGGCAGTTCACAATGTAAAAATGCAATATAAAACAAAAAACAAAATACATAATTAAAATAAGAACAACAACAAACCAATAATTCCCCCCCACACCCACACATTTAAAAGAGCATTGGATGTCAATAAGCCAAAGATCTAAAGGTGTGTAATGAAACCACCAGGTGAGCTTCCCTGGGGAGAGCATTCCACAAATGGGGAGCCACCACAGAAAAGGCCCTTTCTCATGTCGCCACCCTCTGGACCTCTCATGGAGGAGGCACATGAAGAAGGGCCTTAGATGATTATCTCAAGGTCCGGGTAAGTTCTTTTCTCAAACAAGGATGCACTGGTTGCAATCCTGAGTCTAGCTGGGCTGCCTAAAACATTCTTGTACACTTTCCTTTTTTCCCCCCCAATAAATTTTTTATTAGTTTTATCAAATTAATAGCATAAAACACACCAACAGCAATCAAACAGAAAAAACACAACATACAATAAAACAAATAAAAACATACATGAATCCTTTTAACCTGTCATTCTTTCTTGTCATTGTGGGTTGACTTCTTCCCGTCCTCTCTTCCTGCGTACCTTGTAAATCATCTTTAGTAATTTCGTTACCTCATTAAAAACATTTTTTATTAATTTACCTTAACATCTCTACTTTTCTTTTATCCATAGCATTTATTCAAACAATTATAAAACATAGATCTATTTTCTAACTCTACAGCCTCACTTATCTTTCAGCTTACTTCTACTCTTTAATCTTACAATACTTTTTAAAATATAATTAAAATTTCTTCCAATCTTCTTCCACCGCTTCCTCCCTCTGGTCACAAAGGTTCGGGTCAGCTCAGCAAGTTCCATATAGTCCATCATTTTCATCTGCCAATCTTCTATTGTTGGTACATTCTTGTACACTTTCCTAATCACGGGTGATCACGGATGAGTAAGAATCATTTATTTATTTAGGAAATAATTACAGAGCTCTGCAAGCAGTGTAGCAATAACTTTGTAAATTTAAAAAAAAACCCAGCTAAAATCCATAAACCAGTGGAATGGACATAAAAATATAATCATTACAAACAAAGGCAACATTTTAAAAACTATTAACACCTGGGTAGACTGGGGGGGAAATAGCATTTTTAGCGGGCATCAAAAACAACATAGCAAGGGCACCTGTGATGTCAATAGGCAGGGAGTTTTACAGCAGAAGTGCTGACACTTTAAAGGTACAACTCCTCACCAACGGACATTACATGGCACTTGTAAAACTGCAAGTTAGGCAGATTGAAGTGATCAAATCAGCATGTATGGGGCATGGCAATCCCTTAAACGGAACTGGTCCCAAGCTAATAAGGGCTTTATAATGTACAGAAGTGAGAGCTGGACCATCAAGAAGGCTGATCACCGAATAATTGATGCTTTTGAATTATGGTGCTGGAGGAGACTCTTGAGAGTCCCATGGACTGCAAGAAGATCAAACCTATCCATTCTGAAGGAAATCAGCCCTGAGTGCTCACTGGAAGGACAGATCCTGAAGCTGAGGCTCCAAGACTTTGGCCACCTCATGAGAAGAGAAGACTCCCTGGAAAAGACCCTGGTGCTGGGAAAGATGGAGGGCACAAGGAGAAGGGGACGACAGAGGACAAGGTGGTTGGACAGTGTTCTCGAAGCTACCAACATGAGTCTGACCAAACTGCGGGAGGCAGTGGAAGACAGGAGTGCCTGGCGTGTTCTGGTCCATGGGGTCACGAAGAGTCGGACACGACTAAACAACAACAACAACAACATACCCATATTAGAACCTTTAATTTCACCCAGTAACAAATCAGTGGTCAGTGCAGATCTGGCCGGCAAATGTTTCTAACCCAAAAATGAGATGGTTCTTTAAATCTTTTTGGGTTACTTATGTACCACAAATGATCCATAGAGGTTGTTGGTCTCATAAAAAGGAGTATTGTTGGCTAGTAACTTTTGTCATCTTACTTGCAAGGCTGGCTCATATCCCACTGACTTCTTATAAGCAATATAACATATTCAGGACCGGAGTTTCTGCAACTGAAGAAACGCTGACTAAGATCTGTCCAAACATTCCTGCAAGCCCTTAAAAAATAGATTTCACAGCTCCCATAGGGAGCACGATGTACTGCTTGAAGTTATCGTCGTTCCATTCTGGCTAAATATGTAAGCGAATAAAGCGCTAAAATTGGGTGAGCAGCAATCACAAGACTGGGAAAGCAACGTCATATTGCATCCCTGGTGCAAACAAACAGCATTTGTGTTCAAGAAATAAGTGCAGATCTTTGCCACCACTGTTGCAAAGGCAGCTACTCACTGTCATGGAGTCTGCTCATCCTGTGCATGCTGACTAAGAAATAAGTCACTTCAAGTTCAATAGGGCTTACTTGTGAGCATGGGACTGCAGCTTCAGTGACCTTTTTTCTGCCTTTCAGCAGGAGGCTTTTTTTTTTTTTTGTTTTTGTTTTTAAACCCTCCCCTGCTCCCATACCAGCTTAATCAGCAGGCTTTAGCAGGAGATAGTACTCGTCTCCATGCTGTGAAAAAGCAAAAAGTGCCACCGGCTGATTCCTATGAATCAAGCATCAATGGGAGCCACAAGGAAAGGGCAGTCTTTGTTTATTTCTGGTCAGTTGGCAGCCCTATTTCATAGTTTCCTTGGTGCAAAATTCTTATCCGACTAGTGCACTCTCTTGGGATGCTATTAGGATGTTTCTTACACTCTGTGTGTAACCTAAGCCACCTCTCCTGTGTTTCTTCTTCTGACTTCATTATTTCATGCCCTATCCTAAACTGCTGGCAGTTGCCCCTGGAGGTACATAATGACCTAGAATGTGTGTGGTTTTGTGGGAGAATGGGAAGCATTGAATTAAAATTCTTGTAGAAAATGTTGCTTTAAAATCCGGTGGTTTGTCGTTGTCGTTGTTGTTTACACGTTTCTTCATCTGCTCACTCACTGGCCTGGTTTGCACATCACGGTGAACCGGAGTACAGCTTGCCATCACGACTCCTTAGCCAAGACCTGTAACTATAAGGAAAACCTTGGCTACACATTGTGGCCATGGAGGAGAGACCCTAATTATGATCCCAGGTTTGGACAATACGCTAGACCAGGGGTAGGCAACCTAAGGCCCGTGAGCCGGATGCGGCCCAAACGCCTTCTCAATCCGGCCCATGGACGGTCCGGGAATCAGCTTGTTTTTACATGAGTAGAATATGTGCTTTTATTTAAAATGCATCTCTGGGTTATTTGTGGGGCCTGCCTGATGTTTTTACACGAATAGAATGTGTCCTTTTATTTAAAATGCATCTCTGGGTTATTTGTGGGGCATAGGAATTCGTTCATTCCCCCCCCCCAAAAAAAATCTAGTCCGGCCCACCTCATGGTCTGAGGGACGGTGGACTGGCCCACGGATGAAAAAGTTTGCTGACCCCTGTCCTAGACACTGGGAGCCAGTGTGGTGTAATGGTTAAGAGTGGTAGACTCGTAATCTGGTGAACCAGGTTCGATTCCCCGCTCCTCCACATGCTTAAAACCTCCACATGCAGCTGCTGGGTGACCTTGGGCTAGTCACACTTCTTTGAAGTCTGTCAGCCCCACTCACCTCACAGAGTGTTTGTTGTGAGGGAGGAAGGGAAAGGAGAATGTGAGCCGCTTTGAGACTCCTTCGGGTAGTGATAAAGCGGGATATCAAATCCAAACTCCTCCTCCTCCTCCTCCTCCTCCTCCTCCTCTTCTATCACTTCATTCTTCTGAATGTGCAAATCAGGCCTAATGTACTTTGAATAAAAGTGGGGACACAACCAGTCCCTCAGACATGCACAAACATACTATTTAATATTCACTCATCTCATGCTATATTGATTTTCAGCCAGGCATTAGCGAAATGTTATCTTTTCACAGGGCTAATATTACAGCACTAACTCACAACCCTGGTGCTGTTTCAGCTGTTCAAGGTTCAAAGCACTATTACGGATGAGTGACTGCCCTTTGGACGGTTTTTAATCAGAGTTCCACAGGTAGAGAACTCACAAGCACAGGGTGGCAGTACTCCTGTTATTGCAGGAGTTAGGAAACCACGGCAACGACGATCTTTTCATCACCCTTGCATGATACAATACAATAAAATACAATACCTTTATTGGCATAGATAAAGCAATAAGCACAAAACCGTCTGTGTATATTAGAATTCTAGAACATACAATATAAAAGAAGGAAAAGGGAATCGTCAGCACCCGCTATTGTACAGGCCAGAGCTCCCTAGATTTAACTTCAAAAATCCTGGTCAGAAATTGTGCCATCACTCTAGTCACTTCCGGAGAATTGTCCCTCAGCAAGAACTGGGCTACGAGTTGTTTATTAGAGGGGACCCTGAGCCATATAGAGGACATTGAGGGATCTTCACGAAGAGTGTTGAAAAGAGGGCAGTCCAAAATCATATGGTATATAGAGTCAGGTACATTCTGACCACAAGTGCAAAGTCTGTTCTGGAAAGGGATACCTCTAAACCTTCCAGATAGCACAGCGGATGGAAAGGCATTCAAGCGTGCCAACGTAAATACTCTACGGTGTAATGGGGTGACCAGATCATAAAGGTAATTAGGCATCGTTCCATGGTGGGGTTGCAGCCCCAGATAGGCAGGGGAGCACACAGAAGGCTGCACAGGATGTAATTTTTGGAATTCGTTGTCTAGCAGCCTCTGCTTGATTAGCATAAAGATGTGTGATTCCTCAAATAACAACAGGGAATCCACTAAACTTCCAAGTTTAAAAGTAATGTCCGAAAACCAGGTAAAGTTATGTTTGTCTCTTAATAAAAGGGTTAGTAGACTTTCTGACTCTGTGTTAAAGAGAATTTTCAGCCAGTATTTGAAGGTACTTTGGTTTCTCTTCAGATCGTATAAATCTTTCGCCTTGCATGATACGAAAAGCCCTGGACCACACGAGAGAAGCCTTCACGGAAGCATCTCCCCAAACCAGGGCTAACCCTTAGGAAACTGTGCCAATACTTTTATGGGTCGTCACTGGCGCATCCAGGGTTTCCCACAGCAGCGCAGAAGGACTGGATGTTGCTGCAGTAGCTCAGATGCTGACAAGGCTAGATGAGGATCAGGCCTCAGCCGGAGAAACACAGCAGCTCAGGAAGATTTCTACAGCTGCAATACTTATAAAACTTTATTCATCTTAGCAAGGTTTAGAAGCCCACACTGTACTGGAAAACATTAACGCCTCCTCCCAACAAGTTTTTTTCTTCTTCTCCATTTTACAAAGGGATGAACAGAGACTTGCATAATTCTACTCTGATCCCATCACCTGAAAGAATACCTGGACCCATATCCCACAGGCCTATACTGACCACTGGAATCAAACCATGTATCAGACCCATACCTGTCAACCCTCCCTTTTTTTACGGGAAACTCCCTTATTCCAATGCCGTTTGCCGCTGCTATCCCGGATTGTGGATATCCCTTAAATTTCCCGGATATCAAAGGAAGCAGCTCCTCTCCCTCCCTGCCGGCCAGGGAGGCTCCTCAGCTGCGTTGCTCGGCTGCCAATAAGGAGTCTGAGACCGACTGGGGGGCGGAGCTTGCATGCCTTGTGCAGCCAGACCCTCACGCCCAACCAGACAGCCTGCCTGCCGTCTATGCGCTCGCTCTTTCGCTCACCCGTTTGTGCGCAGCCTCTGGAGCTCAGGGTGGTGAGGCTACTTGGTGCCATTGCAGCGCCCTCTTGGCATCCCTTATTTTCAAATCCGAAAGTTTTGGGGAAATCCCTTATTTTCAAATTCGAAAGTTGACAGCTATGATCAGACCCTCACAATTCACCCCCTCAAACCTCTAAGATCTGTGAGTTGCCAGCACTTTCCCCGAATACCCAGGGATATAAACGCTTTAGAAAGCCATGCAGAATAATCTCATAGTGTGTTGGCAGTGAAAATGCTCCCTCTGCAGCAACAGCCCAATTTACAGTCCAATTTTTTAAAACCATGTAAAACAATCTGGATTTTTAGCTCACACAAAGCCCAACAAATGGTAAACTTAGAACATATAACCAACATACACACTTGTTTATTTTGAACTGCAAGAAAAACCACTGTCTGATATTCTCAGCTGCAAGATGCCTTTCCATTTTGTGGGATGCAAGCTGGTATTCAGTCGTGTTTCACAGGGCAGCCAATTTTGGTTTATCCTTGTCAAGAATGACGATCTGAGTTTGGTAGATTTGCACCACATGCTTCCCAGCTACGGGGAATCTTACTTTTGTAAGATGTTTTCGCAAAGATCAAAGTGTGGAAATAATGAATGTATTATGGGCAGAAGGTAGCTCAAGGTCGGGGAGACGGATGTGGTGGCTGGTGGGGGGTCAATGTGGGTGCAGTGGTGGTCAGTCTCTGGGAGATTTGAAGTAAATCAGCAAATATTTCAGACTCTGACCTAACAATACCAACAAAAACAACATCCCTCCCAGTTATGCTACTGAAACGAAGAAGGGGAGGTACCAGGAGTGGATTTTCATGGCTGAAGAACCATCAGCCACAGTCAGTTCTAGTAAGGTAAAGGGACCCCTGACCATTAGGTGCAGTCGCGGACGACTCTGGGGTTGCGGCACTCATCTCGCTTTATTGGCCGAGGGAGCCAGCGTGCAGCTTCCGGGTCATGTGGCCAGCATGACTGGTGAACCAGAGCAGTGCACGGAAACGCCGTTTACCTTCCCGCCGGAGTGGTACCTATTTATCTACTTGCACTTTGACGTGCTTTTGAACTGCTAGGTTGGCAGGAGCTGGGACCGAGCAACGGGAGCTCACCCCATCATGGGGATTCAAACCACCGACCTTCTGATCAGCAAGCCCTTGGCTCTGTGGTTTAGACCACAGCGCCACCCGCGTCCCAGTCAGTTCTAGTACTCAGAGCTAAATAATACTGAGCCCAGGAACTTCTTCTGTCCTTTGCATCAGACTCGGCTTGGTGGATGTCAAGGTTGTAGTAAGAAAACAAACAAAGTGGATCTCAGAAGCCTGAAGTCTGCCCACCCCTGGCGTATACAATCGATTGTGCCCCTTCTTACCTGTGCGCACCGGAGTTTGTGATCGCACTACAGAGCAAACCCTGCGCACAATACATCTAACCCAATAATCTCCACAGGGATTCCGGCTCTGGGATTAGACCAGGGTATGTTATTTATTTAATTAGAGACTCATAGAATCATAGTTGGAAGAGACCCCAAGGGCCATCCAGTCCAACCCCCTGCCAAGCAGGAAACACCATCAAAGCATTCCTGACAGGTGGCTGTCAAGCCTCTGCTTAAAGACCTCCAAAGAAGGAGACTCCACCACACTCCTTGGCAGCAAATCCCACTGTCGAACAGCTCTTACTGTCAGGAAGTTCTTCCTTATGTTTAGGTGGAATCTTCTTTCTTGTAGTTTGAATCCATTGCTCCGTGTCCTCTTCTTAGGAGCAGCAGAAAACAACTTTTCTCCTTCCTCTATATGACATCTTTTTATATGTTTATAATGGCTATATTTATAATGGCTATCATATTCATAGACTCATCTGAAATAAAAAGGTTTTGGTCTTCTCTTTGTACCTTCGGAGACAGTTCACACGGCTTTACTATTTACACACAGTAAATCAAGTCTACAAATGCCTACTCACCTGGTCTGAGAGGTAATAACGCCAACGTAACTAGGCAAGCGAATCTTTCCACACCCAAGAAGAAAAGACTCTTCCACACCCAGTTCCCTTGTTCAGGCTATCCCTGCACCACACTATGGGTGGGCTAGTATCTATTTGTGTGGGCTAGCAAATTCTCTGGCCTGTTTTCAAGGCTTCTGTAAAAAGCACTTCCTATGACGCAAACACACTCTCATCTATTGTAGGATTGCCACCCCTAGGGAGGCCGGCTGGGAAACTTACACAACTCTATCACATTTTTTTGCCCAGAGAACTTGCTTAAGGCAGTCAGTGATGGTGGGATAACAAATCTGTTTCTCGTTTGGACATCTGATAAGAGGCTCGAGGAAAGCTGAAAACGAACAGAACCCGAGACTATAAGCAGGGGTGGGAAGGGAAGCAGAGTTGAAAGAGAAAGCAGAGGATGGCTTTGAACAGAGATCAATATCCTGTTTAATTAGGGCGAATGACTTTTGCTCCGTAAGTGGAGGTTCCAGATAATAACCCTAAATCTACGCAAGCTGGAACACCATTTGCTATTTCAGAGCCCTCTTCACCTGAACAACCTGCCAAAGTACCTGTAAGAAAAATCCTCTAAAGGCCTCAAGCCTTGCCGCTCCTTTACCTCATGTGGTTGCAGTGAAGAAGACAACCAGAGGCTTTTTCAGCTCAGTGCAAAGCGCTGCTTGAGTTGGAGGGAAGGAAGTTGACAGGCTCTAAAGAGCCAGGGATGTAAAGTGGAGTGTTATGATGTGAACATATATTATAAAATGGAAAATAAATTAAAAGTGTGTGTGTGTGTGTGTGTGTGTGTGTGTGTGTGTGTGTGTGTGTGTAAAAAACAGAGTGTCCCAGGATCTGGGAGAACAGGGTTCGAATCCCTACTCAGCCATGAAGCTCCCTGGGGCCAGTCATCATCTCTTAGGCGCACCTACCTCACAGGGTTGTTGTGAGGCTGGAATGGGGAGGAGGAGGAGAGCCCCGTACACCACCCTGAGCTCCTTGGAGGGGATTCAGAGGGGCGCTCACGGGGTTGGGCAGCCGAACTCTCTCACGGAGAGAGGAAGGGGGGGCATCCAACCGGCTTGGCTTGGATGCCGGGGGCTCCGAGGATCTTCCTGTCCCAGCCGGGAAGGAAAGCGCAAACTCCGCGCGCAAGCTGCGCAATCCAGCGGCCCCTCTGCGGGGCCAAGGAAAGCGACAGCGGGCGTGTTCCCGAGCTCGCACCTTCCGACCTGCAGCCCGGGAGCGCGCCCGGCTCCCCCAAAGCGGCGCAGCCCCGCGGACCCGCTTGCCCTCGCCATCATCGCGCTGCGGAGCAAGTTGAGCGCCTGCCCGATGGCGCTGCTTCGCTCCTCCTTCTCCTCTTCCTGAATCCAGCGGATCGGACGGAGCCTTGCTCTCCTTCCACACCAGAAGCCTCCCGTTCCCCGACGGAAATGTCCCCTGGCGCCAGCTGGCATCAGAGGGGGACATGGGCGTACCGGGGGGGGCAGAGGGGGCAGCTGCCCCCCCCCCCTAGAAGGCAGATGCCCCCTCCCCCTAGAAGCAAAAATGATCAGCGTCCATTCAAAGCAAACCTGAACGACCATGGCTTGCCCCCCCCCTAGTTTTGATCCTGGGTATGCCCCTGGAGGGGGAGACCCTTCTTTCTCCCTCCCACCCCAGGAACGGACACCCCCGCCCCTACCCAGCCTTGCAAATATGGGTGCCAAGGCCCTATCTTTCTGGGTCCCCCGCCCCCTCTCTCATCCAAGAGCTGCGCTCTCGGTTCGGCCTGTCGCTAGCCCTAACTTTTAAAAATGCAAATAAATGGGATCCTATTCACGGATTTCCCGCATCACCCAGATTTTGCAATGGTATGGAGAGATTAGTAGAAGGATTGCAAGGCCACCTCCGGCAGGCAGGAGGATTCCGGTGGGGACTTTGCAATGTCAAAGGGAGGCATATTCAAGCACCCAAATACCTTGTCACCCACCCACGTTTGCTAGGCCCGTGTACTCTGTAGGGGTTGCGGTGCTCATCTCGCTTTACTGGCTGAGGGAGCCGGCATACAGTTCCGAATCCCCGCGAAGGGGTGAGCTCCCGTTGCTTGGTCCCTGCTCTTGCCAACCTAGCAGTTCGAAAGCACGTCAAAGTGCAAGTAGATAAATAGGTATCACTGCAGCGGGAAGGTAAACGGCGTTTCCCGTGCGCTGCTCTGGTTAACCAGAAGCGGCTTAGTCATGCTGGCCACATGACCTGGAAGCTGTACGCCGGCTCCCTCGGCCAATAATGCAAGATGAGCACCGCAACCCCAGAGTCGGTCACGACTGGACCTAATGGTCAGGGGTCCCTTTACCTTTATATTGTGCCATAAAATTTCAGAGGACACTTTGTCAAGAAATACACATGCGGCTCCTCTCCCCCCCCCCCAATTTGGAGAGGAAGCTGGAAAGAGCAAACAGCGATGAGTTTCAAAGCCTCACGGCAGCCTCTTTTGTGAGGTAGAAATTGAATGTCAGAGAATATATCCTGCAGACAGCTGGCAAGAGATGAAGGGGCAGAGCTGCAGCGATGGCAGTGACTTGGCTTTTAAATATTTAACCCTCTCTGCCACCAGCGGGGCTGCACATCAGCCTCCCTCCCTGTTCAAAGAAGCTATTCATCTCCCCTTGGAGATGGCAAACCTTGGTATCCTGGTCTTCAAGTCACGCTCTGTCTGCAAATGCCTCGTTGAATGACTAATATCTGTGACTGACTTCCCAAGAAACTCATGAGTCAAAAGGTTCCAGAAACAGCTCTGCTCGCCACTGATCTTTCTCTAGGGAACACTCTTGAGATGTTTCTGAAATAGTAAGCAAGCACAACAGCAGCCTAATGACCGGTTACTGAAACACAAGCATGGTGGTAATTTGACAGCTGCAGTGCTTTGTGGGTCTCTTGCAGGCAAGAAGGAGCCACTGAACAGCAAACCCCCAAAGGCTGAAGGTGTAAAGATATAAGCCCTGCTGCAAAAGAGTATGGGTGCTGTGGGCCGCTACCATCAAATAGCATTCAAGGTCTATTTGTGCATACAGTCTTCAGTAAAAGGGATCCGGATGGGAGACTAATCATATGTCACACTGAAGAAGAAGAAGAGTTTGGATTTGATATCCCGCTTTATCACTACCCTGAGGAGTCTCAAAGCGGCTAACAATCTCCTTTCCCTTCCTCCCCCACAACAAACACTCGGAGGTGAGTGGGGCTGAGAGACTTCAAAGAAGTGTGACTAGCCCAAGGTCACCCAGCAGCTGCATGTGGAGGAGCAGACGCAAACCTGGTTCCCCAGATTACGAGTCTACTGCTCTTAACCACTACACCTCACAGAGTGTTTGTTGTGGGGGAGGAAGGAAAAGGAGAATGTTAGCCGCTTTGAGACTCCTTCGGGTAGTGATAAAGCGGGATATCAAATCCAAACTCTTCTTCTTCTTCTTCTTTACAATCTTCCTCTGAAAATACTGCCTTTGTCAGTCTGGACTGGTAGCATTCTGGTAAGGCATAGGAGGAACCAAATCCAGATTTAGTATATGGCCCAGAATTAAATTGTATGTGGAATCGTCGTTTTAAGGGAGCAGGTATGTAGTACATACAATGAATGTTTACTCAGAAGTAGGTCCAACTGGTTCAGATACATGCATCCTACCTAAGTATAGGATTTCAGCCATAGTGAGATGAGTCCTGAAGAAGTCCCCAAAATAAGCACTTGATTTTTGAATCTGCCAACAATTACCATGCTTACTAATTTCAAGATGATGATGTTTAATGGGATATAATTGAGCACACAACGGAGTCTTTTAATGGAACTTTAATAGGTGCAGGTTTGGTATTCAACTATGTTTTACTCAGAGTAGACCCACTGAAATTAATGCACACAACAGCACAAGCTTAACCATGTCTGCTCAGAAGAAAGTCACATTGAGTTCAAGGGGGCTTAGTCTGAGGTTAGCATAGGCCCCAGGGCCCTGGGTGCTCCAGCACCCATGAAGGGGCCGAGCACCTACCATTTTTTTGTGAAAATTTAATTTGATTCTTTAAAAGTTGCAAATTACAATGCTTATATGATCAACTAATCTGTATATTAACAGCTGTATGAAGCACAGGTGTTCGAAGCAACAACAACAAAGTTTTTTGTTGAAACCAAAAATAAAATATGGAGAGGAAAATGCAACCTAACAATTTAATACAAATGGAGATACTACTCACTAGGGTTATGCTAATCTAGTAAAGTTTAGTACTGTATTCTTTTACACTGAGGTTTATATTGGGTTATAAAGCACCAGATTTGACTGGAGGGGTTCAATTCCAACCGCTTCGCAGAAACAAAGGAGCATAAAATGTCAACATTGATGAAATATAAATAAACCAGGGGCATTTTATATATCTAATGGGTTGCAAGCTTTTAATCTGTCAAACTATGGGTAGTCAAGCCATTCCTGTGTCACTACAGCATAAAGCATTCTATAATAATGGGTTATCTAAAATAATAATTACCACAATTATTAAATACAGAGGTGGAAAACAGGACAGTAAACCTAATAGTCATGATAGCTCTTTATTATCCAACACAACAATTTCAGCCCACAAAGTGAGAGCGGGTATGACAGCAGGCAAAACAACAAGGCTATGGTTATCTTGCTGGAAGACACCACCAATTTGGATAAATGTAGGTTAACGGCAACATCCCTATGTGGGGCCACTTCCAGATGAAGTATTTACCGTAGTTTCACAGGGAAACCCTGTGCCTGGCAATTTATAATTAATTTATAATTAACAGGGGCTGCACACAATACAATCATTCTGTGACACTCCCATGCTTCCCCGTTGTAGCTTTTATCTTTATTCTTAATGCAAACAAAATTCGACTTGGAAGGAAGGAGTGGAATAGCAGCACAATCCGTACGCAGGTACAGAAAGCAAATTGTGGAATTGAGGCAAGCGGGGAGGATGTCAGGGTTGCACCAGATGAGCAGGAGTGGTGGCAAGCCCCCCTAGGCGAAGCAGCAACCACGGAAGAGTCCAGAGAAATGGAGGGATTCTTACCTGAAGAAGACTGGTGGAAGAGGGAAGGCCAGAACAGGAGGAGGAAGAAGTCGAGCCAGAATCAGGCTCTTGTGAGAAGAGGAGCCGGCTGACCCCCTCCACTCCTCCCTTCTCAGCTGTAGAACGTAGAACTGAGAGACGTAGGGAACAATTAGAGGCAGCTGCAGCTCGTAAGAGGCGTGGTCATGAGCCGGCTACTTAAGGAAGGCCAGCTGCTTCCCTCACCAGCACCTGCAACTGCTGTGCTGAAGCACGTGGTTGTGCCTGCTCATCCTGCTCCTGCTCCTGCTCCTGCTCCTGCTCCTGCTCCTGCTCCTGCTCCTGCTCCTGCTCCTGATCCTGATCCTGATCCTGTGTACCTGACTTCGGCTGGTTCCTGACTCGGACTGCTCCTGGCTTCGGCTTCTCTTGACCCCCGGTACTGGCACCTGACTTTGGCTTCTCTTGATCCCGGTACTGATACCTGGCTTCGGCACGCCATCCTGTTGGCGCCATAACAGAGGAGGCGACTCCCAGGGAAGACAGCCTCTCCTTTCCCTTCCTTGCATTTCTGGTTGAAGAGCCATTTCATGTCTTGCAATGTCTTGTCTTTCACAAGTCCTTTCCCTAGGAGAGCATATTTCCAATACCCTCCTTTGCTAGCTTTAATTAGCTGTGAAGGGTGAGGGATCAAAGGGCATGTCACTGGATGCATGCCCAGAAGCACCCTCGTCACCAGGTTGCAAAAACTGAAACCGATCGCACAACACAGGGCTTGATGGAGCATTGGAAACCTCACTTGGGATCGCCTTGGTCATGACATCTAGCTCGCTACAGAGATTGTCCTCAAAATGCCTAGCAAGCAACTCACAGAGGGTATATGAGGTGTCCCAGATATCCACCGATATAGGCATCAACAGCTTACGGAGCACTCTGAAGAGCTCTGCTGGCTGATCTGAGGATGCAATGGATGCAGGAAAGTAAGCCTTGCCTAACGGTAAGTTGGGTGTTTAGTACTTGAACAATGGCAATCTTGGCAAGTGATGAGGATGGGGAGAAAGAAAAAGGGACTATCCATCATAGCTCTCAACTTTCGGATTTGAAAATAAGGGATTTTCCCAAACTTTCGGATTTGAAAATAAGGGATGCCGCAAGGGTGGTGCAATGGCACCAAGTAGCCTCGCCACCCTGCGCTCCAGAGGCTGCGCGTGAACGGGTGAGCGAAAGAGCGTGCGCGTAGACGGCAGGCAGGCAGGCTGGCTGTCTGGTTGGGCGTGAGGGTCTGGCTGCACAAGGCATGCAAGCTCCGCCCCCAGTCGGTCTCAGGCTCCTTATTGGCAGCCGAGCAACGCAGCTGAGGAGCCTCCCTGGCCGGCAGGGAGGGAGAGGAGCTGCTTCCTTTGAAATCCGGGAAATTTAAGGGATATAAACAATCCGGGATAGCAGCGGGAGACGGCATTGGAATAAGGGAGTTTCCCACAAAAAAAGGGAGGGCTGACAGCTATGGGTTACCAGAGCATAGACAAGAGTACTTAGGCTATCCCTGTCTAGGTAGCAGTGTAGCTCGGCCACCAGCTGAAGCTGATGGAAGGAACTCTGAGCCGCTGAGGCCACCTGAGCCTCATGTGACAGCAATGGATCCAGGAGTACCCCCAAGCTACGTACCTGCTCCTTCAGAGGAAATGTAACCCCATCAAGAGCAGGCAACCTCCCAGCCATCTGGTCTGAGGAACTGCCCACTAACTGTGCCTCAGTCTTATCTGGACCGAATTTCAGTTTGTTGGCTCTCATCCAGTCCATTACCGAGACAAGACACTGGTCCAGCACTTCCACTGCCTCACCTGCAGATGTAAAAGTGAAAGATGTTCCCTGACACGTATCATAATTTAGAGTTTTTTAAACAAATTTGGTTTATCAGCTCCAACTATGTCCAACTGTGCTGATTTGGCAAGGCAGGGCAGTTTTCAAATCTAATCTTACATAATTGGTGTCCTGGCAAGGGCCCAGGGCTCAGTGGCAGAAATAAGAGGCTTTTCAAAACTGAGCTCATGCTCTTTTGAGAGCAGCTCAATATTGGCAATGTCCTTCCTTCAGCTATTGCCTGCAGCAAGTCCAGGATGTCCCCCTGGAGCTACCTCTAAGCTGTTCCACACAGCTGCTCCTGAGAGAAGCAGCTGACCAAGAAGACAGCCACTCCAGCTCTAGCTATGTGTGCCAGCCTATCTGCCTGCAAAGCTGCGATAATGTTGTTGTAACACCATGTCAACTTTTCTGGCTGAGTTTAGCTCACCTGTTCAGTATTCCATCTTGTGCTTCAAACATCAAAATATCAACATAGAATTTGATACACACAATGCAGGACACATTCCAAGTTCAAATGCCAGGTCAATTCCTACTTGTTTTCAAAGGAGTAAGGGAAGCAAAATATATTGTAAAGTTATACTTGCCTTGTTGGTTTTGAATGAAGATTAATTTGTGCACATTCAGGACTCCATTCTGAGTTTAAAGTTCAAAGCACTGCTTGACCCTTGCTTCCATTATGAAAGGAGTCAAGGAAGATGTAAAAAAAGGTAAAGGACGCCTGACAGTTCAGTCTAGTCGTGAACGACTCTGGGGTTGTGGCGCTCATCTTGCTTTACTGGCCAAGGGAGCCGGTGTTTGTCCGCAGACAGTTTTCCAGGTCATGTGGCCAGCATGACTAAACTGCTTCTGGCAAAGCCAGAGCAGCGCACGGAAACACCGTTTACCTTCCTGCCGGAGTGGTACCTATTTATCTACTTGCACTTTGACGTGCTTTCAAACTGCTAGGTTGGCAGGAGCTGGGACTGAGCAATGGCAGCTCACCCCGTCGCGGGGATTCGAACCGCCGACCTTCTGATCAGCAAGCCCCACTAGCCTCAGTGGTTTAGACTTCAGCGCTACACAAAAATGTGCTGTCTCCCTTAAGTATGGTGAGATCACAAATGGAAGGGCATTTGGCAGCCAATGATATTTAACATTTGATGTTCAGTATATGTCAACCTGGGTGGCACTGTGGGTTAAACCACAGAGCCTAGGGCTTGCCGATCAGTAGGTCAGCGGTTCGAATCCCCCCGACGGGGTGAGCTCCCATTGCTCGGTCCCTGCTCCTGGCAACCTAGCAGTTCCAAAGCACGTACAAGTACAAGTAGATAAATAGGTACCGCTGCAGCGGGAAGGTAAACGGTGCTTCCGTGAGCTGTTCTGGTTCACCAGAAGCGGCTTAGTCATGCTGGCTACATGACCTGGAAGCTGTACGCCGGCTCCCTTGGCCAATAATGAGAGATGAGCACCGCAACCCCAGAGTCGGTCACTACTGGACCTAATGGTCAGGGGTCCCTTTACCTTTACCTTTTTATATGTCAACCTATTTAGGTACTGATACTACTCCACCCCTAGTGCCAATATAGGCAAGACTGTCAAACACGTACCAAGCTCTAACATATGGTACTGTTACAGATCTGGAGTAATAGACTCAGGATGCAGGGGCACCCATAACTGCTAGAGTTAGTGAATGTTAGAAATTAATAAATGGTGGATGGTGGAATGTAGATAATATGTGGATTACTGAAGTGAAGATGTCAGGCCAGTGAAAAATACAGGCTAGGACCCCACAAGTCCTTTTAAGAATTAAAAAAAACCATAAAGCAAGTAATTAACCCATCAGTGTGACAGTGGTGGGTAGGGCATGATGTCACACAGGAAAAATGTGTCCTTTTGAAATTTTGAATTGGGGGAAGAAGCAAGAGAACTCCATGAGCTTCTGTGAAGGCCAGAACCATCTTGGTGAGCTGGCTGAAGGCAGGCTGGGTAAGAGGCACAGAGATTTATCAGAATCCAATGCTGGGCTGCTGTGAAGAACGGGCTCCTCCTGAGATATGAATGCTGTGAGCTCTCCCTCCATCGAAAGCTAAATCATATTTCAAAGGCACTGCAGACTCCACTGTGTCTCATTTTTCCCACAGGAACACAGACCCTGGTTGAGTGCCAAGGACCCTTGGAATCTTGTACAATGCTAGTCAGAGATTGGGGTGCCACTACCAAGACTATATTCTAATGTTGCTTGAAGTCTTAGCTTTCATAGATCGCAGAGGGGGGAAATCACACAAGGGTTAAAACTACTAACCACATTAAATAAATACCCCTTACCACAACCCCTCCAAGTGTCCCTATTTTCCAGGGACAGTCCTGGATTTGATCCTAGAATGTCCTGCTTTTCCTTAGGACGTCCCTATTTTCATTCGAGAAATGTTGGAGGGTCTTTATTCCATAGCCGAGCCACTGAGGTTCCACCATCTGGGTGGGTGGGTGGGTGGGTTACAGAAAGGAACTCCGCAAAATTATGAAGTGAGATAATTGCGACTGCCACATAAGCACACGTCTCCCAGTCCAAAACCCCACTTTTTAGCAAGGTAGAAGACTCCAAGCCAAGACAGGTAAACTGGAGTGCTTGGTCTTATATGATGGCATTGATACCTTGAGTATAATGGGAACTTGATGGAATGAAGAGAAATAGTGGGACACAGTTATCTCTGGTTATAAACTCTATAGGAAGGGCAGGGAAGGATATAGCAGAGAGGGTGTTGCTCTGTATGTCAAAGAGG
Organism: Darevskia nairensis; assembly: GCA_034642065.1. Classification (NCBI taxonomy): domain Eukaryota; kingdom Metazoa; phylum Chordata; class Lepidosauria; order Squamata; family Lacertidae; genus Darevskia; species Darevskia nairensis. The sequence goes on along the minus strand of JAWWNI010000628.1, from coordinate 958,486 downwards.
GCATTGATTTCAGCAAGCCAGAAATCCCCAAAGCCACAGTAGAAACAACCCAAATGTCACAAATGCAAGAGCAAGCTTTTCCAACACGCTTAAGATGAAGTGCAGGAAGAGTTGTGTATGCTTAATTAGATAACCCTCGGCTTGATGCTAAACAAATTTCAGGTTGCTACTGTGACAAAGGGTCCATAACTATGCAAGTTACTTGCCACAAGAGAGACATTAATTGCACAACTGAATCTTTATGTCTGCTTCTGAGGCAATGCAATCTGGACCACTTTGGTCGATTAGTAAAATACAGGTTTGTAAGTAACAATACTGATAGGTACAGGACATATAAAAAAGTTTGTTATCCACCCTAAGAAATAAAATGAGCTGTAAATAATTATAAAAGAAGGTACAGTGGTACCTCGGGTTAAGTACTTAATTCGTTCCGGAGGTCCGTTCTTAACCTGAAGCGTACTTAACCTGAAGCACCACTTTAGCTAATGGGGCCTCCCGCTGCCGCTGCGCCGCCAGAGCACGATTTCTGTTCTTAGCGGAGTTCTTAACCTGAAGCGTACTTAACCCGAGGTACCACTGTAAAAGGTAAAGGGATCCCTGACAATTAAGTCCAGTCGCGGACGACTCTGGGGTTGCGGCACTCATCTTGCTTTACTGGCCGAAGGAGCCGGCGTACAGCTTCCGGGTCATGTGGCCAGCATGACTAAGCCGCTTCTGGCGAAGCCAGAGCAACGCACGGAAATGCCATTTACCTTCCCGCCGGAGCGGTACCTATTTATCTACTTGCATTGTGTGCTTTCAAACTGCTAGGTTGGCAGGAGCTGGGACCGAACAATGGGAGCTCACCCCGTTGCAGGGATTCGAACCGCCGACCTTTTGATCGGCAAGCCCAAGCGGCACAGTGGTTTAACCCACAGCTCCACCCACATCATTATAAAAGAAACCCCTCAGGTGTTCCATTTTTGTCCTTGCTGAACCCTGAACATGGTATCAACTGAAAGAAACTGCTGAGTTTTCGGCACTTAGTTAAAACCATGCTTTTTCAGGAGGTCTTTGCTTTATTAATCTTTCTCTGTTTTAAATTCTCTCGGGGGTTTTGTGTAATTTATTTAGATTTTAAATTTCTGAGGTTCTAAATTTTTGAGATTGATGTTTTAAATCACATCTTTTTAATAATTGTCACCTGCTTCGAGAACCAGGTAGTGAGAAGCACTGTGCTCCCTTCAGTGCCTTCTAAAAAACGTTTTTCTACAGGAAAGCCTATCCAGATGCCCAGAAAATCTGAGGTGATTATAATCTGTTTTGGTTTTGCTATGAGTTTGGGGTGCGGGAGTTGAGACTCCTCTAACCCCTGGACCCCAGCAAGTGTTAAAATATAAGCCCCAGGCTGGCTTCTTGTGTTGAGGTGATCCCCTGGGTGCTGGGCTATGAAGAGAACAAAGGAACAGGGGCTCTGTGCGAGATGACAAATGGGTGTGACCCCTCCCTCAATTTAAGAAATCCTTAGAAGGACATAGCTGGAGCGTGGAGCAGAGTTTAGGGGCTGTGATGTGAACTAGAGGAAAAGCAGTAAGCTGGAGAGAGTCGGAGCACGATGCTTGATTTCTGTTCCAATCGAAGGCTGTGGGAAGAAGAAGAGTTTGGATTTGATATCCCGCTTTATCACTACCCGAAGGAGTCCCAAAGCGGCTCACATTCTCCTTTCCCTTCCTCCCCCACAACAAACACTCTGTGAGGTGAGTGGGGCTGAGAGACTTCAAAGAAGTGTGACTAGCCCAAGGTCACCCAGCAGCTGCATGTGGAGGAGCGGGGAATCGAACCCCGTTCACCAGATTACAAGTCCACCGCTCTTAACCACTAGTTAACCACTAGTTCTCAGTGTGGGAGAAAGGAGAGCCTTTTGGGGTGTTGATGCCGTGAGCCCCTCCATGGCTGGCTAAGATTTTATAGATGTGCATGCAAATCAACCACATATCATAAAGACAGCCGCCTCCTCTGTGCCTCGTCTCTGAAAGGAAACACACGAGAAGCGTTGCCTGGATCTCCCTGCAATCTCGCGCAGCAGCATTTGAACTTGTGTGTATGTGTGTGTTTTAAAGGAGGGCTGTGAAGTTTCCTCTGCTTTTACCGTCTCGCCTTCTTGTAAACCGTCTTTTTAACAACCAAGCGGCGTATAAATCTCCACGAAATAAATAAATATACCAGCTAAGCAACAGCAGCCTCCGCCGCCGCCGCCGACCGCGGCGAACCAACTAGGAGTCCCCGGGCGCCCTCCGTCATTTGCATACAGCCAATCCACCCCCTCAGGGCGCCCTCCCTCATTTGCATACAACCAATCAGCGAGGAGGGTGTGTGTAGGGCTGTGGGTGCGCGCGCGGGCGCGAGGGAGGGAGGGCGCTGTAGGTGCGCGTCGATGGGCGATTGAGTGCGCCTGGCCGAGCCCACCGCCCCCCTCCCGCACTCCCCAAACACACCCGCCTTCGCGACCGTCCTCTGCCTGCCCACGCCGTTGCCTCAGGCGGGGAGCCCGGCCGGCTGGCTCGGCGATCCATTGCTCGCGCCTCTCTCCCTGGGAATGCCGCCCGCCGATGCCGCCGGGTCTGAGGGAGAAGCGGCGGTCGCGGCGGCGGAGGAGCCCGGGCTGCGGCGGAGGGAGCGGGAGGGAAGCGGCGCCCGGCGCGGGATGGAGCCGGCGCCGGTTCGCGTGCAGTGACCGAGGATCGGGGCGTCCCGAGCAAGGGCGATCGGCGGAGCGGAGCAGCCGGCGGCGGCGGCGGCGGCAGGATGGATCCCGGCGCGCCCTCAGCGGAAGCGGCGGAGTGCTGCCTGGAGCGCCTCAAGAATTCCCTGCCGGGGCCCGCCGACCTCGCCGGGGCGGCCAGCACGCTGGAGAGGATCCTGAGGGAGTCGGTGTGCCAGCTGCAGGGCTGGCTCCGCGTCTACGGTAAGGAGCGGCCCCACCGAGCCCCTCACACGCCCCCTTCCTTCGGCATCTCCTCTCCGCTTCCCCGCTTCCTGGACGCGGGTTTTTCTCTCTCCACCCCCCCCCCCAAATACAGTGGTACCTCGGGTTAAGAACTTAATTCGCTCCGGAGGTCCGTTCTTAACCCGAAACTGTTCTTAACCTGAGGTACCACTTTAGCTAATGGGGCCTCCCTCCCGCTACTGCCGCGCAATTTCTGTTCTCATCCTGAGGTAAAGTTCTCAACCCGAGGTACTATTTTGATGTATTTTAATATTTGTTGGAGGCCGCCCAGAGTGGCTGGGGAGACCCGGCCAGATGGGCGGGGTACAAATAAAAAATTATTATTATTATTATTTCTGGGTTAGCGGAGTCTATAACCTGAAGCGTCTGTAACCTGAAGCGTCTGTAGCCTGAGGTACCACTGTACCGCCTTCAGCAACATCACCTATCCTGCCGCCACCCACCCTCCTTCCTCCTCCTCCTCCCGGTTCTCCCGCCTAAAAGGTGGGTTTTCCCCTTCCTCTCCGCTTGGATGCGACCTCTCCCCCCCCCTCTCTCTGCCACCCTCCGACTCACGGGTTCTGGATCCGGGGAGGAGGTCGGAGATACTATATTTTCTCAAACCCCCCCCATCCACATCACGCACCCCATTCATAGCCCCGTATTGTGGAGTGCCGTCAGGTAAAGTATACAGCCGCCGCCCCCTGCTTCCTTTAAAAGATGGAAGAGTTGGCACTCCAGCGCCGATCTACCTGCCCCCCCCCCAGGTCTGTTATCCCAGGTGTGTTTCAAGGTGCGACTCCAGGGTGCTGCTAAGCAAACCCCTCACACGCCCTGGACCTTTTTTTTTTTTTGCATTGACACCCTCCACCCCAATCGTATCTTCTCCCTCTCATAAGCACAAAACAGCTGTTGTGCTGGCTCACCTTCAGCAGCATGGGATGCCTTCAAACATTTTATTAAGATGATGTGCCTTTGCTTTAGGGCCATATGTGAGTCTTATTCCTGGACTTGAAAGCCACCTTTCATAACGCTATGGAGGGCAACACTGATCCTGATATTGGCAACTTAACTGTCAGGTTTCAATCCACCGGTTTGGAAACACTTGCCCCACTTGCTCTTTCCCAGCACAATGTTGCTAATGTTTTTCTTTTCCATTTTTAGACAGCTCCTTTTTGTATCTGCCCCAAGGTTGCCCCAAGGTTGCTTAAGACAAATGTTGACTGGCTAATAATAGTGATGCTTCTTTTATTTTGTATCATACTTCTGGACTGAGTAGTGACCTTCATACTTCATATCTTCCCATGATTGCTTATGGCATAATTTTGTTTGGAACTTCTGTACTGCTAACCCTGTTGTGTGAAGCCTGCTTCTCTACCTTCCTTGTGACAATATCCAATAATGTCTTTGATAAGCATTTTGATTATTACGGATGTACTCATTTCTTTGTGCCCATGAAAATTTTCCTCTGTGCAGGTACTGGCTTGGCTGCATATTACTGCCTCAGAACATGGACTGATCACCAACTAAAGGGTTAAGAGAATTCCTTAGTGGAAGCTGCTTTTTATGGAAATAAAAAGATAAAACAAAGTAACTTCTTAGGAGTATGCGTGTGTGTGTGTGAGAGAGAGATACCCACCTCCTGGCACTGCTTCTTCCTAGCTTCCTCCCCACCCTTTTAGAAAGAGCAGACCAGTTAATTTCAGAAATCATGTTTGCAGAAGAACAGATTAGGTTGCAGAATGTGCTGTTGCATACAGTCCTATTGTCCGATCTCTGGGTATTTATTCCAACAGACCCAGCAGCATGTTGAAATACTGATAAATGAGCAAAAATATCTAATGTTCATGTTACTCTGAACTTGGGGAAATTGCAACCACAATTGAATTGTTTATGGTTCAACACATGACTAATATCAGTTTTAAAGTTGGATATCTACTCGGAAATAAGCTCATTAAGTTCAGTTGTGTTTACTTCTGGGTAAGTGTGCATACTGCATGACTGCAGCCTAAATAGTGGCTTATTTGTTTTTAAATTTGTAGGCTTTAAAAAACTAAGCCTGTAACTTGAACACATGTGCAGACAGACCTTGGGCAAAACATTTCTGCATTGCAAGGGGTTGGACTAGATAGCTCTCAGGGTCCCTTCAACAATTTTGTGATTATATGACAGGAAACACTCCTCTGTGATTATTCAATGTATTCTAAAATGTTAAGAAACTGATAATTATTAGCAAACTTCCCTTTGTACTAGTTTTGAATGTCAAGTACAGGATGCTCAGTTGAAAGCACCCCAGGATCTAGATGTAGAATGCTATCATTTTGTAATCGGTATTTAAGTCCTTTGTGCTTGCAAGAAGTCAAGAAGAGAAGCAGTGTGAGTAAAGCCTCATTTTCTTCCCTTTCCAGCTGGATTTTGGATGACTATTAATGAGTTGCTAGAAGATACTGACTTTGTTCATCTTGTGGTTTTGTACTTACTGACTTGCATTCAACTGGCATCCTTATTTATAGAAAAGGTTGATGAGAGCCTGGAAAAGGATGTTAAATTCTTTAGTGATCTGGCTGATGTACAAGACACAGTGTTATTTCCTATTTCTTTTTCAAATCCTCCTTGGTATGTAACCTCCCAAAATAAATCTGTATCAGTACTCCTTGCCTATTCCCAAACTCAGCTTTTTTTAGTCATACTGTGTGCTCTATTATAGAAATATATTGTGACTCAGTCTTAAAACAAGACAGCAATCAGGGGTTGGGGTGGGTTTTTTGGTTTTTTTTTTTTTTGTTATTCTGTACCTTTGTATTTTGTTCTAAAGTATTATTATACTGGGTAGTATTTTGCTTCTCAGTGAGCTATTGATTTCCTTGTCAATTAAATAGTTTGCTAATAAAGATCTTTTGCTGAGCGCTTAAATGTTGCTGGGCATTTAGGCAAATTTGAAACTTAAGTCTGGACAGTTGTTGCCAAGTTGGCCATAGACAAGGAGGAAGATGAAATGGGTAAGCTGATAATTTTTATTGGACTAACTTAAGTGTGGACAGTTGTTGCCAAGTTGGCCATAGACAATGAGGAAGATGAAATGGGTAAGCTGATAATTTTTATTGGACTAGCTTCTGTTACTATGAGAGACTGTGTGCTAATATGATAAATGTTGCTAGACAGTGTGCTGAAATGATATAGGCTGCTAGACAAACTGCCTCCTAATAAATCTGTAAAATGCCCATCACTATAGCAGACAAAGTTTACTTTATTACATAAAAGTGAATGGCCATTGTTGACTTCTGTAGAGGAAAGTTAAGGCGCTGCAGTAAGTGATTGGCATTAAGTTAGGGGAAGACGTGGTGTTGAGGTCACTTGTGTCAGGGTTGAGGTTTCAGCTTCACAATGTTGGACATCACAGCACCTTTCTCTTTTTTTAAAAAAAAATTGGCTCCCATTTACATACATGGAGAAAAGTAGAGGTGTTGTTGTTTAGTCGTGTCGGACTCTTCGTGACGCCATGGACCAGAGCACACCAGGCACTCCTGTCTTTCACTGGTAAAAAGGTAAAGGTAAAGGACCCCTGACCGTTAAGTCCAGTCGCGGATGACTCTGGGGTTGTGGCGCTCATCTCGCTTTACTGGCCGAGGGAGCCGACGTTTGTCTGCAAACAGTTTTTCCGGGTCATGTGGCCAGCATGACTAAGCCGCTTCTGGCAAAGCCAGAGCAGCGCATGGAAACGCCGTTTACCTTCCCGCCGGAGCGGTACCTATTTATCTACTTGCACTTTGATGTGCTTTCGAACTGCTAGGTGGGCAGGAGCAGGGACCGAGCAACGGGAGCTCACCCCGTCGCGGGGATTAGAACCGCCGACCTTCCGATCGGCAAGCCCAAGGCTCAGTGGTTTAGACCACAGCACCACCCACGTCCCCTACGAAGTAGGGGTACTGTTATTAAAAATGCAGAGTATGTGGGACAAAAGCAGTCTTCTACTCAAGACATGCAATTACTGCCTTTCCTTTCATTGTCTTAAAAGAGGTTGGTTGGTGCCACTGACTCCTTCTCCGAAAGAAGAATACGGAGATGAGCTCTGAGGGGTCCATGCATCAGCAGGGTGTTTACTTGCCCAGAAGTTCATTGTCTCCATTTCTGGTTCATTGTTATATTTGATGTTTCCTCTAGCGATGTGTGTATCCCTTGAAGAGAGTCCCTTACACCGAAAGCCCAGTGCAGTTTCTATGGGAGCGTGCCATAAGAAGAAACAGCCTGGAGCTTCTCTTGTGTAGAACCAATGTTCTCAAGTGAAACCCCACTAAGGTTTGCATATTCGCCAGAGAGGGCACAAGTTCTTCCTCATTATTTTTTCTATCACCATGTGGGTCTGAATGCAGAATGTATCTTCTCCTCATACCTCCTCACCAGTGCTCAGAATACAGGGTTTCCTATTCCTTCTGTTAATTATCACTGGGATTCTCTCTCCCTAGGGCCTTAGTAGCATGCTGTAGATTTACATAGGCTCAGTTTCCTCTATTTTCCTTTGTGCTTTGGCTATACGTTCCTTTGTTATGAGCAAGAATGTGGGTTGTCGGGCAATGTCCTAGTTTTTCTTGAGGAAGCTTTAATTGTTTTTTCTTTGCCTTGGGGGGGGGCTTACTGTAAAGTTTGATTCCTTCCTGCTTCCTAATATGTTAAACAGAAATGAGAATCTGTATATTTGATGAGTTTGTATGTGCACACACGCCTAGGCTAATACAGTATGTACATAAATGGTAAATAAAATGGAGGCATTCACAAATATGTCTGTTTTAAGGGGCAACAGTGAGAATCCACATAGGGAGTGATGAATACTCCAGTTAGCTACATGTAAAATGTTGATGAAGTCATCGGTTTTTTGTTTAGCGATGGACTGCAATTAGCTAGCCAGAAGATAAAGGTTGCTGATGTAAGCTGCGCAGATACAAAAACATTTCAACTTTAAAAACTATGAAAAAATACACTAATTTTTCAAGCATGATTGAGCTAAGAAGTGATTCTGTAACCCATAGTCAACAAGTAATTATTTCTGGTTAATATCAAAATGAACTACAGAAATGGCAAGTTCAGTTGTTTAGGGGAAAATAAAGTATATGCTTCCTTTCCTTTCCACAGTATCTTGTTTTATTGAAATTAGGTTGAAGTATACTGTATATATATTAAGATCATTTTAATCCTGTTCTTGCCTTGCATAGAGTGACCTGGATATGTTTCTGTGCATTAGTAATCAAATCAAAACAATTCCATGCTGGTGTACAACTAAATGTAGTTTTTTAGTATGTAGATATTTATAGAACTGTGGAGCTTTTTGTAGTTAGCAAGTAAGTATGCCCACTGAGCAAAGGGAAATGGGCTCTAAGTCTGACCTTTGCAATCTGTATTTCCCAGTAAATATTGGGAATGGCTAACATCACATGAGTCTGACCAAACTGCAGGAGGCAGTGGAAGACAGGAGTGCCTGGCGTGCTCTGGTCCATGGGGTCACGAAGAGTCGGACACGACTAAACTACTAAACAACAACAACAACAAAACAACAACAACAACAACAACACCACCACCACTATGCCATGAATGACTCTGGAGGGGAAGCCTATCTCAGTGTTTTTCAACCTCCTCGGGGCAACGGCACACCTGTCCCGCGAAAAAAATCTCGCGGCACACCACCACCACATGCACCCCGACCCCCCCCGCCCCGGGGGGCGGGGTGTCCGCGCGCCCTGGCGGGAGGGAGGAGAAGGACCCAGGCGGGCGAAAACGGAGCGGGAGATCGGCGGGCCAGGCGCCCGCCCCCCCTCCCGCGCCCAGCCCCCCGGCAGCACCTCCACCCGGCCCCGAGCGAGCCCGGTGGCACCGGCACCTCCCGCCCGTCTATGCGCTCCGCTCAGGGGCTCCCGTGAGGAGAAGGCGGAGGTGGCGGCGGCGAGGAGTCGCGGCCGGTCCGGCGGCCTGAAGGAGGAGGCCACGGCTGCCTGCGCGCTTCAACCCACCTCGCTCGGCTCCTGCTGCTGCTGCTGGCGCTGCGCCTGACAAGAGGAGCAGGAACTGCACCTCAGGCGGAGAAGCGGTGACGGCAGCAGCGGCAGAAGCAGGAGCCGAGCGAGGTGGGTTGAAGCGCGCAGGTCGCTCCGTCCCTTTCTGTCCCCCCGCACCCGCTCAGGCTGGGGTTGGCTCAGCGAAGCGCCCGGCAGCCCCGCGAAGGCGGCGGCCAGCGAGCGGGAAGCGGAGCCGAGGCGACGCCAGCCCAGACCGACCCGGAAGCGGCCCAGGGCGGCACAGCAGCCGGTGTCTTCCCGCGGCACAGGAGCCGGTGGCTTGCGGCACACTCCTGTGCCGCGGCACACCGGTTGGGAAACGCTGGCCTATCTTGTGTAAGAAATGCTAAGCATCACTCTTCTAACATTGCAGTCAGGGCAGCTATTAATATAATAGCCACCCATGTTTTCCCCATGTGTCCATACAGATGCAGAGAGTGGATTTTCCAGTTGTTGCAATTGAAAGGTACTTTGCTCAAAAATAGTTTGGTTAGAAGAAGCAGTTACTTAATTTGAAATGAAATTGTTGGCCAATTCTCAGAGCTGATTAATCTTGTATATGTGCTAGGTACTGTGTGCTTTTCAGCTTGCATCTGTCCAGGGAGCTCATTCAGGGACTCCTCCAGTTATAGAGGCTATACAGCTTGTATTTGTAGGCACTGGGAAGCGGATTTGCAAATAATGCATCATAATAACCAGCTGCGGTGATAGGCTGGCAGTGTGACCGCGGTGTGTGTGCAAAGGAAGGGCTTCAGTATGGGATGTGCTTTCAATGTGACTCCAAGGTCTTTGCCTGCTCTCTCTTCAGTGGGAGCCCTAAATCAACTAAACATGTTTTCCCATTTTGCCAGTCACTCTTTTATTTTTTCTGAACTTTGCCTGATTGCTGCCAGTGATTGAATACACAAATGACTGGCTGATGAGTATGATTTTGAATACTTAAAAATCTACTGCTTTTTTCCAAGGTTTGGAAAAATCTGTTTAGATGTCACAGGAAATAGGAAATTCTAGATAACTGTTCCAAAAAAACACAGAGTAAAATTTGCCAGAATGTCTTCACAAGCTTCATATCAATTGAATGGATGTACTTCTAGTCTGCAACTAGATGCTTAATGCTAAAAAAGATAGCTATCACTATCTAATAGAAATTGCATTTTTGCGCAAATTCTGTATCTACAAAGCAAGCACAGAAAGGATTTACAAAAAAGTTTATATTTGTGATAGTTAAGAAGCAGCTCCTGGATTTTCCACACAACCCAAGTCTCTTTCAGAAGCATTCATGCATATAAGCCTTATCCAGATTGCAACAATGCAAGGAGAATACCCAAAACATGAAAGTAATTCCTGAACCCTACTCTCCGAAATGTTTGAATCACACACAAACCTGAAAAGTTCACCATTCATACTCCCACCAATTGATGTGAAGTTTGTGGAGATATTTGGCAAATTTTACTCTGTATTTTTTGGATTCAGTATTGTTTTTATGTTTGTATTACAAAACCAACATACGATGCAACTTCTCGGAGTTCTGTTGGCATTTAAGGGGAGGAGAGTATGTAAAAATAAGAGGAGTATGCAAAAATATTTTAAATCAATTATATTATCAAATAATGTTTATAGATCAGAAAATCAATGATATAGTAACTGAACATACACACAAATATTCTTAGACTCCCATAATTATAGAGGGATGATCTAGAAGTAACACTGCCTCTTCAGTCATAGAGAATACCTTGGTAAAGTAGTACAGTTGGCTCAAATGGGCATATGTGAGAAAGAACCTCCCGTGCCAATTTAAGGATTGACTAAGTGAGCCCATTAGCTCAAAACTATCCATGCAACCTAAAAATAATAATAATCCAATTTTGCTTCCAATTTTGACAATTTCTGATTTCTCAAATTAAGTGGGAGGTCCACAGTTGTTTTATGCCCTAATGAGTCATGATTGAAGCACCAGACTAAAAATAATGTTTTATATTTCTTTCACACATGCATCTTGACTGTCTTGTAGCCAGACAGTAAGCACTGGGTTAACACAAATCAAAATAAACATACCTCTTTGGCAAGGAGCAGTTGCTTATATGTGTCACAAGTTATGTTCAGAATCACATCCTTTGATGCAGAAGAGGGGAGATTAATTTTCAAGTAAATGTTTTAGAAAAAAATTAATTACTGGTATGTAATAAACAGCAACAACATTCACCATGCTGGCTAGGACTAATGGGAGCTGGAGTCCAACAACATCCGGAGGGTCATATTTTCACCATCCATTATTTCTTACTAAAAAGAAGGTACGGTATATAGTTTATGGGTCCATATCTAGGCTGAAGTAGTGTTTATCAAAGCTCACAAATAGGGCTGTAGAATATAAATATGTGGTTAATGGATGCTCTTCTAGCCATGATCATTTACTGGACAATTCCTCCACATCTAGCTAGATTGGTTTATTGGGCTATAATGCTTCAAGAGTAGGGTTTTACTGGGTTTGTTTTTTTGTCAGCCTTCTGAAATCTAGGAAAACTAACAGTGTCTTCTGTTTGCTACCTAATTTTCTTTGTGTACTGAAAACTCTGGCATGATATGTTATGCTTCATGGCTGGATTTGCTTGGTTCCCTTTTATTACTGTTCTTTGTTTATGCCTCTAAGTATAGAAGTAATTAGTCTTGTGTCTTTAAGAGGATAAACCACAGAGAACATTCAAGCAACTTTAAGCTTAATCCATATAATACATACAAGTGTTAAGAGTTCATCTTTAAAGCTGAATTTTTTTCTTGTCTCTCTGCTTAGCATACTGAAAGGCGGCCAATATGTTGGTCTGCATTTAGTATGACTGCCTTCTTAAAGTTTCAGTGAAACAAACTTTTTACCTCTTTTTTAATGTTATTTGCTATGTTTAAACCACTGGAAGAAAAAAGAAATGGGACCATAACCTAGTCATACATTTTCATGTCATGGTTGCCGTTCAAATGGTATAATTCTAAATTCAGCATGAATTAACTCAGCTTTCATTGTTGTATATTGTGAACCATTGTTAGTTGATCACAAGGCTGTTGAGATTATCACTATAGTTTATGGAAAATAGTGTTAAAAAGTACGGTATATACTCGAGTATAAGCCGACCCGAATATAAGCCGAGGCACCCAATTTTACCACAAAAAACCTGGGAAAGCTTCATAGGAGCCACTGCCTGCCTCACTCGAGTATAAGCCAAGGGCGGCTTTTTCAGCACAAAAAATTTGCTGAAAAACTAGGCTTATACTCGAGTATATATGGTACTTGGTCACATTTCTGGGTATTGATAGTAGAGCTGGGTGATAATCTGGTTTTCATCATTGTGATATATCACCAGCTAAACATCATGATATATCAAAATGTCTGAAAATGAGGATGGAGCTATGTAGATGCACTGACTGGCTTCACAGTTTTCCCCACATTGTGAATTTTGCATAGTACTCACATGTCATGATTCGCAATATATTGCCAGGTCAAAAATGATGAAACAGATATCACAATATGGTCTGCAAACCAGTTTTGGATAATATATTGATATATTGCCCAGCCCTAATTGATAGCATTGGTTTACACAGGTTTTTGTTTGTTTATAAGTAACTGGGAATTCAACCTTAGGGTCCAGGGCCAGGTCAAACATATGCTCAACTACATGTAATGGTAGCAGACTTGTGGCCTGCCTCAATTGTGTATAGTGTGAAAATAATACAGTAGACCCTTGGGTTACGTTACTCTCGAGTAACATAAACTTCAGGTTGTGAAAGTGGCAAACCCGGAAGCATTTTTCTGGGTTTTGCCGCTCGCGCATGTGCAGAAGCGCTCTACCGCACCGTGCTCGTGCGATTTTTCGGGGTGTGCACGGACCCCCCGGAATGAATTAAATTCGTATCCAGAGGGTCCACTGTAATGGTGCCACATAGGGTGAACATGGCTGGTTGTTGATAGCAGAGCCATCACTACTTGTGGTGGACAACCAAACTGTGCTTTAAAAAGAAGAGGAAAAGAAGCTGGGGCCATCACCACATGTCCCAGTGGGGTTCCCACCCACAAATCAGAGATTTTCTTCTTGCCTGTGCTGCTTTTCTCTCTTCCTTTTGCCACTCTGCCCAATTTATTAGGGTTATGATATATGCAAGAGGAGAAAGAATACATAACTTGTCATTCAGTACTTTCAGTGAGTTTTGCATTTATATATTAATATTTGTTAGTCACTTTCCTCACAAAAGTGACCCAAAGCGACTTTATGGATTTATAGTGTACTTTTAGAGTATTCAGATCATTTCACAGGCATTATCTCAGTAATCCCTGCAACAGGCCTGTCAACATGATCCCACATATTTGTAGGCAGCAAAGGCTGAGAGAATAGTGACTTGCCTAAAACCAGAGAGTGGCTGAGGTGGGATTTGAACGGGGAACTTCCCAACTCAGACTCCTCCTATTCAATATTCACTTGCTCTTGACTGTATTTATTCTGAGGCCATGTGAACCATATGTACCCTGCTGTAACTTTTCTTACAGAAGCTTTTCCTTTGTGACGGTAATAAACATGTGCATGGCACAATTTATGCATGTTGTAAGTTATAAAAATGTAGTAATCCTGGAAGCCTGGTTTTAATTTCCTTTCTTTGATTTTCTTTCATTGGAGAAAGTTTCCAAATGTGGTGTGAAGCATCTGACCATGATCTACTTCCTTTTAAAGTATGCTCAAGTTGTGAATTTTCCTTTTGTCACTGATATTTTAGAGGAGCCACAGGATTGACTTGATAGCTGAATGTTTCTTTGATGCCTGTTCCTCCATGCTGTAATACATTTGAGAATTGAAACTATCCGTGTACAATTCTAACCACTCACTCAAAGCCTTATTTGGCTTTTAGCTATATATGACTAGTTCATTCTTCAGTACATCTGGCAGATTTGGTGATGAGTACTGATGCCACAGCTCCGGAAGAGCCAAATTAGATGGTATGGTTGCAGTTTTATATTTCTGAATGCAGAACTTCCTAGTTATGTAGAAAGAAGGGATGGGGACCTGATTTTAACAGCAAATGGGGTGTGTGGGAGTAAGAACCCCTGCCTCCTGCTTCTCTTCTCCTTAACAAAGTCCTGAAGTGAAAAGCATGCTCAGCTGGTTGAAAAGCACTTGCAGAAGAGCTGGAGAGAGAGAAATAGTAGGCGTGCTCAGGGTTCAGCAGACCTCGCCATGCACCCCTTCTGCTGCTAATTTTAACTCCCATCTCTCTCTTTTCTATGGGGTCAGGGCTCTTGCATGTTTCAACACAGCAAGCTGCCACCATTGTGCATTCTTTGACCAAAAGGGAGAAAACGCCCTACATTTGGAAAGGAATATTTCATTGACTGCATGCTGAAACAACCTGGATGGCTTTTCAAGAGTTGAACAGTTTGGATCTATCCCTGTGAAGCCATCTGAGTCATTCCAAATGACCTCTGTATTGGTCAGAATTAGTAACTGGACTTTTTGTTTGGGGAAATAAAAGGCACTATATATATATCAAACTCTTTTACTGTGTGATTATTTCTTAAATAGCATATTCCTCTGAAACACTGTGTGAAATGAGGCAGTAAATGGTCAAAGGCTTGGAAACGATGCCTTATGAGGAACGGCTTAGGGAGCTGGGTATGTTTAGCCTGGAGAAGAGAAGGTTAAGGGGTGATATGATAGCCATGTTCAAATATATAAAAGGATGTCATATATAGGAGGGAGAAAGGTTGTTTTCTGCTGCTCCAGAGAAGCGGACACGGAGCAATGGATTCAAACTACAAGAAAGAAGATTCCACCTAAACATTAGGAAGAACTTCCTGACAGTAAGAGCTGTTCGACAGTGGAATTTGCTGCCAAGGAGTGCGGTGGAGTCTCCTTCTTTGGAGGTCTTTAAGCAGAGGCTTGACAGCCATCTGTCAAGAATGCTTTGATGGTGTTCCTGCTTGGCAGGGGGTTGGACTGGATGGCCCTTGTGGTCTCTTCCAACTCTATGATTCTATGATTATTCCTATTTGAGGAAGTAGAGTTTAAATAAATGTAGCAACTGAGAAAGATCACACACAGTTAGGTGTTGGAATCCTGTAATATTTGTTTATGCCTATATCCAAAGCTGCATTTTTGTAACAGTTAACAGTAAATATCTTATGACTTTCCCCCCTGTAGTGTATTTTATGGCAACGCTCCCTTTGGAGGCAAGTAGCAGCTTCTGTATGTGAGATTTCTGGTGGGAAAACAGAATGGGGAAGGAAGTTAATCATCTTTCCACCTGACATATTCAAGAACCAGATGAACCATTCCTTCCTGCACAGATGATATTTAAAAAGAGGAAAACAGTGAAAGAGGTGCTGTGTTTTACGGTATATCTTACCTTGTTTGACTCTTCTGATGGGCTTTTGGAGTCAAGGTTTCCCCCAACAGAGCATGCTGTGAAGCTAATCCATTTTTCTTTTATCCCCTCCAGATACTACACTGAAAATGATTGGTTAATGAGTTAGTACTCTGCTTATATTTAAAGTTGGATGCATTTTTGTATATTTGGTACAATGGATATTCATTTATTATACTTTCCTCTGTTGGACATCAGAGAGTGAAATGCATCTGGGAATGGCAAATATGTTTCCTTCTCACCATGTTTGCTTGGGAATCAGCAAATACTTGGTAGGTTCTTTTGTGAAATATTAGACAGAAGGCAGCAATGTCCTCATGCTGCCTAGCAACTTGACACCAAATCAGGACAGGATGCTGGTGAGAAATGGGCATCAGATTAAAAAGTTTCACACATAGTCTTTTTTTTCCCTGGGCAGCTTAATTCTACTTCTCACAAATACCACAAGCTTTTTTGTGTTCTGAATATGGCTAGATTGCAGATGAGGAACCTGGAGCCCAACAACATCTGGAGAGCTATAGGTTCCCCATCCCTGAGTTAGTTGCTTGCATGGTTTTCTATACAAACAAAAGAGGTAACCTGTGGATTTGTTGCATCTTGCAAATACTGCAGTAATTGAAGAGTCACTACAATCTGTGTATAAATTTGGGGTTGTTTGCAATCTGATTGCATGAGCTACAGCGAGCTTTGGATTTATGCACCCCTGTATTTCCTTCTGTTTGCCTAGGAGGGGAACTTAAGGTGTGTAGCATTATGTAGCATCGTGGTTCATTGTTATTTATAGTTCCTTTCACATAATGCATACCATGGGTTATGAAACTGGCTTGATTGGACTAACCATAGTTGGTATAAACAGTAACCCCCAGTTTGAGCAAAATGGCAAGCTGGCTTTAAAGGAAACCGGAGGATGCGGGCCGGAGTCGTGTGCAAGCTCAAGGCTTATTGTGGCTCATTTACGTAGTGGTAAGCTGTGCTTTAGGGCTTCATATGCGTGCAGCCTTTATGTCCAAGTCTGCAGCTGTCATTTCCATAGAAACATAGTCTCTTATGTGCACATTTATCTTAATGAAGAGGTAACCTTTGATGCATAAATATATCCCTTGTTGAATTACAGTATACTGCTCAAACACACTTATATTTACGAAATGCCCCATTACTAGGGTTATTGTACCATGCTAGCATTTTCCCAAATATATACTAACATATATTTACAGGTCTAGCAGGGTGGATTTGATTTAAATCAAATTGATTTAAATCACGATTTAAATCACGATTTAAATCACTAGTCAGTAAGGCTTGATTTAAATCACTAGTCAGTAAGACTTGATTTAAATATTTTTTTTTACAGAAAGACTCATTCTTGCTGGTATAATCTCAATATTTACAACCATATGAAGGTTTCATTTTTGGAATAATAACTTTTCAGAGTAGTTTTTACAGTTATATCAAAAATTACTGATTTGGTTATACTACTAAAAATACATAGACAGATAATTATGAAATTATGGTGAGGTTTAATAAGTTAATTGTTTATATTTGGACAACTTTTCTGCTGTACTTTATTGGAAGGAGAAAAATAATCATTTCCTTAATAACCATTTAAACAATTTATTTAACTAAAACAATTACATGATAGCATATGTATCCATGTTTGTTAATTGATGTGATTAAACATTAAAAAAAAACTTAGACTGAGTTTTAGCACACTTGATAAACTTAAAACAAATCCTTATTTCCTGATGAATAGCCTTTGGACTACAATGTAACTTAAATAGAAGACTATATTTAGAAAGATTTTTCCTCTAAAAGCATTTTATTTTAAAAATCCAATTTAAATCAAAAAAATCCGATTTAAATCAAAAAAATCCGATTTAAATCAAAAAAATCTGATTTTTTTGATTTTTTTAAAAAAATCATTGATTTTTATCCACCCTGAGGTCTAGGACTTTATTTAATACAGGAGGGTGGCATATTGACTTATTGTAATTATTCAAATGAATTCCATGTAGCCCCTATTGTAGATTTTGTTTAACACAATATACCTCCCATCTGGGATTAATGTATTCTGATAGAGCTTATGTTGACTTTGGAAAATCCTTGGTGACCTGTGAAATTATTCTTCCCTACCCACCTGCCATTTTGAGAGCCTTTGTACTTGCAGGGCTCCAGCACTGGTAGAGACAGATTTGCAATAAAGAATCTATGAGGATTTTTTCTCCTTTTGTATGTTTTTCTCTGGAGGTAGAAAGCACTGCATGGGAATGTGCTGCCTACATTTGCCTTTGATTTGCCTGCCTTTGGATTAGAAGGAAGATCAGCTCTGTTGTTGCTTTGTTACCTTTGTGCTTGGTGGAAGTTCACCTAAGTATATTCCTTATAGCACAGTTTGTGAACTCTTGCTATCACTTTCCCCCCAGAGGCTGATGGAATATGTGTGAGACAATAACAATCTGTGTTCAGATTATGAGGATCAAGGTGGTGGGTTCTTGGTTGAATTGGCTCTGCCCTGTAGGCTTTGTCCACAGCAGCTTAGGAAGCTGTCATAAAATATAAGGCGACCAAGCCCCTTCTGCCCCCTGCTCCAATAAGTTGAGTCTTTATACCAGCCCAATTGGGGCGAATGATGCATAGATGTTTGTTGCTAAGAATGTAAAGAAGGATTGTAGGGGAAGCATTTTAGCCTTTGACTCTGGATACAGCAGAAACGACAGATGTTGTTGTTGTTTAGTCATTTAGTCGTGTCCAACTCTTCATGACCCCATGGACCAGAGCACACCAGGCACTCCTGTCTTCCACTGCCTCCTGGAGGTTCATCAGATTCATGTTGGTAGCGTCCTCTGTTGTCCCCTTCTCCTTGTGCCCTCAATCTTTCCCAGCATCAGGGTCTTTTCCAGGGAGTCTTCTCTTCTCATGAGGTGGCCAGAGTATTGGAGCCTCAGCTTCAGGATCTGTCCTTCCAGTGAGCATTCAGGGCTGATTTCCTTCAGAATGGATAGGTTTGATCTTCTTGCAGTCCGTGGGACTCTCAAGAGTCTCCTCCAGCACCATAATTCAAAAGCATCAATTCTTTGGCGATCAGCCTTCTTTATGGTCCAGCTCTCACTTCCATACATCACTACTGGGAAAACCATAGCTTTAACTATATGGACCTTTGTTGGCAAGGTGGTGTCTGCTTTTTGAGATGCTGTCTAGGTTTATCATCGCTTTTCTCCCAAGAAGCAGGCATCTTTTAATTTCGTGACTGCTGTCACCATCTGCAGTGATCATGGAGCCCATGGCAGATAGAAAGCTTCAGTACGAATCTGATGGAACACTGACATTTTGGGGCCTGCTCTGTGGTAGTAATGGTGGGAAAAATCTCTTACTTGGCTGCTACCATTGCATTTGCAGTGTGTATCATCACCCTTTAGTTATTCCAGGTGGCGAGGGGCTTGTGGTGTCTTGACTCTTATGGGGGTGAGGAGGTGCCCTTTGCATGCATGCTGCGACCAGTTTGCAAAGCACTGGGCAGATAAAATTGCTCACATCTGTTCTGATTCAGTCTTCAGGTTGATAGTGGAGTCTGTAAGTGTTTCAAAGTCACAGTTTGTCCTGGATCTGTGGGTATGTTCCTGTTTGTTCAGCCTGCAAATGTTAACAAGACGACTCAAAAGTTTGAGGCTGACTTGGTTGCTGCACCCAGGCTTAAAACAGTTTTAGGAGTTCCTATATAGCCCACTTTTTTGCATGTTTCTGAGGGCCATCATGTTCAAATGGGCTTTTTAAAAAAATACTGTATATTCCTGCATATAAGACTACTTTTTAACCCAGGAAAATCTTCTCAAAATTCGGGGGTCGTCTTATACGCCGGGTCATATTTCTTATACGGTGAGTATATCCTAAACTCTATATTTTAACTGGAAAAGTTGGGGGTCGTCTTATACGCCCAGTCGTCTTATACACCGGAATATACGGTATTTGTCTATTGTGCATGATGGCTCTGTTTTTGTTTTTGCTTTTTAAGTTTTTTTATTGCTGCTTTTATTATTGTTATCGATTTTTATTAATTTTAAAAGATTCACATAGACCAACATAATTTACATACATCAAACAAATAAACAATAATAACTTACAAAATATACCACAACAACATAAGACAATTCAAACAATAACAACAACAACAATAGCAACTACCACTCACAAAAAATTAATCTCTTAGCTTCCGCTAGCTGTGTTCTCAGGTGTTGATATTAATCTGCCTATTTACTGTTTTGATATTCTAACCTCTAAAATCTATCTTTTAAATTCTTTTTTGTTCAGATCTCCTCATAGGTCTAAATACGTAGTGCTTAGAAATGAATCCAAGTTTTTAATGTTGGGCATTCTTTCTTCATGTAATCTCCATTACTGGTTTTTAAAATGTAACTTTTATATGCCATTGTAGGTCCTCTTTCAGAAAGAGTCCCAGGAAATGTAGGAAAATAGATCTTCATATAATTGAAATCTTCAATGGCTCCCAGGTGTTGGAAAATCTAGAACAAATCAGGAATAAAGACTGAGGCTGCACTCCTGTACAGAATTACTTGGGATTAAACCATATTCAGTTCAGTTGGACTCCTGAGAATTGCACTGTAAATGCCAATGTGATACAATAAAGTATTTGTTCTGCATATAGATTATTCTCTCCTTTGCAGTTTGTAAGGAGGAGGGTAGTGGTGATGGAACCTACCTGTAGAAATGAAGTGTTCTCACAGTGCTCTGAAAGGCTGGTTAAGTACAACAGTCGTGCTGTTGCTCAGACTTCATTCAGGTTTACTTTCTTTATATGAACAACTTTGAAATCTTCTACGGAATAACATAGTAGCAGAGGCAAGGGTTTATCTAGTCTGGCATCCTGTTTCCAGTAGTAAGCCAGATACTTCTGGAAACTTAATGCAAGCAGAATGTAAAGACATCCTTCTCCCATTACTCTCTCATTTATAGAATCATAGAATTCATTTCTAAGTGTCCCTAAAGGGTCTCCTGAAAGAAAGCAAATGTGGATCTATAAATCAACCATGTTTATTAAATTTGTGTCTGTTAGTTGAAATATCAGACTGCCAGACACTAACTGATCTGCACAACTCAACTTGCCAATAACACCAGGTTCTCTACTCTGCCCAAGAGATCCTCAACTTGAGATACAACAGTGATGCACACCAAACATTTAAAGAATCCTGGGAATTGTTGTTTGTTATGGGTGCTAGGAACTATAGATCTGTGAGGGATAAAGTACAGTTCTCAGGATTCTTTGAGGAAGGGGGAAAATGTGTGTTAAATGTATGGCACGTACACAGAGCCTCCTTTAAAAACACATGCACAAATACCAAACCCTGCTTGATCAGGCCAAAGGTTCTTCTAGCCCAAGAGCCTGTCCCCTAAACTGGTGCCCATAACCATTTCCCCAAGGTCACTGTTCTTCTTATCTATAAGCAAAGTATTGGGAACTTTTCTTTGGTGAGCCCAAGAAACTTATCACATTCCCCCTTTGTTAAGATTTACATTATATATGGTGTGGAAAACAATCTAGAACCTGCTGAAATCTTCTATACAACTCTAAAAGGCACAGAAACTCTGTCCTGTGTTGCATCTCATTACCCCTACCCCTTTTGTTGATGATGTGATTTCCCCCCCCCCCCTTAAAAACAACAACCAGATTTTAGGGTTTTAATTCTGGTTAATGGAATTTTAGTATATGGGTAATGTTTATTCAGAAAAACTTCTCTCTGGCATTGATCTGAAGGCAACAGCAAGGAGATTGGGAAATGAGGGGACTCTATATGTAGTTCGTTGTCATGAACTGAGAAAGTTGCAGATCTCTTTGAACTGTCATGGCTTTTGCTACTGCCAATAGCCTGACTGGAAGAAAGGTCATTAAAAGGCCCCTCCTTTATTCTCCCACTAAATTTTCTGTAGTGACTCTGCTGAAAACTGAGTCATAATCTTGTGAGTTTGTGGAGAGTCCCCTCTGTCCTGGGTGTGAGCACTCAGCATTTGTTCCGAACGCTTAAGAACTGCCTGCTTTCATCCATTTATTTTGATTTCATGATTTCTTGGGTATTTTAGTAATGTAGACATTTGTTGTCTGGTGCGAGGCTGCTTTGTGCAAGTGATCACACGTTAACCTGGTATGGTAAGTGGCTTTTAGAAGTCCGCTGATTCCTGCCCCCCAAAGGAAGACTGAACCATGTCTTATAATAGCAGTGGAAAACACTTGCTTAAGGTTTGTTGCCAAGGGTACGGAGGGAAGCTAATGTTCACTGTTGCTGAGGAGCAGTCAGAAGAACACTTCTCTGCTGCTCTCGAAATGAATTGTCAGGTGCCTTTGAGTGGATATGTTCACTCTTGAGTCCAAGTGGCAGATCCGTTGCTTGGGGTAAGCCACTCAGTGTGAACATGATGTCTTTGACTGAAGAATGCGGACTTAAATTCCTAGCTCTCATTAGATGCCACCTTTTAAAATATTTATTTTTTCTCCTCATTATTGCATTTATCTTCAAAATATTATTTATTTCATTTGTATACTGTTAATATAACTGAGTTTCCTGGGATGCCTTGATTTCGTAAGTTTAATTATCTGAACCAGATGTGGGAACCTGTGGCCCATTCCAGAGGTAATGCTCTTCAGATTAAAAGATAAATAACATGAGTAAGGTGTCTAAATTTCACATTTACATTTCGCGGTGTAAGCTACTTATGCTTTTAACTGGAGTATAAGGAAATGTGACACTTTTTTTAGCCACATAGAGAGCCGGCAGTACTTGCTCTTGGAACTATTTTTAGTTCTCTCAAGTGGGAACATAACTGCATAATCTTCAACACGCCAAAGATGCAAATAGCAATATATCGGCCCATGTTGTAATGGCCAACTACCTCTTCATACAATATCTAGTCTGTCAAAATATCAAAAATTCCAGATTGTTGCTGGTTGCTGGCACCTTTTAAAAAAGCTTTAAATCCAAAATATTAAAGCTGCTTGCAAGATAGAAAAGTGCTTTTTTCAGATAGATAAATAATAATAATAATAATAATAATAATAATAATAATAATAATAATTTATTATTTTTACCCCGCCCATCTGGCCAAGTTTCCTCAGCCACTCTGGGCAGTTGTAAATGCATTGTAAATGCATATTTACAAAAGATGACTTCCAATGTTGGGCCAATCATCAAATGAGTAAGATTCAAAAACTAGATATACAGCAGAAAGTTCTCAAACCCCCAAATTAACTACTTGTTTTGGTGTTTTTTTTACCTTTCCCCAGATATCAGTTAGTTTGTGCTTGCTTTTTAGAATCTGGTTGTTTGAAATACAGACTAAATGTCAGAATTAGAGCTACCTAGTTAGCTGCTTTCAAAGAGATTTGAAAATTTGCTGTAAATTTGTGGTTAATAGCCTGAAGTTGAAATGAAACTTGAAATGATAAGGCTGAGGAGAGAACAGCTTTTTGCCTGCATTTGTGCTGATACAGCCTGGCCAGTCTAGGTCTGCTCTGTGGCCTTTCGTCAAGTGTTACTGTTCCCACCCTCCTTATTTAGAGTTTTTAGGAAAGCAGCTTTGGGCCCTGGATGTCAAAGCATAATGTGAATTGTGTGCACGTCTGTATGGGGGCTTTCAGGCTGTTAAGCTCTTTTGTCTGAGACCAAAAGTCCCTGTGCTTTTCAGTGTCTTTATCAGAAGAGAATAGAGGCAAGCAGAAGGGATGCCCTTGCAAGTGATTTGGGAACAAATGCAAGAAGTCTTTATATACAGCAATTGGCTAGAATGTGCTTGTAATCTAAATGCTGTCTTGGAGGTCGGGAGACAGTCTAGACACTGCGGGAATTTCGTTAGCCGAAAGGCTACTTTTTTGTGGAGTTGCGGCCACCAAAATAAGCATATTATTCACATTATTAGCTATAAGTGGCTTTTCCAGTTTGTTAAGCTGAGTAAATTTAGAGTACAACCAACACATGGAGGAAAAGTCTAATTGTAGTTGCCGTGAAAGTGGGGAGTTTAGTCAGTATATTACCCTGGTGGTTTGAGGAATTCTTTCTCACACCTAATTTGACTGAAGATTATCCCCCTCCTGATATTGTCAATGAATAGATGGATGTTAAGTGTGCTTCACAATTACGTATACTGAAATACAAAGCAGAAAACATAAATTCTAATTCTCAAGATTCCTACCTCTTACCGGTAATTGCATTTACATACCCTCCAACATTTCTCCAATGAAAATAGGAACGTCCTAGTCCATAATAATAATTTTACTATTTATACCCTGCCCATCTGACTGGGTTGCCCCAGCCACTCTGGGTGACTTCCAACATATATAAAAACATAATAAAATATTAAACATTAAAAAACTTCCCTAAACAGAGCTGCAATCAGATGGCTCAGGGATTGGAGCCATACATTCCAACATCTCTCCGATGAAAATAGGGACATCCTAAGGAAAGGTGGGACATTCCTGGATCAAATTAAAAAATGGGACAGCTTCTGTAAATCTGGGACTGTCCCTGGAAAACAGGGATACTTGGACGGTCTGCTTTTATAACTTTTGTAGCCTTTCACAAAATGTTGGCTCGGTAAATCAAAGAATTAGTCTAAACTGAGTTTGTATACCATAACTGACAAAAGTAATTGGTTCTTGCAGTTTTAACAGTAGAACGTACTAGTTTTAAAAACAAATGTGTATCTAGTG
This sequence comes from Darevskia nairensis, assembly GCA_034642065.1. Taxonomy (NCBI): domain Eukaryota; kingdom Metazoa; phylum Chordata; class Lepidosauria; order Squamata; family Lacertidae; genus Darevskia; species Darevskia nairensis. Next base: position 934,377 of record JAWWNI010000628.1, on the reverse strand, counting down.
CTAGTAAAACCCCAAGGTGCCTGTTTGTTTGCACTCCTAAAAATGTGGTGCCGAAGCCTTAGAGTCTGAAATTATTGTTTAAGCCTTTTATAAAGCAACTAGTGGACGTTCAGCCCGTTAAATTAACGGGCGCTAGAACATATGTGGTCCCTCCCTCCCTCCGTCCCTTTCTCTGTTCTGCCTTCCTCCCTCCCTCCATTTTTCCGTTCTTCCTTCCCTGTTTCTCCCTCCCACCCTCCCTCCCTCCCTCCCTCCCTCTGTTCTTCCTTCCTTTCTCTCTCCCTACATTTTTCCATTCTTCCTTCCATGTTTCCTTCCTTCCTTTCTCCCTCCCTCCCTCCCTTTCTCTATTCTCCCTCCCTCCCTCATTCCGTTCTTCCTTCCCTGTTCCTCCCTCCCTCCCTCCCTCCCTCCCTCCCTCCCTCCCTACATTTTTCCATACTTCCTTCCCTGTTTCTTTCCTTCTTTCCTTCTTTCCTCCCTCCCTCCCTCCCTCATTCTCTTCACCCACCGCAGCCCCTACTTTACCCCAGTGGGGCTGGGTGGCTGAGAGGGAAGCACCTTTATTTTCTTTGCTGTTCCTGGGGATCTGAAAGTTTTTCTTAAGGGGCATGTTGTCTTCGGGGGCGCTGGGAAACCCATCGCTATACTGGGGCTGCTGCTCGGGGCCGCTGCCCTTGCGGTGGTCCCTTGCCCTCGGCCGCTGCTGTTCTCCACCCGCTGAGGCTTTTCTGGCACTCGCTCGCCGCCGCTCATGGCCGTGGCCTCCGACATGAAGGCTTTGCAGGCTCCTCCATGGAGACCGCCGCCCCCGCTCCCCCGGCCCCGCGGCGGTGGCGGCCCCCTTCCCCCCGCTCTTCGCCCCGGGGCTGCACGGCATCTGGCGAGTGCCGGCGCCTGTACCCAGAGCAGCCCAACCCGCTGCAGGTCACCTCCATCGGCGCGGGAGCGAGCTGCTTCCGTGTGAGAGAGGAGCGGCCAGCTCCGTGCGAGGCGGCGGCAGTGACCCAACTGACGCTGCGCCTGCGCACGGCCGCCCTCTCGGACATGCCCCCCTCTCCGCCCACTCCAATCCCTGGCCGCCCGAAGTCTCTGCGTCGTCCAATCCCTGCGTCCGTGTGGGACATGCGCAGTGGCAAAATTCCACTGACACACGGACGCACGCAGGGACACAGGGACTTTATTATATAGGGTGTTTTAAAATTTATCCTCATCCGCAGTTTGAAAGTGGCATATGCTATTTGCTAGTGAGTCCCTCTGCAGCTTCTCTCTTTTATTCAGCCAGTGGCATTTGCCTTCCTTAGTCATGCCAACAGCTGGAGGATTAATCAGGCCAAGCCTATACTTTACCATTTGCTTCTATAATACCCTGTGCAGGCTATACGTAAGAAACTGATGGCAGGTTTGGCTGCATAGAAAAGGTTTCAGGAGTGTACACTGAAAGTACGGGGGGAGCCAAGGCCTGCAAGAGAGTGAATGGCTGTTTTGGAACGGTTGCACTCTTACCTGGGAGCAAATCCTACTGAGCTCTGTAGAACCTATGAGTAGAAATGTATAATAATGCACAGCTAGGCTGCTGCCTAAATTTCTTTTGTTACTTCCAAGAAGCATTTCAGATTTTAAAGTTTGAGGGCAATCCATTTTCTTCTAGCCTGAGAATGAAAGTTCTGAATAATAATAATAATAATAATAGTCCCCTGCCCATCTGACTGGGTTGCCCCAGTCACTCTGGGCAGCTTCCAGCATATACAAATACATAATAAAATATCTAAAACTTTTTTTAAGAACTTGAGAAGCAAGGGGGCATAACTTGTGCCATAGTTGGCACTTCCTAGCGGCCCAGGTCCCTTTACCTCCCCCAAAAATGTTTGAGCTCCCCCCCACCAGGTTGATTGGCATTGCTGCCTTTCTTTCTTTTCCACACTTGGACTTCATTTCCCAACAAGCCGTGTAAAGGAACTTGTAAAAGGGTTGCTGGATGGCAAGGGAACTGCGATTGGGCAAAAACCTCCGACATCGTTTCTTGCGGCCCTTGTGATTGGAGCCAGAGGGGGGGAGGGAGCAGAGGAAATCCTGGCTCCTAAACTTCCAAACAAGAAGAGGAAACTGAGATTTGCATTCTCTGGCTACTTCTGTAAAGTGTGTGTGTGTTTGTCCATCTGCCACACGTACTTCCAACAGCAAGAGAAGCCCCAATTGACAGTCCCAGCTGCGGGCTCCTCTCAGTTAAATCCACCCCAGACTTGCAATTTCAACCACATAAGACACCCTGTAGGGACCCAGGTGGCGCTGTGGGTTAAACCACAGAGCCTAGGGCTTGCTGATCAGAAGGTCGGCGGTTCAAATCCCCGCGACGAGGTGAGCTCCCTTTGTTCGGTCCCTGCTCCTGCCCACCTAGCAGTTTGAAAGCACGTCAAAGTGCAAGTAGATAAATAGGAACCGCTCTGGCGGGAAGGTAAATGGCGTTTCCGTGCGCTGCTCTGGTTTGCCAGAAGCGGCTTAGTCATGCTGGCCACATGACCTGGAAGCTGTACGCCGGCTCTCGGCCAATAAAGCGAGATGAGCGCCGCAACCCAAGAGTCGGACACGACTGGACCTAATGGTCAGGGGTCTCTTTACCTTAAGACACCCTGTAAGAGCCAGGGGAGGCGAGACATTGTCTATTTACTTTCAAGTTTCTTTTCTGCTGTCCCTTCTTCCTCCTCGCCCTGCACCCTCCATCCCATATCACTAACCTTGTCTGGGCCCTGCAAATATTTCCTTCAAGTTGGCACCTCTGACTTGTCCCTGGACACGCAGTAAGTTTCCTCCTTCATCAGCATCAGTGGTGACTTCCTTAAATAAAGCCCAAACATAATTGTACAAATAACATTGTGGATGTGAAAATTCTTGTGCCAACATGTTCAGTGTTGTCCATCCTATTTAGCACCCTCCATAGACCTATTGTTTTCATTTGACTCTGCTTTTACTTTGTCAGTAAAAAACAATCAGTCTCTAGTTTCCAAGAACGCAGCAAATGCAGTTGCTAGGAATAGCCTTTAGTTCTTGAGGGCCTGCAGCATCCTCATCTAGTGAGTGCACTTGCAACTTTGTAACACTAAATATTTAAACAAAAGTATTTGAAATTAATGAATGGCAGGCGTGCCAGCTTGCCCCTGCGACTGAGGGGGCGGTGCTGCGCAACATGCTCATATCATGTGCACGGCATGCGCAAATGATATTCCATTGCTGTGAATATTGAGAGGGACTGGCCCCCACTTTGAACATTAGAGGGCATCTCAGCCCCTCGGGCCCACCTAGATGGCACCCCTGATGAATAGGACATAGAGAGAATATAACAGTTACTAGAATTCGCAATGGGATTGTTGAAGAGAGTTGGGAAAGCGTGGAGACTCAGGCAACAGGACAACACAGGTTTATTGATGTCTCATTACACAGAGCTATTGTGATGGCATCAAAGCACACGTGTGTGAGTGTGTGTGTGTGTGTGTGTGTGTGTGTGAGAGAGAGAGAGAGAGAGAGAGAGAGAGAGAGAGAGAACACGAACCTTAGGCTAGTTGCACTCTCTCAGCCTGAGCTACTCCATTAGGTTGTTGTGAGAGTAAAATGTGGAGAGCAGTTTGCACACCCCACTCAGAGCTCCTTGGAGAATCGGTGGGCTAAAAATGCAATTTAAGTATGTTTCCATGATTATGAACTAATTTAGACTATTATAATTTTAGTTAGTGGCCTAATTTTTACCATACTTCATGCTTTTGATTCAAATTGCTAATTTACATTCCCAGTGTTTGTAGGAAAGCATTTGTGGGCTGATCTGGGGAGCTTGTAGCCTGTGCTGTGGTGGTAACTCTCCAGTTGCTCTGCTAGCTGTGCGCTTGATGGACTTTTTTTTTTTTTTTTTTAAAGCACACTTTCTAAGCACTGGCAAGCCTTGTTAAGTTGTTAGCTGTAACAATAAGAAGCTCCTTTGGAATACGTGCACTCCCTTTGTAAACAAAGTGCTGGTCTCTTTTCTCCCCCACCCCTCGTGCAGCATAAATTTAGCTCAATGTGCAGTAACAGTCTGCCCATCTGTCTTTAAAGGATCACTTAAAGAAAAAAAGGGGGGGAAGGCTGGGAGCTGTTAGCAAGCCTTGCATTGTCCTTAGGCAGAAGATTGTATCTATGTGTCGTGATATTTGGAAAGGATAGCTTAAGGGGAAAAAAACCCAAACAAACAAACAAAACCTTTCCTCCTCTTGTTGTGATGTCCAAGATTTTACTTAAGGTAAAGGTAAAGGGGCCCCTGACCATCAGGTCCAGTCGTGTCCGACTCTGGGGTTGCGTGCTCATCTTGCTCTATAGGCCGAGGGAGCCGGCGTTTGTCCGAAGACAGCCTCCGGGTCATGTGGCCAGCATGACAAAGCTGCTTCTGGCAAACCAGAGCAGCGCACGGAAACGCCATTTACCTTCCCGCTGGAGCGGTCCCTATTTATCTACTTGCACTTTGACGTGCTTTCGAACTGCTAGGTGGGCAGGAGCTGGGACCGAGCAACGGGAGCTCACCCCGTCGCAGGGATTTGAACCGCTGACCTGATCAGCAAGCCTGTGGTTTAACCCACAGCGCCACCTGGTCCCTAAGATTTTACTTATGGGAGGAGAAATCCTAGAGCACAGTACTGAAGCCTGTATTGTCTATATCAGGCACGTCCAACTCCCAAGAGACTGCAATCTACTCACAGTATAAAAATACTGACTGTGATCTACCCATTGTCATTGCCAGGAGTTGTTGAGGGTTGGCCAAAGGCGATCACTAAACTTCATACCACGATCTACCAGTAGATCATGATCTACCTGTTGGACATGCCTGGTCTATATCAACAGGAAGGTGTAGAACAGCACAGTTAGAGAGATTGAACCAAAAATCAATAGGAATTTTGGCTCTGCTTTAAAATAAGCTTTGTGTTTCAAGCTAAGGGGACTCACTTCTGACTCTACCTCCATGCCAAATCTTGACAACATCACTAGAGTTTGATTTCTCCTACAGTAATCTCTCAGAAGCATTGCAATATATCCAATAGTTTTCCATACCACAATCTAAGGCCAAAGCATATTGTTCCATGTCAAATGTTCTGTCCCCACGCCCTTCAGTGAACTTTGTCCCAAAACAATGGATACTCTTTAAATAGCCAACTGGGAATACAGTTCTTCCTGACCTGCTAATGGAATTTCTCTTAAATGAATCTGCTTCCTCTCTCACTTAGTAACTGAATGGTTTTGTAGATGAAATTTAGTCTTTGACAAGATACAGAACTTGTCATTAAAAGTTAACAGTGCAACCCTGTACACATCTACACAGAAGTAGACGTCACTGAATTCAGCGGGATACTCTCAGTTAAGTGTGTATGTAATTACAGCCTAGACAGCATCTTAAAAAGCAGAGACATCACCTTGCCAACAAAGGTCCGTATAGTAAAAGCTATGGTTTTCCCAGTAGTGATGTATAGAGGTGAGAGCTGGACCATAAAGAAGGCTGATTGTATAAACTGAAATTTGCATCCCTTTTAATGTTGCATAATATTCTGAAGCATAATTTTCAAAGCACATACAGTCACACAAACAGTTCATTATTGCACAAAAAGAAACTAAGTTCACTTTTGCTGCAAGTTAGAAATCTGCTGGAAGACAGGGTTGTTTTTTGGTTACTATTTTTTTAATTGCCCTTAGGACAATTTTTTAGAAACTTCCACATAATGCTGTCAAGCATATTCTTGCCTACAGCAGTTGTTTATTCCCACCAAAGCTATTTTTCCAAGAATAAGCTAAAAATATATCTTAGCTGGTTTATCTTGTTGCTCCTATTATTTTCACTTCTTGATTTTCACTTCTTGTTTTTTTTTAATTGTTACTGTTTTGTTTCTGCAGAGTGCAGTTTTAAAGAATGCATTTTTTGTGATAGCGGTATAAGCCACTTGGAGAAACACAGCAGATAAGAAAGACAGTGTGGAAGTCTAAAAACAAAGGCCATGCTCCCTTTACAGTCCTTGCTTATTATATCCCTACCCTTGGCACACTTTTTTCTTTGCATACCCACACATTCATATTTAGCCCTTGTTACATGCAAACTGGACCATAGGCTGCATTCACATACAACATTAACCTACAAATCTTGATGGAGGTCCTTTGCAGCCACTTTACTCCTCCCTCTGTGTGAGCCACTGATCTTATTAGGTGCACGAGATTATAAATTTTCACTTTTGCTTGGATTAACTACCATTTAGGGTGCCACATGTACCCTGCTGTGGTTAATCTCAACTATAGTTTGTTAAAGCAAGGCAGCTTTTTAAACTGGCTTGTTTCAACAGACCACGGTGAAGACTAATCACACTTTTTCTGGGTTAGGAGGTAAAGACAAAGGGAGGCAAAAAAACTCCTTGTAGCCATATTGGAGAAAGTGGAACATACAAACCCAAGGCTCACCACAGCTTATTCTCATAACACTAAAATATGGCTTAGTTCTATGTTCAAATAAGGGCACCATCATCTAAGAACTGTGTGGCATTAACAATTTTAAACATTACCCTATCTGCGAAAGGTGGCCCTATTGGGCCTTCTTGGTAGTCACACAAGCTATGTCAGAGAGATAAATAATTATACAACCTTTTGTAAACATCTGAAGGCAGTCCTGTATTGGGACACTATTAATGGATGATGTTCTATTCTGTTGCTGTGTTTCTGATATTATGTTGGAAGTTGCCCAGAGTGGCTGGGGCAACCCAGTCAGATTGGCAGGGTACAATAAATAATTCGTTATTGTTGTTATTGTTATTATTATTATTATTATTATTATTAAGATCACATCTTTATAGGCTTTTGGTTGCTGGTTTTTTTGCTTTATTCCAGTTGATAAAAGGGCTGAGAAGAATTATTGGAAGGGTAGTTAGAAATATTTTTAGCACCCTTCTCGTCCTCTAAATTAGAAAATGCAGCTTGGCATAATTTAAGCCAGCTGTACATCATTTCAATCACTGAAACATCTGCTAGGTTTTAACTGCAGCAAGCAGAGATGCTCTAAAAGTAGGGGAAGCTAGAAATCTGTTTTGGAGACAGGTGCTTCATATGCATTAGTATTACAAACCAATGAGCATGCTTTTAGGAAAAATCAGTATATACATTTTGTAAACAAACAAATACAAATGCTTGGGCACAATCAGTGGGGGATTTTCTCTACTTAAATGAAAGAGTTTCAGTACAAAATCATTCATTATTCTTTGCCTTGTGCTGAAGTTCCCTGTTGATTCTACCCTTATTAGAAACCCATTTGAATGATAAAAATTATGAGTGGACTGTGGACAGGAAGCAAAACAATATAAGGTAAATATCCTTTTGATAGCATGTGTAATAACAAATAATTTAGATTCCAAATTTGGAGTGGGAAACACAGTTTAGGGATGGTTGAAAAATAAATTGTGGGGCCACAGAGATAGCCAGGCAGTCCTTTTTACCTACAGAAGTACCAGTGCTTGGAAGGACTAGCATCTGTACACAGCACTTACGACCCTGTATTTCACATCTCTCTAGTGAAAGCTTCACATCAAAATAAGAGTGGAATTAACATTGGGTTAGGGGATGCGTATTCCATAGCCGAACAGGGAAATTCACATTGAAAGCTTAATGTGGCTATTTCAACAGCAACTACTCTGGGAATATTGCCAAGAGGAGAGATCTGCTCTAATGACCATGTGCGGTTTTGTAGCCTAGAAGCAACAAAGCCTTTATTTCACCATGCCTAAACAGGCCCATGCTTCCTCCAAGCCGCAAGTGAGTCTAGAGCAGTAGAGGAACACGCTGATCTAACATGCAGGGAGGGATTAATTTCACTGTCACGCAGAACTTTTTCATCGGAACATTATGGGTGGAGTCCATAAGTCCTTTCCTTTGAAGCACACCACACAGCTCCCCTGCTCAGCTGATCCATGCAGATCTGCTGAGGGGTGGTTATTGCTCCCTCTCTGCTAATCAAATGAAAAATATGAGTGGGGGGCGGGCGTAATTTTCCTGCCCATCAGGACATTGGCAGGAAGTTTTAAACTTTTCCACCTCCCCCAGTACTGTCTCTTCTTTAACCCCCCCCCTTATACTGTCATTGCCAAAATCAGTAGCGTCTTGGGGTTTGGGGGTGTACAAAAAATGCTTTGGGAACTGGATGAGGAACCGGCTATGAGGTTTTCTACCCTTGCTTTAAATCAAAACATGTAGTGTAGAAAAATGAGTGATCTGGGATATAAGGGATAAACCTTGAGATGCCAAAGCACACAAGCTCAAGATTCTAATTTAAACAGCTTTTTAAAATAAAGGTTTAGCATGAGGGAAGTGTGAGATCGGAACAAAACTCGCTAAATATCCCACATACAACACAATCCCAAAGTGAAGTTCCAAACATATATATATATATATATATATATGGCCCATGGATCACCCATGAATTCTGCAATGGCAAGCACATGCTCAAACATGTTTCCTATAAAATTGTAGGGAACAAAATTTCATTTTAACCCTGAGATGTGGGGCATTGATTGAAGAAGACTCCTTCAACCAGGTGGGACAAGCTCTCTTTGATCAGATTTTCTTAAACCCTTAAGTGACTAGAGGAGGAATGACCACTGGGAGGAACATAGAAAGAAGAAGCGCCATGGTGGTAGTAGTAGTAGTAGTAGTAATAATAATAATAATAATAATTTATTATTTATACCCTGGCCATCTGGATGGGTTTCCCCAGCCACTCTGGGCGGCTTCCAGCAAAATATTAAAATACAATATGGTGCACCCATAACAGCAAAACCAGATGCCTTCACCTCGCCCACCTGCAATAAAACATGTCTCTCTACAGCCACAACAGTCATCTAGGGTCAGCCTTTTCATCAGGCTACCCAACGTATAACTTAAAGAACTCATTCCTAAGCTTGCTTTTTTCCTTGTGTGAGCCTTTTAGATCATAAGCCTGAAGGCAGAGACTGTTCTACTACTGATCTTTGTATGCCACTCTGGAAGCCTTTTTGGCTAAAGATCAAAGTAAAACAGCTTTTAAATAAAATAGTGAAATATTATTATTCATTTCCTTTCTATGCTGCTTTATGTTTTTAAGAAAAAAAATTAAAGCGGTTACAACAAATAAAACAACACAGAGTAAAGCATTACTTGCTTCACAAGTTAAATATAAAGTATACATTCAAAGCAATGTAGCTAACAGGAAACTAAAATATTAAAGATTTCAAAATAAAACGTTACAAAGGAAATCAATAACAGAATGCACATTTAACGCAGCAAAGTTAACAAAAACCCTTAAACATTCAAAAAGAAAACATTGCTAAAGGAAGTCAAATATAAAGTGCACATTGAAAAACGCAATTAACAAGAGAATAAAATTTTATCATAAACATAAAACGTAATGATTTTTAATGGGCTTTTTATGATGTGGGGGTGGGACAATAAAAGTGGGAACTTTCAAACCAGAGATAACTGAATTTTTCTTTTTTAATTACTGAATTCTGTAAATATATTGATTCAAAATCATACATCTTGCTCTGTATGGAAACATCTCCCATTTGAGATGATCCCTGCCAAAAACAGATAGCTTCTCATTAGTCCTTGCCATATGGTAGGCCTCTGCCCTGCCCTAGCAGTTTCAACATTAAATACCACCAGTTCAATAGTAGCCCTAAAGCTTTGCGTAGCTGCTGTGTTAATGGAGTAGTTAATCCATGCAATTAGGAAACTCTGGTGGAGATCTGCATTATGCAGCCAACTGAGCCCCGAGCATTTGCTTTTGCTGTTTTTTGTCACTTGTGGCAGTCTGCTGTGTTGGCCTGTTTGCATGGTTGGTTTTTAAGTGTACACCTAACTTATTTTAAGTGAACAAGGATTGCTATATTTCACATACAAGACAACCAGAAGGCAGAACTATGATTCAACAGCTTCTAGGTTTGAATCTCAACTCTGCCATGAGTTCACTATTATTTATTTTATTTATTAGATTTATATACTGCCCTTCATCATAAGATCTCGGGGCAGTTCACAGAATAAAATACAGGATAAAAACAAGTAAAGAAGTAAAACAAAACAGCAAAACAATACCACCCCCCTTCCCACAGGCACATTTAAAACACTGTAGAATATTAATCAGCCAAAGTCCTGGTTGAAGAGGAATGTTTTTGCCTGGTGCCTAAAAATATATAATGAAGGTGCCAAGCGAACCTCCCTAGGGAGAGCATTCTGCAAACAGGGAGCCACTACAGAGAAGGCACTTTCTCGTGTTGCCACCCTCCAGACCACAGGTAAAAAAAGGTAAAGGACCCCGGACGGTTAAGTCCAGTCAAAGGTGACTATGGTGTTGTGGCGCTCATCTCGTTTTCAGGCCGAGGGAGCCAGCTTTTGTCCAAAGATAGCTTTCCGGGTCACATGGCCAGCAGGACTAAATCGCTTCTGGTGCAACGGAACACCATGACAGAAGCCAGAGCGCATGGGAACACCATTTACCTTCCCACTTCAGCGGTACCTATTTATCTACTAGCACTGGCATGCTTTTGAACTACTAGGTTGGCAGGAGCTGGGACAGAGCAACAGGAGCTCTCTCCATCATGCCGATTCGAACCACCGACCTTCTGATCGGCAATCCCAAGAGGCTCCGTGGTTTAGAGCACAGTGCCACCCGCGTCCCTTTTACCTCGTGTAGGAGGCACTTGAAGAAAGGTCTCAGATTATGAAAGTAGAGTTCGGGACGGTTTATATGGGGAGAGGCAGTCCTTCGGGTACAGTGGGTTGCGAACGCGATCTGTGTTGTGCAAAGGCCTTGCCACCATGTTGCAGGAGGGATGTGTTTGAGAAGAGTCCCAGACTGCACTCCTTGGCCAAATATCTGAAAATGTTCTGCACTCTGCAGCATTTGAAAGTCCCTTTCCAGCATCAACCCTGAAGCATGCTGCTTTTTCCCTTTGCAATCCAGTCAAATGCGGAAGCTGTGCTATCATCACTTACATTTCTGCCTTTGAATTTTGGATCTAACAGATTTGCAGCAGCATGAATCGGATGGCAATAAAGTTATGTTCTTCTGTGGTTTCTCCCTCTCTCATCTCAAAGTCCTTTGAGGCCTAGTCAAGGCGACAGAATCAGATCCGCCAACTATGCCAACGAGAGGAAGCAAAGGCGGATTCCTTCTTCCTTTTTTGTGTGACAATGGCAGTGCGCCTTAGAGTTAGAAATGCATCTTGCCTGTCCTTGATGTGCAGATATTGTAATGATCTGATACTGTACTGTACACAGTCTTACATAAAAGACTTCCTGTTACACGGTTTTAGAAATCAGTTTGGGGGACTGTGTATAGGAATACCTTCTCTTCAACATTTTGGTCAGCATTTCAATCTTTTTTCCCATAATCCTTCCATTAAAAAAAAATCAAAAAATTAAAAGTTTCTTCTTCTTCTTGGCCATTATTAAATAACAATAACAATAACAATAATAATAATTTTTATTTGTATCCTGCCCTCCCCGACTGAGGCCAGGCTCAGAGAGGCTAACATCATAAAAACAACACATTAAAATACATCTTAAAATTAATTCAGACAAATTAAAATCTGGGCAGGTGGCAATTATCAGGTTGGAATTGAGAGTGGTTAATACTTGCTAGGACCAACTGTTTCCAGTTAGAAATGCTATGAGTCTATTCTAAATTGAACTTGAACTATTAGAGTCAGTCTTACAGAATTACTGTATATGACTAGTGGGAAAATTCCCAGTTACTGTCTGAGAAATGAAATCTTGCTACTACCTTATATTTTCAGAATTTGTAAAGAAATAGACATCTTGGGAGGGGAGAATGTTAGGTGAGGAGTCCAAAGGCTTGATAGTAAGAGTAGTAACTATTCAGGCTCTGTTCCATTTGAGAACAGTTTTGTTTGCTTCCCTTTCAGATGTAAGACCTGTTCACCCACTCTCTTTCTTCTTTGTGTGCTCTTATGGAACAAATTGTATCATTTAAAAGGCCTTCTCATTGTCCATTTTAATGGAAAAAGGCAAGCTTGTAGCTTTTGGTCGGCCTCCAATAGGTTTCCTGTTTGCCTTGTCTTTGATTTGCTCCCCTAACATTTAATAGAGGTAATTAGCAGAGTCCTTGCAGCCTGAGGTTGGAGAATGTGCAGTTGGCACACACTGCCCTGTGCCAGCTGCAGATTCTTTTCAGCATCTCGGTAAAAAGATTAATTTGTGTAGTGTTCTCCTTTCTTTTCTTCCCCCTGAGCTACGGTATTTCTAAAGCTGTTTCCCCATTTCTAAGTTTAGTCTGCTGTGGCTGAGGTTTGAAGAATACAGTCCTCAGCTTTCTGTTTCTTCTTTTGCATGCTTATGGGGGAAACCTATCTTGAAGTTAAGATGTTTTAATTCTGAAGGCAAGACACAGATTTTAGTTTAAAAACACTGTGTTTTCTTCACTTTTAAGTTTTAGTAAGAAAATATGGTTGTGTTTTGTCCGAAGTTGCATTGACCATTTAAATATGGCTATGTTGAATGATAGGGACGCGGGTGGCGCTGTGGGTTAAACCACAGAGCCTAGGGCTTGCCGATCAGAAGGTCGGCAGTTCGAATCCCCGCGATGGGGTGAGCTCCCGTTGCTTGGTCCCAGCTCCTGCCAACCTAGCAGTTCGAAAGCACCTCAAAGTGCAAGTAGATAAATAGGTACCGCTGCAGCGGGAAGGTAAACGGCATTTCCGTGCGCTGCTCTGGTTCGCTAGAAGCAGCTTAGTCATGCTGGCCACATGACCTGGAAGCTGTACGCAGGCTCCCTCGGCCAATAATGCGAGATAAGCGCCACAACCCCAGAGTCGGTCACGACTGGACCTAATGGTCAGGGGTCCCTTTATGTTGAATGATAATGTCTGCTTTTGAAGGGCAATAATTGGGATGTTTCTCAGGAGACTCCCGATATTGGACTACCTTGATCGGATGGCACAAGGAGAATGCTTCTGTCTTGCTGATGTTTCCTGCCTTATGCCATTTGTTTTAACACTCAACTGCAAGCTTAGGTGGTGCGCAGTCTCTGAGACACTTTTATGCAACCCACAACGTCTTTCCAGAATGTTGAGAATTTAGGCTTCCATTTAAAGAAACGAGTTTTTACTGTAGATGCTGCTGTAGGAATGGGTTGGGGGGGAAATCCCCAAGGAAGCAAATCAAAGCAAATTCCTTATAAATTGCAACTAGTATGGTATCTGTTCTTAAAGATTTTCCTAGATTGACTCAAGGTTTTTTTCTACTGGAAAATAGCTTCACAATAAGAACTTTGTGCAGTATGTGGATATATCTGCCAAGTGTCTCAATGACAACAATGCACATATTGTTAATTATATGTAAGTGAAACATGCAAAGCAGCTGCAGCCCCACATTATATATTTATGATGCAAACACTTGGAATGATCCAAGTTGGCAAGCGCTTGCCTGAGTTTTGCAGTGTGCATTTCATTACTGCTGCTTTAATTGTGTCATGCATTCCTTCAAGAATGCAATTAAGTAGTGTCTTAAAATGATCTTACATCAAGGGGGAAACAGCAGCAAGCATCACCCTCTACAAATGATCAGTTCGGATCAAATACAGTCAGGCAGATCAGTTTTGTTTTTTTAAAAACAGTTCCATATGCATCTATTTATCAATCTACTTTATCAGTGGCAAGCTAATATGGTTTGTATAATACCAGTGTATTCTATATTATGCATCATGGTAAACGGTAAGCTTTACTGACTACAGTTTTTTAAAAAAGAAAAATGGATCCCGACTTGACAGAAATACAGACTTGCAGGAACCAGTTTATGAAAATCTGATGATCTCACTTGTCCGTTTCACCCGCAGAAGCTTAAAAACATTGTTTTGCTTGTTGAGACCAAACACCAGTCCAGCAGCCAGGGCATGAAGATGATGACTATCCCATAGTACTTTTTTAAAACATATAGTTTAAGGCTTTGTTAAAGATAGACTAAGAATCATTTATAGCTCTATTATGTAATTTTTTTAAAAAAAAACTATCTAATTTTTAAAAATATCTTGTACTGAATGCTATATGTTGTGCTGCCACTGTGTGAAGAATGGTTCTTGAAAAGGAGAATAATAAACTATATTGTATGAATTCCATAAGTTTATGTTTCTATGAAGTGCTTTCTGTTGGGCTGCCAATGGATCTCCAAACCAGTCAGTCCCACTGAGTTCTTGTGTTGGCTCTTTTTCTTTGCACAAGACGTTCCTTAAGGCAGAGTGGATTGATTTAAATGAAATTTCTTCGTATATTTCCTACATAATGGTGCAAATTTGGTTATTGAAACACATTCATTTATATCTGATAAAGAATATGTATTGTTTCATTCCTACAACCAGGGTCTTGTATCTTGAACTTGTTACACTCTCTGTTTTGCAGGTTTCTCTTTTTTACATATCAAGGAAATGTCTGTAAAAATTCCTTCATAGGGACTGGTAGCCACAACAGTTTGTGAAGTTAGGTATGGGCACTGGCACCAACTATAGAGGCCCCTGGATGCCCACATTTTGTGTGTGTAGATGCTCGGCACCCTCATCGTGGGGCACCGATGCAACTTCCGGTGCTTTGCGAGGCCTCAAAAGTCACATTGCGGGGCCTCAGAGATTGTGTCAAAGACCTCGCGGGGCCTCCAGCCAGACACAAATTCTGAGACCCTACAAAGGCCTCGGACGTGACTTCCGGTGCTCCTAGGTGCCGCTGTGGAGCACGTAATATGACATCATGCGTGCACTGCTGGGTACCCATAATCTGGGGCCCAAGTCAGCGCCACTGAGTATGGGCATATATGAACATGAGCATCAGAGAGACAACAGGTAGCTAGCTATATGATTCACTGCTCTAGCCTTCCTTCCTTCCTTCCAAACAGATTGTGTTTAGGAAGCATAGTTCTGCCATGTCGTTGCATTCAGTCACTCCTTTTACAGTGAGGCAGCAGAATTACCTGCCTCAAGAGGTGATGTAATATGTCTCCTCGTGAATCACTGCTCTGGGTTCACCTTTAAACCGTGTATATGCATTAGAAACATGTGCAGAAATACAGAGCAGACTCTAGGGGATGCATAATTCTTATGCTTTCAGGCTCTAAAAATTAACATAAACATAAAGGTTATGTATGATTCCAGTTTTAATTTCTTTTCTTCTTCTTTTGAAGTTTTGACTTGGCTATCAGAAGTTTGGGAAATAGTGGACTAACCCCTTTGGGACTTCAGTCTTAAAATATATGAGTTAGATTCGGTTTTCTGATTTCCAAATATTTAATTGGGCAAGTTGTTTTTGCAAATTCAGGTGAAGTACAGCTCAAAGCTTGAAATAATAGCCTGGGTAACTGTACTTCTGGAAATTGTATTAAAATCTTATTTAAATGCAAATTGTCAGAAACATTATAGTGGGTTTTGTATACTCAAAATGTGTATCTGGCCCTGAGAAGATGAAATTCAATCAAGAGCTCAGTAAGCAGTTTGGGTTGTATTACTTACTTATTTTAAGGCAATACCTAGATATAGCCAATACTGGGATAAAGGTTAATGGAGAGAGAAAACCCTGATATTACAGTGCAAATGCATGGGGAAATCAGGTAATTGGGCTGAGCTTCAGTTATTTGGAGAATGGTATGTGTATGTTGGGGGTGTCTTTTTTGCTGAGAAAACCCATCTAAAATACCATTACAGTTAAAAAGCCATCATGAAACAGTGCCATGTTAGAGATTCCATGTAAGCTTTTAATTGCAATTAAAAGTTCAGGCCACTAAGCCTGGTGTAAAAGGTAAAGGTAAAGGACCCCTGGACGGTTAAGTCCAGTCATAGGCGACTATGGGGTTGCGATGCTCATCTCGCTTTCAGGCCGAGGGAGCCGGCGTTTGTCCACAGACAGCTTTCCGGGTCATGTGGCCAGCAGGACTAAACTGCTTCTGGTGCAACGGAAGACCGTGACGGAAACCAGAGCGCATTGAAACGTCGTTTACCTTCCCGCCGCAGCGGTACCTATTTATCTACTTGCACTGGTGTGCTTTCGAACTGCTAGGTTGGCAGGAGCTGGGACAGAGCAATGGGAGCTCACTCCATGCAGATTCGAACCACCGACCTTCTGATTGGCAAGCCCAAGAGGCTCAGTGGTTTAGACCAGGCACGTCCAACAGGTAGATCGCGATCTACCGGTAGATCACTGGACGTCTGTGGTAGATCACTGTTAGATCAGTGGCTCCCCCCAAAGAAGCTCAACAACTTTGGCTCCCCCCCCCAAAAAAAGCTCAACAACTGTGACCTAAACCCCCCGAAATGGGGTAGATCACTGCCAGTTTTTAACTCTGTGAGTAGACCGCAGTCTCTTTGGGGAGTTTGCCACCCTTGGTTTAGATCACACCGCCACCTGTGTCCCAAAGCCTGGGGTATTGCTTTGGTCAGGAACAAGGAGAGGGGCAATTTGAGGGAGGGATGGCCAGGCTTTCTCTCCATTTACCCATGTTTTTGTCACATCCACACTAACCTACATTTGCCATTTGGAGGGCATGACAACAACTTTGGGCGATCTCAGGTGTTGGTGGGGCATGTTCCGCTGCTGCCCGCCGCTGCCCCAGGTGCCGGGAGGGGTTGCTACACCGGTTCTCAGTGCTTTGAATATTTAATAAAATATCAAAGTTCTGTTTGATGTTTAAAATACTGATTTCTTAATTTTGGCTTCAAAAAAATAGGGGTCGTCTTATACACTGAAAAATACAGCAATGTTTTGAATGCTCCCTACATGCTATTAAAAATTATGCATTAATATTAATTAATAGCAGTAATCATGAACTGAGAGCTATTAAGAAAGCATGGGTTTAGACAAGAACAATTGATGTGTAGTTTTCGAACTTGATTTCTGCTGAGCATCTGAAATAATTATGCATCATCACAATTGTGGCTTTTATGCTATCTGCTGGGGAGCACAAGGCACTGCTTGGCTCACAGCTGGAGCATGTTCATAGAGAAGTGCCACTTGTTTTTCCGGCATGAAACTAGTTAGTTGCAGATGTTATTACTTCTGTGCTGCTGCTGAAATTTTCCCATGTTGCTGCTCCTGTAGAAATAACAGCAGTTGATTATGCATCACCCATTGCATTTTGGGCTTTAAACTTTGATGCATGGTTCTTATGCCGGAAAGTATGTGTCTGGGCCCATTCTACATCCTGCTTTTCTAATGCAGTGTTTTTCAACCTTTTTTGGGCAAAGGCACACTTGTTTCATGAAAAAAATCACGAGGCACACCACCATTAGAAAATGTTAAAAAAATTAACTCTGTGCCTATATTGACTATATATAAAGTAATTCTCTTGAATAGGAATCAAATAAACACAAAGAAAGTATTTTATAATTACTTTATTATGAATGCTCGAAAATATTTCAATTGTTTCCCTTGAAACAGTCATTCAGCTGGGCATAGAGTTGCTTTAATAGGTATCTAAAGCCATTTGCCAATGTTGCTGTATGTAGGTTTTATTTTATTTCTTTTTTATCTTATATTTTGGAAATGTACATCCAGTTTTTTCCCCTTTAAATTATTTGAGGGGCCCCCCAGCCTAAGCTATAGCTTGTAAATTTCTCCGCGGCAGCAGCGGCATATAAATATTTCTATAAGGCGGACAAACAAGATTCATCTCGCCCGCCGCCAAGGGGGTTGGACTTGCCTCTCTCTCTCTCAGCGCAGCCCTGGTCGCGTCCAGACAGAAGCCAAGAGCGCAACAGGTTCGCACCGGAGAGCTTGGTTCTTTAACTCCGAGTAATCCCACTGCCCGAGGTGGCCGCGCTCATTCACTTCCCAAGGATGCGCTCCGAGGGACACTGACGAGCGTTGGAGGCGGATGGAACTCGCAGGCTCCCTTCTCTCTCCCTCCCCTCCCCTCCTCATTATGTTCTTCTCCGCTCGGCTTCTGTTCTGAGTCCCGTTCTCTTTCCTCACCCCTCCGCCAATCAGGGCCCGGCGACGTCGCGAGTGCCCCGGCTCCGATTGGCTGGCGTTGCGCGCGCCGCCTGCCTATTCCTTTTGTGTATGCTGAGGGGGAAAGAGAGAACGCAAATGCGCGTGTCTGTCTTTCGCCCTCCCTCCCTCCCTGCTGGCGCGCGATTGGCCCGGCTTTCAATTGGGGGAATTTTTCCCAAGGCACGCCAGGCAACATCTCGCGGCACACTAGTGTGCCGCGGAACAGTGGTTGAAAAACACTGTTCTAATGCATCTGTAACAAAGGGAACCCTCCTGAACAGTTGGCAGGCTGTTGGATACAACCAAGCTTATAGAGGTGAGATGGGCCACCCCAGGATTGTTTGGTCTCATCAGTATGGGTTAGTCACAGTTATTTTAAATTGCTTCAGGGCTAATGTTATTCATCTGATGCAAAGTTAATTTTACATGTCTGGATTGAGAACACAACATTCAGTGCTGAACCACACATTGTCCATAGCAACACTTCGTTCTCTCACTGATATAGATATATACAAACTAGGACTGCCATATGTCCGGAAAAATGACGTCCGGGCAGTTTTTTGCTAAATCCGGTATATATTTTTTAAGAATTCAAAAAACCCCAAATGTTTTTGGGGGAGATGTTTCCAACAACTTTGGCGGGGGGTGGAAACCTCAACAACTCTGTCCGGATTCTCACTTTTGGGAATATGGCAATGCTAATAGACACAATTCTTAACAATATAGTAATGGCATGTTTAGTATTCTTGAACCAGACTGTTTTGGGGTGGGGTGGGGGATACAGATTCTTAGAAACCAACTCCATCACACTGGCAGTGTGGTACAGTCAAAGACTTCACCCAATCTAGACACATTACAAGCTTTTCAATAACACCATTTTTATCATTATCTTTTTAAGGGGATCAGCCCTCCCTTTCATTGCTCATTCCCTCACCAGGAGTTGTAAATATCTTCGTAATTAGTGGCTTTAAAGCTGCTTAAGTTATGTCTCCTCTTTTCCCAATGACCTAATGTTTTTCATCTTATCTCATTGGTAGTCATCATTCTTGCTGCTTACATCATTCTTTATTTTTCCACCTTACCTTTTTCATGGGTTTTTCCTTTTTCCTCTGACTTTGATCTTTGAAACGCAGCAAATCCTAATCTATTGCCATTGTTTATATTATTATTATTATTATTTATTTTATTTATACTCCTCTCATCTGACTGGGTTTACCTAGCCACTCTGAGCGGCTTACAGTACTGTACACATTAAAACATATTAAAACGTCAAACATTAAAAACTTTCCAATACAGGCCTGCCTTCAGATGTCTTCTAAAAGTTATGTAGTTCTTTATTTCCTGGACATCTGATGAGAGGGCGTTCCACAGGGAGGGTTCTGTTTGTGTGTCAATTGTATGAGTGCACCCTAATTTTTTACAACACTGGTCAGCAAGTAACTTTTATACGTTGTATCATTTTTTTTTGCCTGACTCTCATCCAATGGTTCTTTAAATCTTTCAGAGAGTAACCAGTAACACTACTATGGCAGATACCTTTCCTTGACTGTCTCAGCTGGTCATTTCCATTTGCCAAGGTGGTGAAGCAGCTCTGCCAAAAGGTTTCTTGCTGTTCAAACTGCAGGAGAAGTCAAAGAGCCTTTGCCTGTTTCTTAGTTTTGAAGATGTTGGCTGTGTTTAATTGAGCGTATCTTTGCAACGAGGAACAATTTTGTGGGGGGCTAGACAGATGCTCTGGAGTTGTTTTTTGCTGCCCCTAGTGATTTTACTGTTTTTATTTTATTTTAATATTATTATTTTTTACGTTTTTCCAGTTTTCTGATTACACATCATGTTTTCCTGCTGTACATTGTTTCTATACAGACTTCCCAACTTAACACTCAGAGGCATACTAGATATACCTTGTTTTTGCCGCATAACAGATACTTTATCCACCCTATTTTTCCTCTTTCATTCCTTTATTGTAGTTAGCTGTTGTCTATTTTACCATAAGGTTACCCTGACTTGAAAGTCGATTTTGATACCATATCTTTTTAAATACCCCTCAAAGCATTCCCCAGGGGACCCAGGTGGCGCTGTGGGTTAAACCACAGAGCCTAGGACTTGCTGATCAGAAGGTCGGCGGTTCGAATCCCTGTGACGGGGTGAGCTCCCGTTGCTCGGTCCCAGCTCCTGCCCACCTAGCAGTTTGAAAGCACGTCAAAGTGCAAGTACATAAATAGGAACCGCTCTGGCGGGAAGGTAAACGGCGTTTCCGTGCGCTGCTTTGGTTCGCCAGAAGTGGCTTAGTCATGCTGGCCACATGACCCGGAAGCTGTACGCCGGCTCTCGGCCAATAAAGCGAGATGAGCGCTGCAACCCCAGAGTCGGTCACGACTGGACCTAATGGTCAGGGGCCCCTTTACCTTTACAAAGCATTCTCACTCGCCCCTTGTCATTCTGGTTCCTTATTTTGGCTGCCATGTTTGCTAGTTCTGCAAATGCTGTTGGCTTATGCAGCCGTTGTTCTTTTGTAGGGATTCCTCTTTCTTTCCAGTTTTTAGCATATATCAACAACCTCAGATATGCTGATGACACAACCTTGATGGCAGAAAGTGAGGAGTAATTAAAGAACCTTTTAATGAGGGTGAAAGAGGAGAGCACAAAATATGGTCTGAAGCTCAACATCAAAAAAACTAAGATCATCACCACTGGTCCCATCACCTCCTGGCAAATAGAAGGGGAAGAAATGGAGGCAGTGAGAGATTTTACTTTCTTGGGTTCCATGATCACTGCAGATAGTGACAGCAGTCACGAAATTAAAAGACGCCTGCTTCTTGGGAGAAAAGCAATGACAAACCTAGACAGCATCTCAAAAAGCAGAGACATCACCTTGCCGACAAAGGTCTGTATAGTTAAAGCTATGGTTTTCCCAGTAGTGATGTATGGAAGTGAGAGCTGGACCATAAAGAAGGCTGATTGCCGAAGAATTGATGCTTTTGAATTATGGTGCTGGAGGAGACTCTTGAGAGTCCCATGGACTGCAAGAAGATCAAACCTATCCATTCTTAAGGAAATCAGCCCGGAGTGCTCACTGGAAGGACAGATCCTGAAGCTGAGGCTCCAAGACTTTGGCCACCTCATGAGAAGAGAAGACTCCCTGGAAAAGACCCTGATGTTGGGAAAGATGGAGGGCACAAAGAGAAGGGGACAACAGAGGACGAGGTGGTTGGACAGTGTTCTTGAAGCTACCAACATGAGTCTGACCAAACTGCGGGAGGCAGTGGAAGACAGGAGTGCCTGGCGTGCTCTGGTCCATGGGGTCATGAAGAGTCGGACACGACTAAACAACTAAACAACAAAATTGCTTTTAGTTTATTTTAATGTGTTTTTAATTTCTATGTTTTACATTTATTTATTCTGTGTTTATGCTGCCATGGAAATTTTCTTGAAGGGAGGATACAGTATACATTCCTAAGATGAATAAATTTGAGGACAGATTTAACCTTCAGTTGTTTATCCTCCATTACTGTGGTTATCTCCATTTGAATGCAGTTTCACACACCAACCACATCTATGTTTGACTAGGTTTCAGTCATCAGGGAGAGACTATGTTCAAATTGTCGGGGCACACCCCGAACCCAGTATTTACTTCTCCCTGCAGCTAGAGGCAAATATGCATGGCAGATGAGATCAATGATGTGGGACAGTAGGTTTTTCAGTGCTTTATGTTTCCACAGGAAACCCCCCCCCATTTCATAAGTTCATTAGTAACACTGAATGGAAGTCAATTGCAAATGAATTAATAGGTAAGCCTAGCAGTTTATTAAATACAAGTTAAAAAAAAACTCTTAAGTTACGGCATCAGAACATTTTTAATGCAATTGGATCCCCCCCCCCCAGTGAAAAGTACCCCATGAAAATTACTCCAGTTTCTTTTTTCTGGACATCCCACATCACTGGTTGAGAAAGTAACATCTGAACAGGACTAAGTAATTATTGGCTCCCCCCCCCCGTGGTGTCCACCCTGTGTTAGTCCATCCCACCCCAACCCCCCGGTCTGCTGACTGATGCTGCATATGCTACAGTCATTTAGGTCTGTTCTTCCAAGAATTTTGATATAATAGACATACTTAACTGTGACTGCAGTACTTGTTGAAGCTGTGACATACCATCTTTGGGTTCTGTGCCAGTAGCAATTTTAAAGTTATTATTAACTCAACATTAACACACACACCAGTATTTGTAAATATTAATTATTCAAATCACGTATGGTTTTGGCCACTATTGCAAGGGCCGAGACCCATTTATGTTTGTGGTGTCCTATTAACAATCACTATTAAAAATGTGATGTTCACAGTGCATCGCTGATGGGATTTGCATATTAGTTCAAGCGTTTTGAAAAAATAAATAGGAAGTGTGTCTCAATTTGGGGTGGGGGGAATTGTGACTAGATGTTTTTGTTATTGCAACTGTAAACCTAGTTTTCTACTGGAAGGATTTTTTTAAATTTTTTATTTTGTTTTGACTAGTTTTCAGGGACCATGTGGTGCCTAGCTTGTCTACCTGAGTTTCCAACATTACACCTGGCTCCATGTTTGCTGTAGCATTCTTGCAAAAAAAAAAAAAAGTACCTTGAATGCAGGTGGTTAAATTTTGTGTGTCAAATACAACTGGAAAAACATGTCAAAGTAGTGACAGAACAGTAGGCAATGGTATAAAGGAACTGAAGTTTGTTTCCCTGGGGTAGATTTCTTCTCCTGACTCATTTGTAAGTGCTAGACTAGATAAGCGCTGACAGTTCCAGGAAATATATTTTGTTAGAACAGGTTCATAAAACTACTGTCTCTCACAAATCTTCACCTTAAAGGTTTCATTATTGGAGAATCATTTGGGAAATTTTGACATTGGCAGGGTTGACTCTTTGTAATGATTTTCTCCGTCTGTGCAGCAGGTCAGCACAGTGGCCATCACAATTCAAGGAAGATACTGGCTATGACTCAGAAGAGCCACAGCAGGATGATAAAGAGTTTGACAGGCAGGTTCCATTAGAAAAGGCTTGCAGAGCTAGATATATTTACCCAGTTTCAGTGGCCTGTCTGAAGGAGGACAGAATTGCTCATATTCCCAGGTGTCAGAACAAAAAGCCAATAAATTGAAATTATGGATTTGGGTTAGAATTTAGAAATGGATGTCCCCAAATGTGTGCAGTAGGGGTGCAGCTGGTTCTCTGGCAAAGAGAACATCCAGGAGCTCACCTTCCCTCCTCTAAGCCCCCATTTTTCTCGCCTTTCTACTTATCCATACCCAGCTTCAAAAGCCATATGATCAGTTGCTTCAGTCCCTCTAATGTCACGCTGATCATAGTCTAAGGTGCCAAGGTGTCATGGCCTCTAGTCATCATTGGCTCACCTTCTCTGGTGTCATAATATCAGATTATCATAGAGATTTTTCCAAGGCATAAAGTCACATGGCCAATGGGGTAGCTGGTTCCGTATTTCCATCTCTGTAGGCAACAGTTGGTGATCTATAAAAGACTAAAGAGCAGCTGACTTTGTACAGGTGGAATGCTCTGTCCCACGAAACTAGGGCCCTGCAGGACCTGATCTCCTTCCGCAGGGCCTGTAAGAGCTATTCCACCTGGCCTTCAAAGCCTGATTCGTCATTCCTTTTTCCCCTTCCCTTTTTCTTTGAAGAAACCTTTTCTGAGACCCTACATTCCCTGGTCTCCTTACTGGCCCTAGCAGGAATAGCAGGTGTTTCCTGCTTGGCAGGGGGTTGGACTGGATGGCCCTTGTGGTCTCTTCCAACTCTATGATTCTATGATTCTAACTTGGCCAGTTAGCCCTGGTGATGTTCATTTATGTTGTATTTGATGCTGTTTTTAACTTTTTCTTTTTTCTTTTTAAGTCGTTTTTAATCAATGTTTTATATTTGTTGTTAGCCGCCCTGAGCCCAGTTTTTAATCGGGAAGGGCGGGGTATAAATAAAAATTTATTATTATTATTACTGACAATACTTATGACAAGAGTTTTCAAACACTCTGTTGGTATAACAATCTTGAAATTTTGGTTTGTCTTAAGAAGAATAAGAATAAGAACAAGTCAGTTAAGTATACCTCCATCTCTTCCCAGAGTTCCATTCTCAGGAGGAGTGGCTTCAATCCCTGATTTCTCTTGGGCTTTGGAGGTTAAAAGTGTATTTGTGAAGCACAGTGTAACATCTCAGGTGAGGGAAGGATTATGTTGGGGTGGGGATAGCAATGATAGTGAACATATTTGGGCAGCACCAATTATATTTCATTGCACTGTTAAATCTGTTTTTAATATGTTTGCGATTTTATTATTGTATTTTTTACTTTGGCTGTAAATTGCTTTGGGACTTTTTAAGTAGTAAGCAATGAATAAATCTAACCTCAACCTAGCATTTGTGGACCTGTGGTCTTGCTGTTTTATTGCCAGAAGGAAGCTGTTCCTTAAGCTTTCTATGAGGTAAGAAAGCTTAAAATTCTCATTTTGGGGGGTTTCATTGGAGGTTAGAGCAATCCAGAGTGTTAAAACACAGCTAATGCTACAGTATTTGGCAGTCAAATGTAGGAATATACAGACTTCTACAGAAAGAAACTAAGATTAGGGTTCTGAAATCAGCTTTAAAACATTAATACTCTAGGGAGAAATCTTATTAAACTCTTAACATTATTGGTTAAGGATTACATTAGGGGGATTTATTTATTTTTAATTGAAGGATATTCTGCAGCTGGCATGTATATCAGTTGGAAGCTTTCAAGTTGCAGCTTTCCTTCCCCAGCCACTTTGCAATTAATTCCAGAATGATGTACGACGGTATGTAACACATTACTGAAAGAATACAAGACACAAAGCTTGATTCATTACTTTTGTGCTCTAGACATTCGCATTATCGGTGTTTGAGAAATCTTTCGTTTTAAGAACGTGCCTGATGCAAAATAGAACAGAATTACTTCAGGAAATGGAAAATGGATAGAACATAGTTCAGTGGTGGAAAATGCACTTTACAAGTCTAAGGTACTGAGTCAATCCTTAGATCTCTGATTGGAGGATTTCTAACTTATATGCTCTGTATTTTGCCACCCACGGGCTAAAAAGATAATTTTTCTATCAGTAACGCTCCCAAAATGTAGGGCCTACAAGTTGTGTGGCTTAGAGCCCACTCATATGGAGGTTGATTTCCTTAAATATTCAACACTTTCTCCAAAGAGCTTAGGGTAGCATGCAAAACGTATGGATCCGTTCACAGCTGTCCGGCATGGAGCATGATGCTGCACCCATCTTTCCTTTGGGATTGTGTCCTGAGGAGATTAATTAACACCTAGCCCCTTTGCTTCTGAGACGGCCAGTAGTGGACTGGATTTGGGCTGGGGCTAACATTAGAGACAATAGCCAGATGACTGGCTTCCATCTATCTTCTGCAATGGTGAGCACTCAGGAAAAGTGGACTGGGTGGGCAATGCTACACTGTTTACAAGAAGTACATTTAATAAAGGTAAAGGGGACCCCTGACCGTTAAGTCCAGTTGTGGATGACTCTGGGGTTGCGGTGCTCATCTCACTTTACTGGCCGAGGGAGCCGGCGTACAGCTTCCGGGTCATGTGGCCAGCATGACAAAGCCGCTTCTGGCAAACCAGAGCAGCGCACAGAAACGCCGTTTACCTTCCTGCCGGAGCGGTACCTATTTATCTACTTGCACTTTGATGTGCTTTCGAACTGCTAGGTTGGCAGGAGCTGGGACCGAGCAACGGGAGGTCACCCCGTCGCGGGGATTCGAACCGCCGACCTTCTGATCGGCAAGCTCTAGGCTCTGATCGGCAAGCTCTAGGCTCTCTCTACCCACAGCGCCACCTGCACCCCACATTTAATACATCTTCTATATAAATAAAAATGTAACATTGTTTCTTTGTCACCGATGGACTCTGAAACTACTGCACCGATTGCCTTGAAATTTTGACACAACGTTGGGTTCCATGCCCGGAGTGTTTTTACATAAAAATATTACTTAGAAGTCACTTCAGCGAGTGGAACAAAGGAACAAACATATTAACCAATCACATATTTAGCATCATGACATCACAAAGCCACATAGCCACAACCAATCCTAACCAATCACATAGTGAGCAGCATGACATCACAAAGCCACATAGCCACCACCTTTGCCAATGTGGTGACATCACTGCTGTGATACAGGCTATACAGTGTCAGAGAGCCCAGGATGAGAGAGGAGAGGGAGGGAGGGGGGCATTGGAGGCGAGGGCGGCTATGCCAATAGGCTATTGGCAGCCAACGGCACACGCGAGATCACACCCACGACATCAGAGGGAAGGCGCGCACAAACTACAGAGAAAGAGAGTCTGTGAGGAGAGAGGAGAGGGAGGAGGGAACAGGAGACAGAAACGGAGAAACAGAAACGGGAAGACGGAGAGGAGGCAGGCGGGAGTTCAACCGGAGAAGCTGTGGTGAGTCAGGCGAAAGCGGGGGGTGTTTTTACGTAGCAATATTACATAGATGTCACACCAGCAACAGGTAAAAAAGAAAAAACATACTTTTTAAGATCCTAACCAATCGCATAGTGAGCAGCATGACATCACAATACTACATAGCTACATAGCCAACACCATTGTCAGTGTGGTGACATCACTGCTGTGATACAGGCTATACAAGGTCAGAGAGTCCAGGATGAGAGAGGAGAGGGAGGGGGGCCTTGGAGGCGAGGGCGGCTATACCAATAGGTCAGAGGGAAGGCGCGTGCAAACTACAGAGAGAGTGAGTCCGTGGTGAGTCAGGCGAAAGCGCGCGGGGGGGGGGGGAGACAGAGATGAGGCAGGCGGGAGTTCAATGGGAGAAGCTGTGGGGGGGCAGACAAAGCTGTGGGGAGGCTGGGGGGGAAAGTTGGAGAAGAGGCAGGCATGGGGGGAGACGGAGAGGAGGCAGGAGGAAGTTGCGGGGGGAGGGGGCAGGAGGAGGCTGGCGGGACTTCAACGGGCTGTGGGAAGCCAGGCGAAAACGGGGGGAAACGCGAGCTTTCTCTTTTCCATTTCACCAAATGAGCCACAGCAACGCGTGGCCGAGCCAGCTAGTATTAAATATACAGCTATTGAAGAAAATCCTGAGATTGGGCACCTGCAAATCCACTTGGCTTAGCTGTATGGATAAAAAAAAGCATAACTAGCCAGCCTGCCATGGGGGGGGGGGGCAACTCTTCCCCATGCCTTGGGAGGAGAGCAATCCCTGCAGAGGCTTGGGAGGGAAGTTACACCCCTCCCAGGCCTCCGCGGGAGAGAGCGCAGCTTCCCTCCCATGTCACCTCGGGAGGAGAGCGATCCTCGCAGGGGCTTGGGAGGGAAGCTGCACACCCGCTAGCCTTATGGTTGGCTGGGCGCAGCTGGCGTGCGTGCAGAGAAAGGGGAGGTCACCGGCAAAGCCGCACAGCTCCCCCACTTGCTGGGGCACCCCTGAGAAGCTGGCGCCCTGGCACAACGCACGACTAAGCCCTATGGGAAAGATGGCTCTGATTTTGATGCAAAATGTGCAGGTTCCCGAAGTGATTTCTGTCCAATGAGCCAGACAGGCTGCTCCCGCCTTTGAGTGTTTTCAGCCAATGGGTGAATCAGAACAGTGATGAGTGGTGTTGAGACACCAGGCTACAGTATAGAACAGGGGTAGCCAATTCCCAAGAGACTGCGATCTACTCACAGAGTTAAAAACTGGCAGTGATCTACCCCCTTTTTTGGGGTTCAGGTCAAATTTGTTGAGGTTTTTTTTAGGAAGGAAGGCCCTGTTTTTTTGGGTGAAGGGCAAAAACATTGAGCTTTTTTAGGGGAGCCAAAGTTGTTGAGCATCTTTGGGGGGAGCCAGTGATCTACCTGTGATCTACCACAGACGTCCAGTGATCTACCAGTAGATCACGATCTACCTGTTGGACGTGCCTGGTATAGAAATTCCGGGGGTCCAAAAGAGCTGCTGTTTTCCCAACCCCTTTAGCTTACTTTTCTTCCATGCTTCTGTCTCATTTTCTAGTTCCTGAAATCTCTGTAGTTTGTCCTTCCTTATTTCATAGCAACCAGGATGCATCTTTTCCTGTGGTGGCTTTTAACATCTGAAAACCCAATCCACATACTGTACAGTGTTCTAGGCACAGAAAATCCTTTTGCTGAAATTCCTTCCTGCAAAATCCTGATTAAGGCTAGTGTGCTATTCTCCCTTCTCTGTCCAACTTCCTGTTTTGCCACAAGAAATCTCATGCTATTGGCAATTCTACTGTGGCCTCGATGATATTCTTGTTTTCAGAAGTTGAGTCAGGTTTTTTGGTGGTTCGTTTCTGCCTTTGGTCAGTCCTTCAGCCTCTCTGTGGGAATTACCAATGCATACATACCCAAGCACTGATGCATAGTTTGAAACGCTTCCAAGCACATTGGCAGCCTCCAGTTCCAAGGCATCGCACTGCATTTTCAGGTTAGCTAGGATTCCTGTGGCCTGCGTCACTCTGGCAGGAGTGTGAAAGCTGCCTCGAAAGGAGAGGCTGGAAACTGCTGCACATTAACTAGAGTTAACAATCCATACAAGAACCCCGAAGCTTGCTGAAAAAGAAACCTCTGTATTCTTTTCTGAACTTTTCTTTTTAGACTTGGTAGCAAAGTTTTGTGCATAATTTAGATGGGGCCGCAGCCATTGCAATGTGTTTATTTCTGTTTCAACCTCATTTCTTATTGCCAAAATGGAAAATGTTAATGAAGACCCCAGTTTTCATCTGTTGTTAAATCTGAGCCTGTTTTATATTTGAACTATATCTGTAACTATATCAATCCGTAATATTGATCTGGACTACATCTGTAACTGTATCTTCAACCAAGAGTAATTCAGTACTGTAATGTCAACTTTTTGTTACATATATTTACAACAGTATTTAGATTTTAACAGAAAATAGATCAATAATATAGAAAAGAAACTGAACAATATAACCTAATATCTAATGAATATATTCATTTAAAAGAAAAGGAAAATTATGATTTCCCCCTCAATCTATCTTAAAATCTACCAGTCAGTTTTGTATACTGTATTCTGTTAACATTTCACAAATGGAAAATAGGGACGCTCTGTACCAGACTGAGTTGGACAAGTGATGGAGTCTTTTAGTTCAGTAGCCTGACATAGCAGACAGTGGTGATGCCAAAACAATCCACACTCAGATGTGTCACAAGCAGGAAGTGGGAACGAAAACTGCCATATATCCAAAAAGTGCTCCATTTGACACAAGCACTGAGACAACTACAGTCTATGCAACAAATCAGTACATAAAAGATGCATGTATGCCCTGCATTGCCTTTATTTCATTTAGGGGATGTTGATCCATTTTAACAGCAGATGAACACAGGGACATAGGAATAACAGACATAGAAAGATCTGTTGTAATATACAATTACTGATTCACACTTGTATACATGAAATGATTAACCTGAGCCCAGAGCTCAGGTTGTAAGTGGGTGTGGCTTAGGCTCTCAGCAGCTTCTGCTCTCCCACTGCCAGTCTTTTTTCTTAGTGCTTCCTGAGACAAGCAAGGAGCCATGCAGCCAATGGCTCCCAGCTGCAAGGAAAACCAAATGACCTTAATCTTTCCAAAAAGGGAGATTTAACGCCTGCATCTTTGCACGATCCTTTTTGTAAGGAAACCAAGTACCTTTTTAAAAGTCATTTGGAACCTTTTCCCCATCCTTATTTTACTACCAGTGAATGGAGTGTTTGATGCAACTTCTGGAAACTCTTGAGTAAAACATTCAATTATTTGCAAAGCTAAGTGCCTGTGATTTATTCTAGCCTAAGCATTTTTGTGGGAAACATTTGTTTAAAGGTGAATGAGGGCAAATGAAGATCTAACCATGTGTTTGGCACAATTGCCATTGTGCTTAACTGTTCTACTGGACAGTAGGAGCTCTCTTCCAGACCTTTCTTCCCAACAAGATCAAGCACTGGAACCATTGCATGAAATTCTTTAAAATACGAGGCTTCCTCTAGGCTACTGTTGCCTTTGTCACTCTACACATTTAGAATTAAGTAGCAGGGCTCACAAGGTTGTATTGCAGGGGGTTGGACTAGATGACCCTCAGATGGACTAGATGACCCTCAACAATTCTATGGTCTACCTCTCCCATGTGTTAAAGTCCCAATCACATAGCAAACCACATCCAGTGTTCTGTCCCCTCCAAGCAAAAATGTTATTTTTACTCCATACTTTCTCTTACCCCATTCCTTCTGACAGTCGAGCTGTCTTTGCCTATTCACTTTTACCACACACACCCTCCTGATTTGTGTTCTGACTTCAATAGGTTTTGCTCCAGGAGCATCTTCAATACTGATTCAATGGAACAAAAAGTATTTTTGAGCACGTGCAGAGTGCTATTACCTCACAGCTGCAATCTTCAGGCACTTAACACTCAGGAGCAGATGTTTCAGAATGAGGAGTTAGCCCACAGTCATCTTCCCTCCACACACAAAAATATACACCCCTGCTTTCCTATCTCTGCCCTCCTCCCTTGCTCCAGACAGTTAAATAAATACATTTCTTTCCCTTTCATTATAATAACTTACCAGCAAAATGGAAGAATGTCCTTCTAAATTTTTTAACTGTCAATGTTGATGCAATTTATTAAGAAGAGAGAGATTGGAGGGCCGAACCAAAAATTTCCCTAGCACAAATTCCTTCTGCCCTCCACCCCCTTCAGACTACAGTTATAACTCCTGTTCTTTCTTATTTTTCTGTGTTTTGAAGCAAGTAGATCCTACTTTGCAAACGTTGAAGCCATGTTGTTTATTGGTCTCTTTTTGGTAACACATAGGATGCTGACATCGTAGGTCAGAATATTTGTTGTCTGACTGAGCATTGGTCTACTGTGATTAAGGCAAGATACAGAACTGCCAAGTTCAGTTCTTTGCAATGCTTACTACATTATGCCTGGTAGAAACAACTAGAATGGTGTGGTTGCCTTGTTGAGACTAGGGAGTCTGTGGTGCAAATTTGTGCAGTTTTAAGTCAGAAGCAGACTTTGGGGGATGACTAACTCCCACAGTTTGGTCCCCGATCAAAGTTGGGCCTTTGTTGTAACAGCATCTGGAACCTTTCCTGCTTTTAAGTCTCACTGGTCTTCCCAGTGGATTTGTCCTCCATAACACAATTTTCCGCTATGACTTCATTTTCCATTAACACAACAACGTGGAACATCTAGCAATAAAATGTCTGGGATGGCAATGACGCATGATGTCACAGGCAAGGCCAGAGGCTATTGTTCCACACAGTGCTTTCAACATTATGGTTTTGAACTCGGCAGCACATTCATTTGGAATGACGGATAAACTTGCCAGGGCAACCCTAAAAAAAGCTGTGCCCCCTCCCCACTGCGTTGCCATGTAAGGTCCACCGTGTTCTTTTCTGCCTTATCTCTGCTACCAGCACCAAAATACTTCAGTTCCTTCTGTCTGTTGATGTGCATTTTCAAGTGTTGTTCTATGATGTGTATTTAAAGCCTAACTTAAATACCACTTCTGACAAAATTCTATTTTGCTGCTCTTTCTGGTGATTAGAGTGTTCTTGCTATGCAATTTTTTACGTTGTCAGAAGTAGCCCCTCTGTAGAAGGAAAATCAATTTTATAGTGAGTGAGGCCAGGGTTTTGTGCTATATTTTTGCATTGCTTTCTGTCTATCTGTCTGGTACAAAACCAAGAGCCTCAGCTGAAAAGGCTGGACTTGTGTGCAAATCTAGTTGTTACAGTCATACCATGTGGATCCCCTTTGAGGATCCTCATACCGCCGTATACTGGATGGGGCTGTTGCTTCAGCCGCTCTGGCATCTTTCTCATCACTGGCTTCCTACCCTGGCCTTGTCCTTGATGCTGCTTCCTTCCACTATTTTCCTTATGAGCTTTCCACCACATCATTTATAGGCTTGCCACTTGGACTCTTTGTCCTAGAATGACTCCCAAGTCTGTAATTCACCCCCCCCAACTATTTATTCCAAATTACCCCACGTCCAGGCCTTTGAATCCATTTTTCCCAGTTGCCTTTCTTTCCTAAATGGCCTCGGTCCAGTATACCTGAAGGAGCGTCTCCACCCCCATCGTTCTGCCCGGACACTGAGATCCAGTGCCGAGGGCCTTCTGGCGGTTCCCTCAATATGAGAAGCAAAGCTACAGGGAACCAGGCAGAGGGCCTTCTCGGTAGTGGCGCCCGCCCTGTGGAACGCCCTCCCAGCAGAGGTCAAAGAAATAAACAACTACCAGACCATTAGAAGGCATCTGAAGGCAGCCCTGTTTAGGGAGGCTTTTAATGTTTAATAGATTATTGTATTTTAACATTCTGTTGGAAGCCGCCCAGAGTGGCTGGGGAAACCCAGCCAGATAGGCGGGGTATAAATAAATAAATTATTATTATTATTATTATTATTATTATTATTATTTGAACGCTGCTTTAGTAGACACCATCCTCTTAGTTCTGTCCCCCTAACCTCGCTCTGCAAGCGGAACGGAATGCATCCCCCTCTTCCCACCCTCTTTATTTCCTCTTTTTTGATTCCCGATCAAGCCCACACCATCCTTGGGGCATTTCTGTCTTTTTAAAAAATAATTTAAATTAAATTTTCATTTTATAATATTTAAACACATCCTCATTATCCACTTTACTTCTTTTGCTCTTAAGAGCTTAACGACGCCCCCCGCCTCTTGGTTTTCAAAGTTCATCTTTATGGCATAGCATTTATACATTTTCCAATTTACGTTTCTCTCATTCAAAATATCACAATTTTTAAATATATATGAAAAGGTAAGAACAATTATCATTATAAGTCTTCTTACAACCTTGCTAGTGTTGTTAGTTGTTTACAATGGTCCTTCAATTATTGAAAAAATTTGCTCCAGGCTTTTTGGAAAGCTTGATCACGCTGGTTTCGGATTTTTCTGGTCTGCTTCTCCAATTCCGCAAAGTCCATCATCTTTACCTGCCACTCTTCTTTGGGGCATTTCTGTCTTATCCCTACACGCCAAAGGGAGACAAGTGCTCTCCAGCCTCGTTTCATCTTCTCCCCCTCAGACAAGTGCCCCCCAGCCTGACCTTGTTCACTCTCAATGGGGTCTTTGGCAGGTACGCACAGAAGTGTGGCATAGTTGTCGCTGCCTCCTCACCCATGTCTTCCTTGCTTCTTTAAAACACATGGAAACAGCAGCCTTTAAAAAAAATCCCATGTAGGTCCCTGTTGGGTGGGCAGACCATTGGCAGGCATAGCTGTCA
Organism: Darevskia nairensis; assembly: GCA_034642065.1. Lineage (NCBI taxonomy): Eukaryota > Metazoa > Chordata > Lepidosauria > Squamata > Lacertidae > Darevskia > Darevskia nairensis. The sequence goes on along the minus strand of JAWWNI010000628.1, from coordinate 901,089 downwards.
ACTTTCGGATTTGAAAATAAGGGACTTTTCCAAACTTTCGGATTTGAAAATAAGGGACTTTTCCAAACTTTCGGATTTGAAAATAAGGGATGCCGCCAGCGCGGTGCAATGGCACCAAGTAGCCTTGCCACCCTGCGCTCCAGAGGCTGCATGCGAACGGGTGAGCAAAAGAGCGAGCGCATAGACAGCAGGCAGGCTGTCTGTCTGGTTGGGCGTGAGGGTCTGGCTGCACAAGGCATGCAAGCTCCGCCCCCAGTCGGTCTCAGACTCCTTATTGGCAGCCGAGCAACGCAGCTGAGGAGCCTCCCTGGCCGGCAGGGAGGGAGAGGAGCTGCTTCCTTTGAAATCCGGGAAATTGAAGGGATATCAACAATCCGGGATAGCAGCGGGAAACGGCATTGGAATAAGGGAGTTTCCCGCAAAAAAAAGGGAGGGTTGACAGCTATGCTCAGAATATGGCCTGGCCTCTGTTGCTTTGTCTCCTGATCTCAACACTGAGTTAGGAGAGAAAGAGCTCTGCCTGTTCTAGGGTTGGCTCCGGGAAGTACAGGCAGCGTTGCTTATCACCTGATCTCAACACTGTCGGACTCAGCATTAAGTCTTGGAGATCCTTTAAAAAAAAAAATCCCTGTGTCTGCTCTTACTTTCTCTCTAAACAGCAGGCAAAGTGGAAATGCTGTCCTGTTCACAGAATGAGGGTTCACCTGCATGTACCCTTAATAATAAATAGGACCCTGCTTACATGTGCCCATCAGAGAGGTGGCTGGCCATCCGGGAGGGCCCTCGAGCCAAAAAATGTTTGCCAACCCAATGTAGAAAGAGTAATCCATGTCTTGAATCTATAAATTTTGTAAGTTTTATTTATCTATTTATTTGCCTATTCATTTATTTTACTTCATAAAATTTATACACCACATTTTGTAAAAACAAACAAACAAACAAACCACAAACCACAAAGTGGATTACAGAAGACCAAACAGTAAAATGGAGAAAAACTCGCAACTATACTTTAAAACATACACAAGTTAAATACTAAAACAGATTAAATTTTTTCTCGACTTTCTAAGCATCTGGGTAGGTTTGCCTAAACAAGAATGTTTTTAGCAGGCCCCCAAAAGAGTACAGTGAAGGTGCATGCTTGATCTCATTTTCCCATTTTAAATTTACCTTCACTTTTTGTCATGTGCCAACTAATAGGTGTTAAAAGTGACAATGGATGTTGTTTTATATCTTCCCACCTATTCCACACCAATGTCTAGCATCGTCCTAATTATTTCTCTAATACGTTGATGTGCTTGTAAACAGCGTGTATTTCCAAATGTTAACTACTGTTCCCTGCTGCTGTTCTCAGAATAATTAGTAGAGATAGTGAAAGTTTATATTAAATGTGGGGGGACTGTTGTTACGATTTTTATGTGATTGTTTTATTATTATTATGTTATGTAAATTATGCTTTTGTTGTACCCTACCCTGGGATCTTCGGATAAAAGGTGCTAGATAAATTTAATAATAATAATACTGTAATAATAATATTTTTTACCCCACTTTTACAATGCATGCTTACATTCTACTCTTCAAATTGCCTCACTATGATACAAAAAGCCATTAATCTACCTTGACAAATCTTGTGTCCCCCCCCCCCCAAACCCACCATCTTTTTCAGTGTCCTCTCCTGCCATTCTCCAGTTTTCTATGGCTACTTGCCACTTCTGTAGATTATTACCATGAGCAGATACAGTGCTGGAAGGAGAGGAACATGAATGCTTACAATAGGCATAGGCAAACTCAGCCCTCCAGATGTTTTGGGACTACAGCTCCCACCATCCCTGACCACTGGTCCTGTTAGCTAGGGATGATGGGAGTTGTAGTCCCAAAACATCTGGAGGGCCGAGTTTGCCTATGCCTGGCTTAGAAGAACATGTGATCATTTCATGTATGTGGCTGGAATCTGCCATAGAAATCTTGCTTGTGATGTTTCCTAGCATGCTTCTTCCTGGACAAGAGATACTGAAGCACCCAGCGGCTAATGCACCCCACCTGGGTGTGCTGTGCCATCCCACTCAGCATTATCAATTGCCCTAACAGATATCTCAGATTTCACCAGCCCCTTATCTGGCGGAAATCCACTATGTGGAATACCGTAGGCTCCTTACAGCCGCTAGGTTAAACATTCTGGAATCTGCGGTTTTGTGGGGAAGGTTCAGGGGAGTCCCATACACCCAGAGACTTTGCTCCTGTGCTCTGGGAGTGGTTGAGTCAACTGAACATATTCTTTTGATCTGCCCATTCTATGCAGATCTTAGACAAAAACTTATAGCTCCACTCCTATGCCAACATAGCCCAGTAGACTGAGAAAGACTGGTTTTGTATTTGCTGAACAAGTTCACTGGAACAACAACCTTCTCGGTGGCCAAATTTCCTTTTTTGGCCTTTTAGCGCCGTAAGGCTAAAATTGACTGTATTGACACGGGTCTAAATGTATAATATACTTCTTGCTGTTTCTAAGTGTCACACTTTTCCAGATGTTTAGACGTTTTAACTTTTGTATGGATAATATGTGCTTTCTGACTGACGGTCGAATAAATTTTATTGATTGAATCAATTGCCCTCTTCCTTCTGCCGCAGTGTGTCTTTCATCTACTAACTGGAGTGTCTCCCTGTTTACCTTTGCAAAGAAAAAAAATGCCAGCCATCTTAAAAGGTTGCTCAGGCAGCAGCCTCCCGAGAATGTAGAATACTGTAAAGGTCCTGCACAATTTTTAATGAGCAAATTTAACTGCCACAGCTAACCTCTTGCCTCAAGGCATCTGTTTTATGCTGTTAATAAGGTCACAACTATCCTTGGATCTGAGTTTGGGGACCTAGTAGTATTGAGCAGAATACAGAATACAGGCTCACATGGCATGGAAGGAGGAATAGGCATCCATAAGCAACCGAGGAAGGGGAAAGTAAAACTGACTTGTTTTGAATTCTATATGCGATACTCAAGAAATAGAAAGTGGAGTGAAAATTCCAGGGGCAATGCCACAGATTAATGGGACGGCGTCTAAAATTGGAACATGTCAGAAGTGAAACTGTATGTTCAGCAAATTCTGCGATTACAATAAATTATGTAAATGGGTGTAAATTACCAGTTGTGCCAATTTGCTATGATGATGATGATAATAATAATAATAATAATAATTTATTTATACCCCACCCATCTGGCTGGGTTTCCCCAGCCATTCTGGGCAGCTTCCAACAAAATATTAAAATACTGTAAAATACAGTAATGATAACACCTTGGAAATATTTAGAAATAGTTTTGGGAGGAAATTGTGGTTCTTTGTCACATGATTAAGATGGAGGGTTACAAAACTCAGTAGCTTTCACAAATATTATGATTGCTGATTTTTTGGGGGGGTGGGTGGGGTGGGGGTTAATCCTTTCCCCACTCATACTTCTTCCCAGACATCCATATTGCTCAGGGTTCTTTGAGGCGGATACTCAAAGATATTCAGAATTGAGAGCTGCATTCTGTTTTTTCTATAACCTCAGGGCTTCAGTTTTTAGATTTCCTGTCTATATTGATGTGTGATAGGTGGATGCATGGATATAATAATGAAATCCAGGACGTCACCTGCCCAATAGTGCAGAAACAGAAGCTGAACATGAGGTCAGAAAGAGGATTTTTCAAGGAAGACTTTTGATATTTATGCACACCATAATTATTAAGATGACTGAAAAGTTTCCATTTTAAGCTGTAATAAGCTGAATTATAGACCAGTATTAACTGTATTTCTTGAATTTTGACATCACGTTGGCCACGGTATGTCACTTAATTTTGTTGGTTAAACACTTTTGAACACATGACACAATTTATTTCAATAGGGCCTTTGGCTATCAACTATATATTTGGGGCATGGCAATTTTATTGAATTCAAGAGGGGAAAGATCTGAGTGTACATGGCAGCTAAATATCATTTGGAGACAGTGTTATAGCTTCCTCACTTTCTATATATAGACAGGGATTATTGTGCAGATGTTGCTTATGGACAGGAAGTTTGGCCTTCCCCTTCCTACTTTGCCGTCTACGGTGTGTTTGAAGTCAGCTCTACAATGTCCTGCTGGCCTGCTGTGCTTCTCTTTTAATAGCATATGTTTGATATGGAGTCTGCTTGCATTGGCAGGCCTCTTATGTTTGATAGGCTCTATGTGGAGGATGTGGCCTGTCACAACTGTATGAAACGAGGAAAGGGGCTCGGATGAGAAGCGGTCTGTTTTTAATTTTTATTTGAGCTAGACAAAATCCTTATCCTTAACACTAAGGCGTGCTTCATGCATGACATTTCTTTTACATGGATGCATGCTGGTAAGGGTGGGGAGGTGGGAAATAAACATTATTTTAGACTGCTGTGACAGCCAGTTGACCAATCAAATATTGTTAGATTCACAGTGAAGCCACGAATGCCACTGTGAATGTAGCACAGGAACCCCCAAACTCGGCCCTCCAGGTGTTTTGGGACTACAATGCCCATCATCCCTGACCACTGGTCCTGTTAGCTAGGGATGATGGGAGTTGTAGTCCCAAAACATCTGGAGGGCCGAGTTTGGGGATGCCTGAATTGTAGCATGTCACTCATCCAACCTTGTAAAGTTACACAACTTCATTTAACTGTTTTTTTAAAGTGACATTATTAACTAATTTGCTGTTGTAGTATCAGATATATTGCTTCGTGCTAATATTATTTATTTATTACAGGTTACATCAATTATTTAAAAATAGCTGTTCTTTGTTTTACTGGTCGTTTGACCTTAATCCTCTTTTGACCGTTCAGGTGTCCAATTCTAGCAGATATTCTGTTTCGGAATGGGGGAGGGGGTCAAGATGTCATGGAAAGTCACAATTGTCTTAGATTTTCAATGTGTATCCTGCATGTGTCAAAATGGGTGTATTCACTACCACCCCAGATGATAGGGTACAGTGGTACCACGGGTTACATACCTAATCCGTTCCGGGGTGCCGTTCGCACTCCGAAAAGTACGCAACCCAAGCGGTGATATCGCGCAGGCGCAAAAGCACGATATTGCGCTTCTGCGCATGCGCGAACTGCACAGAACGCTTCTGTGCATGCGCAGAGCGCTTCTGCGCATGTGTGCGCGTCGAAACCCGGAAGTAAACATTTCCAGGGGTTGCTGCGTTCACAACCCGAAAAAACATAACCTGAAGCGCACATAACCCGAGGTATGACTGTACATGTCTTTCCAACATCCATGCGAGGGGAAAACATCCTGGCACAGCCATTAATTGGCCCCAGTTGGCTTGTTCAAAGTGAGCAGAATTGTGAAATGATGGAGAAATGGAAGTTTTCTGTCTCATTCAGTTTTCCTTGTTCAAATAATAATTGCAAAGAAAAAGAAGGCAGAGGCGGCTTTTGTTTTTAAAGACTGCTTAAACAACTTTATTTTGGTGAAAGATTACTCAGAACAGCTATTTAATATACATAAACATTTATTCCAATTTTTATCGTATGCTCTCTGGATATGTTAATTATAAGTTGCTCTGCTATTACAATCAGTGGGGGGTATTTTGATGAAAAATAGGTGCTGGTACGCACCATACACCAACCAACACCCCTGCCACTCACTCCCCCCCCCAACCTTTGCCGCTTCCTCCTACTCCATCGCTGCTGCTTCCTGCAGAAGGCACAGCCTTCCAGGAAGGTGCCTGACGATAATAAAAGTCGTAATAATAATAACAACAACAACAACAACAACAATAACAACAGCAACAATTTATTATTTATACCCCACCCATCTGTCTGGGTTTCCCCAGCCACTCTGGGCGGCTTCCGACAAAAAATTAAAAGTACATTAAAACTTCAAACATTAAAAACTTCCCTAAACAGGGCTGCCTTCAGATGTCTTCTAAAGTCAGATAGTTGTTTATTTCCTTGACATCTGAAGGAAGGGTGTTCCACAGGGCAGGCGCCACTACCGAGAAGGCCCTCTGCCTGGTTCCCTGTAACCTCGCTTCTCGCAGGGAGGGAACCGCCAGAAGGCCCTCGGAGCTGGACCTCAGTGTCCGGACTGAACAAAGGGGGTTGGAGGCGCTCCTTCAGTACTGGGCCGAAGCTGTTGGTACCGATGCGTACCAACAGAAATAAAGCCCTGGTTACAATGAAAGTTAAGCATAACAGAAAAATGGGGCAAGTCAGTAAATGCAGTGGGAACAGTTGAACTCACACTAATTTCATTTTTTTCATTTTCCATACTCTCTTGGATAGCAAATGTGATAAAACTTAGCAATTCCTATTTGGATTCCTTTTTTACAGGACCAGTGCAGACTGTTTTTCTGCCTCTCCCTTATCAGGTTTCTCTGGATAGCGTTCAATTTGCACAGCCTGAGACTGTGTACAGGATTTTTGGAGACGTGAGACAGACACACTTGCGCTCCATACTTGCCCTTCCCTGCTATTTTTAGAGCAGCTGGGGAAGAGGGGTTCACCTATAAGGCAGTTGTGGTAATTAATGCCTTGCTGAAGGGTTCAGTTAAACAACTTTGCTAATTTTTGAATTTTTTAGCAAGGTTCTTGAGAGTGGCAGATGTTGATTTATTTCATTATGGCTTTGCAACTTGATTTCGGGATTGAAACTTCCTTTAGATGCTATAGTGATGACCTGTGCCAGGAGAAAGATGTGGAGAGTGTGACCTTGTTGTTTTGTAATAGAGCTCTCATTACTAGCTGTAATGAACCATGGTGCCCTTTTGTCGCGACCCGACACCTTTCAGAACTGCTTCGCTGGTGTAGGGCAGGGATACAGTGTGCAGCTTGAGGGTAGGGCTGAGAAAATACTTCTGGAAGATATCTACTCTGCCCCATGGACAGGGTGGATAAAAATCAATGATTTTTTTAAAAAAATCAAAAAAATCGGATTTTTTTGATTTAAATCGGATTTTTTTGATTTAAATCGGATTTTTTTGATTTAAATTGGATTTTTAAAATAAAATGCTTTTGGAGGAAAAATCTTTCTAAATATAGTCTTCTATTTAAGTTACATTGTAGTTCAAAGGCTATTCATCAGGAAATAAGGATTTGTTTTAAGTTTATCAAGTGTGCTAAAACTCAGTCTAAGTTTTTTTAAAAAAATGTTTAACCACATCAGTTAACAAACATGGATACATATGCTATCATGTTATTGTTTTAGTTAAATAAATTGTTTAAATGGTTATTAAGGAAATGATTATTTTTCTCCTTCTAATAAAGTACAGCAGAAAAGTTTTCCAAATATAAACAGTTAACTTATTAAACCTCACCATAATTTCATAATTATCTGTCTATGTATTTCTAGTAGTATAACCAAATCTGTAATTTTTGATATAACTGCAAAAACTACTCTGAAAATTTATTATTCCAAAAATGAAACCTTCATATGGTTGTAAATATTAAGATTATACCAGCAAGAATCAGTCTTTCTGTAAAAAAAAATATTTAAATCAAGTCTTACTGACTAGTGATTTAAATCAAGCCTAACTGACTAGTGATTTAAATCGTGATTTAAATCGTGATTTAAATCAATTTGATTTAAATCAAATCCACCCTGCCCATGGATGATAGTTTGCATACGCTACCACTGGGATGCATCTTGTCTTCTACATTGTTTAACTTCTAGACTGAATACAACTAAGGGGAAAGCAGAGTAGATCTTTAAAAAAATAAAATCAGATTTTTTATTAGTTTTTTTTTAATTGTACGCACAAAGTTTCTCTTAAGGGTTTAATTGTTCAATGTAGCTCCCCATCCCTCATCAGTCAGTGCACAGCAGGCTAGTAATTTCTGCCCCAAGCTTTTGAGATCAGAGCGTAGTGTATAAAAATGGTTTACAAGCAGGGTGGATAAAAATCAACGATTTTTTTAAAAAAATATAAAAAAATCGGATTTTTTAAATTTAAATCGGATTTTTTTGATTTAAATTGGATTTTTAAAACAAAATGCTTTTGGAGGAAAAATCTTTCTAAATATAGTCTTCTATTTAAGTTACATTGTAGTCCAAAGGCTATTCATCAGGAAATAAGGATTTGTTTTAAGTTTATCAAGTGTGCTAAAACTCAGTCTAAGTTTTTTTTTAAATGTTTAACCACATCAGTTAACAAACATGGATACATATGCTATCATGTTATTGTTTTAGTTAAATAAATTGTTTAAATGGTTATTAAGGAAATGATTATTTTTCTCCTTCCAATAATGTACAGCAGAAAAGTTGTCCAAATATAAACAGTTAACTTGTTAAACCTCACCATAATTTCATAATTATCTGTCTATGTATTTCTAGTAGTATAACTAAATCAGTAATTTTTGATATAACTGTAAAAACTACTCTGAAAATTTAATATTCCAAAAATGAAACCTTCATATGGTTGTAAATATTAAGATTATACCAGCAAGAATGAGTCTTTCTGTAAAAAAAATATTTTAATCAAGTCTTACTGACTAGTGATTTAAATCAAGCCTTACTGACTAGTGATTTAAATCGTGATTTAAATCAATTTGATTTAAATCAAATCCACTCTGTTTACAAGTATTATAGATAGGTCAGCCCTCTCCTATTCACCTAGAAGCTCTCTTAACAGTCCTTGCTTCATAGCCCTTTTAGGTTTTCCAGTAGTGTTCCTTTTCTGAAAATAAGGTGAACAATCTGTGCATGCCTTCAGAAAAAACGAAACCACCATCACTGTGTACTCAGGTAAAAAAAGGGTAATAAAATTGCTTCCTGCTAATGTTTGTGTTACATAAGCTGGGAGCACGGATTGGTACCGGAAGTTCTACCATTAGCTAAATCTTAAAAGGGAAGTGCAAACTGTACAGTTCAAGTTCTAATTACACCCGTGAAACAGTGGTATAAGAAACTCACCCTAAGCTATAGGTAAAGGCTCTGGGGTTGCGCGCTCATCGCGCTCTATAGGCCGAGGGAGCTGGCATTTGTCCGAAGACAGCTTCCGGGTCATGTGGCCAGCATGACTAAGCCACTTCTAGCGAACCAGAGCAGTGCACGGTAATGCCGTTTACCTTCCGGCCGGAAGGTTTACCTTCCGTTTACCTATTTATCTACTTGCACTTTGACATGCTTTTGAACTGCTAGGTGGGCAGGAGCAGGGACCGAGCAACGGGAGCTCACCCCGTCGCGGGGATTCGAACCGCCGACCTTCTGATTGGCAAGCCCTAGGCTCTGTGGTTTAGACCACAGCGCCACCCGCGTCCCCTACCCTAAGCTATATGTGTATGCAAATGAATTTGCATGCACTTTTTGTGCCCTCCCTCCTTCCCTTCCTTACCATGTCAGTCTCCGAATCATTTTGATGTAAGCTAGAGCTACGGTAAATATTCATGTTTCAATAATTGGGCAAACAATGGTATTCTCAGGCTCTCTCTCTCTCCGTGAAATGACTCCAGAAAAAAAAGTTTAAATTATGTGACTTGCAACTCTTTTTAGTTTCTGTTTACTGCTGCTATTTCCCCTAAATGGGCTGCATCAATAGGAGTATAGCATCTAGATCAAGGGAAGTAATAGTACCACTGTATTCCGCTCTGGTCAGACCTCACCTGGAATACTGTGTCCAGTTCTGGGCACCACAGTTCAAGAAGGATACTGACAAGCTGGAACGTGTCCAGAGGAGGGCAACCAAAATGGTCAAAGGCTTGGAAACGATGCCTTATGAGGAACGGCTTAGGGAGCTGGGTATGTTTAGCCTGGAGAAGAGAAGGTTAAGGGGTGATATGATAGCCATGTTCAAATATATAAAAGGATGTCATATAGAGGAGGGAGAAAAGTTGTTTTCTGCTGCTCCTGAGAAGCGGACACGGAGCAATGGATTCAAACTACAAGAAAGAAGATTCCACCTAAACATTAGGAAGAATTTCCTGACAGTAAGAGCTGTTCGACAGTGGAATTTGCTGCCAAGGAGTGTGGTGGAGTCTCCTTCTTTGGAAGTCTTTAAGCAGAGGCTTGACAGCCACCTGTCAGGAATGCTTTGATGGTGTTTCCTGCTTGGCAGGGGGTTGGACTGGATGGTCCTTGTGGTCTCTTCCAACTCTGTGATTCTATGATTCTAAATGCTGTTGTTTCAGTACTGTTGGTGCCATCCCCCCCCCTTGTCGGCCATTCTAGCCATTTGGTAAGCCATGCATGGACCATGAAGATGCTGCAGTTCTACATTGCCAGGCAGATTTGGCTAGTGATGATGGCAGTGAGAGGCAGTAAATTAAGAGTGAGGACAAAGCTCTTGGATCATCATTGCCCTTGCTCTCAATAAGCAAAAACATTTGCTCTCTTCTGGAGCAATTCTGAAAAACTCTTAGGTAGAGCTATGTGTGCTTTTTGATGCTGTAACCCAAAATGTGAAAAGCGTCCCCTCCACTTCAGTCATCCTAGTGCATAACATTGCCTTAATTTTGAAATGTAATATGACACTCATGTGTCATATTAAGAAAGGTAATAAAAACTTTTGCATCAAAAGGCAAAAAAAATGAGGCTTGGAAATGAACATCCAGTATCCTTCCCTATTGCACCTAACCATTATATTGTTCATATATCACCATATTTAACGGAAGTCAAAATGAAAGACAGAGAATCTATGATTATGAGATATCAGAGAACAAAATAATAAAAATCATGACTGAAGACTGAACTAGGCTTATCCTCCCATCTGTCTCATTAAAATACTTAACTGTTCTCTGTGTTTGTCTTCCTGAAAATCAGCTTAGCTTCCTGATTTGTGCAGAAATGTTGAGTTGCATCTGTGACTGCTTACAAATTGATCCAGTCTGTGAATGTGGTTTCCAAGAGATAAATGTCAGAAGCACTCTTGGAAACTTTGTTCTTTGTACAACACTCATCCAAGACTCCTTTGCCTTGTATTCCAGTTCCTAAATCTGGTCAGTTCTCACTCAAAAGACCTTTTAATGAGAATACTAGCAAAATAATTTTTTTAAAAGGCAACACTCCTCTTGACCTTATTTGTTCTTATGTAGCTTGTCAGGTCTGATTTTTCTAATAACAATAATAACAATAACAATAATTGTATTATTTATACCCCACCCATTTGACTGGGTTTCCCCAGTCACTCTGGGCGATTTACAGCATATCTAAAAACATAATAAAAACATCAAGCGTTAAAATCTTTCCGATATAGGACTGTCTTCAGATGTCTTCTAAAAGTTGTGTAATTCTTTATCTCCTTGACATCTGAAGGGAGGGCGTTTCACAGGTAGAGCGCCACTACCGAGAAGGCCCTCTGCCTGGTTCCCTGTAACTTCGCTTTTTGCAGTGAGGGAGAAGAAGAAGAAGAAGCTACAAGACTACAAGAAGAAGCATTTAAGGGATCATATCTTGACTTTGACCATTTAAGGGATCATCTCTTGACTTTCCTCATGTTCTGAGTTACTAATGGTGTGCTTTAGAGACTGGACTCTAATAATTTTCCATTAACCTATGACAGCCTTTAGGAATCTTAGAGAGCCAGCATGGTGTAGTGGTTAAGAGTGGTGGACTCGTAATCTGGTGAACCGGGTTCGCGTCCCCGCTCCTCCGCATGCAGCTGCTGGGTGACTTTGGGCTAGTCACACTTCTCTGAAGTCTCTCAGCCCCACTCACCTCACAGAGTGTTTGTTGTGGGGGAGGAAGGGAAAGGAGAATGTGAGCCGCTTTGAGACTCCTTCGGGTAGTGATAAAGCGGGATATCAAATCCAAACTCTTCTTCTTCTTCTTCTTAGATCTGGGCACTCCACAATTTTAGCAACATCACTGCAATCCGCTTAGGCAGGTGTGTTGCAGATGAACATGCAAATGGTTTAATTGCCTTGGTGAATGCTTAACTGCAATGGAATGGGGGACCTCAAGAGAACGCCATCTTGAAAGTGCTTCTGTGCCAGCTCTACTTAAGAGTAAACATGAGCCATGCACTATGGACTCTGCTTCACAACCATAGAGAAAGTTATTATTTAATCAAAAGGCAAAACGGTTGTGGCTTTTTTGGCTTTTTCCAATCCTGAAGAGGACACATTGAAACTGAAAAAGTGACCTTTGCTTCCACCTCTCTTAATTATTTCCACTCAGCTGCTCTACTGGCATTAGTCATCTCCATGTGACAGCAGATATGTGTCTCTATCGTTTGGCTGTCCTAATCTCAGCACCACCTTTCAGTATCCTCGCCAAAAGCTTATACAAAAAGAAGGGATTTATCTTTACTTGCCTCCTTGACTTGGTGAAAGTTTCAGTCAGCACTGGATTCATGGTCCCAGGTTGTTCCAGTGAAAACCAAATCCTGCTTAACTACTGGCTTGCTTGCCTTCAGTTCCACTTAGAGTTCCTCTGAGTTAGGAAAGACATGGATCTATATTGACCCTGTTCTCATACAAAAATAATGACTTCATTCTCTTTGCTGGAAACTGGCAGTAAGTATTTCTTTCCATTATTATAAAATGCTTGGATAGAAACAACAACAATGAGCCATGCATCAGACAGCAGACTCCCTTGAGAACTGAAGATACCAGAGACAGATTCCATCCATGATGATAAATACTTTGGCTACCTGTTTTGAAACACTCCTAAGCCATGTTGGGGCTATAAACTGAAAGTACTGTAGTATGAAACCCAGCCACCATTAAAGTAAGCCAAAACCTATCAGTCTTTCCTTACTGTTCTATTCTCAGTAGGTGAAAACAACAAAAGCCAAATCCTATGCAAGCATGCATACGTTCTTTGGCTGGGGGGGGGGGGGGGAGAGAGAGAGAGAGATTACTGAAGTCAATAAGATCTCTAATCAATCTTTATTGGGGCCAAAGACCAGACAGCAAAATTAATAACGGCAACATATACTACATCAGTACCAAGGGGCAGACGCTGTAGATGAAATTAAAAATTCCCTATAAACTTATTTGCATTAAAAATAGCACTCCTTCAGCTAAAATCTATGATCCAGAGTTTAAAGTCTAACCTTTTAACCATTTCCTAAATGCAAGAGAACTGCTAGTACATGGGTAGTCAACATGAAACTCTCTAGATGTTGTTGAACTACAACTTGCATGATCCCTGATAATTAGTCATTCTGGCTCCAGGGACACCTGGAGTTTGTAAACAATATGCACAATATGTAAATGAATCTGAATGAAACGCAAATATATGTGGGATTTTCTGTGTGGCAGGGGTAAGACTAGATAAATTGTGTGTGCAAGTAACTTCAAATCAGATTAGGACAGCCTCCCCTAACCTGGTGCTACTCCTACTATAGTTACCGGTATAATCCAAAATATCTGTTGGGAAGCAGGTTGAGGTAGGCTGGATTAGGAGATGAGGAAGGAGAAAGCTTTATAGATTAATCATACAACCAGTAGCAGATACTGGATGTTAAATTAAGCTGGTTTTAAGATGTTGAAGTCATGCTGATGTAGATAAGTGTGTCATTTGGCTGTACACAACTCAGTTATTTGGGAGCATTGGATGAAAAGAATAACACCCAAGCTAAGCTTCAATTGTGGGGAAGGGCCACCGGGGGGGACGACACCTCATTGTGCTGTCTCCCACTAGCACAGTTATTTCGTTGAATCTAGCCCCTTATTTTTATTACTTTATACACTGCTTATATGCCAACATGGCTTCTAAGCAGTATATAGTCAATTAGAAAATATAAATGATATAAAATAAAATCAATTATAAAATCCATACATCATTAAAATAACATACAGTAACAATTCCATCAGATCATTAAAACATCCTTATTTAAAATTCATAATAAAGGAAGCCAGTCAAAAAGCATGACAACTAAAACAGTTAAAAAACAGCTAAAATCAATAAAATCAGAAGTTCAGGATCAAGCGAATGCTTGCTAATCAGCTTTGACTTCAGGAACTAGTTGCGTGCCAATATTGACGAGACCTCTTGTAATTCAGCTGGGAGGGCATTCCGGAACACTAGTGCCTAAAATGTAAAAGCCCTTTTCCGTGTCACAACAAGTCAATAATGAATTGTGGTCAGCACCAGGTTTGAGAAGACTTCCAGAGAAAACATACAGTACCTTGATGAAAAATGTATAGGAAACGATAAACAATTGTCCCCCAACTATCCCAGGCTTTGTTTGATGTATCTTCAATTTCAGTTAAGTGAAGAGAGTTGAAAAATAATTCCCTTTGACTTACTCCTACAGCCGATTTTTATTTTAGAAAAGAGTGACAGCATGAAATGGGTCTCATCAAAGGACTTCCCTGCATACCACAAAATTGCTTGCATTTTGTAGTTCCTGGATTGTTGCCAAGTTTTTTTGTCAAGTTCTGAAACCAGGCACAAGACAGTTGGTTGCCTCCTAAGCCTCATCATTCCATCTTGTGTCTTCTAAGTCTCCATCTACATATGTTGGATCATGCAACTATAGGGATTTCAGTAGGACCCAAGCAAGATCTTCGAAGGCGGGGAGGTGGCTATATACAGGCTATAATGCAGGTTACAATACAGGCTATACTGGATATATCCTAAGAGGATCTGAAATATGTGTATTGGTATTTCCCTTCTTCTTGTCTACGGCCAGAGTATGGCTTGCACCGGTTGAGAGTCCAGAACTACGGTGTGATGGCCTGCGATTCAGACTCAGATGCCTGAGACTCAGAACCTGAGGGATCCCAGCCTGCACAGGAATTCCCCTCTGCGGGTTCTGATGGAACTGCTGACTGATGAGGGAGAACTGTCTGCGAAAGTGGCAATGCACTGTGTGTGTTTAGCTAAGCCAGTGGTTCTCAAAGGGTGTGTGGCAGGAGAGGATGGCAAATGTGGTAGGAATCAAAGGCAATCAATGACACATTTAAACATAATAATAATAATAATAATAATAATAATCATAAAAAATTTCCTTCCAGTAGCACCTTAGAGACCAACTAAATTTGTTCTTGGGATGAGCTTTCGTGTGCATGCACACGAAAGCTCATACCAAGAACAAACTTAGTTGGTCTCTAAGGTGCTACTGGAAGGAAATTTTTTATGATTATTATTTTGTTTTGACTATGACAGACCAACATGGCTACCTACCTGTAACATTTAAACATTTCAGTGTAGTATAGTATTGAAATCTTTTTTTAAAAAAACATTTACAGAATATGGATAGATAGCTTTTCAAAATCAAGCATTGCTAGGAGTTCTTTCCTTTTGTTTTCCAATGTATCAATAGAATATTTGGTATGGTGCAAGCAAGCAAATTTTAATTCTTAAAATGTGGCCTAGAGAAAGAAGTTTGAGAATCGCTGAGCTAAGCATTCTGAGATGGTAGCTGGTATATTAATCATGCCTTGGTTAATGAATATTTTGACCAGAAATATGGTAAAGTTAGCAGCCAGATATGAAGAGAACCATTCTTCCTGACTGCTTCACGTAGAAATTTCCAGTTGCCAGGCTCACTTTTTCAGTTGATAGTGGTTACTGAGCGCTTGATAGGAGCTCATCATTTTCTCCTAAGTTACAGTTTCTCTGAGGAATGGTGATTCATTGTGATGGATTAGAGTGAGCCTATTGATTAACTTTAAACTAATATTGCTTGGCTAATAGTCCATTGAAGTTATGTAATCGAGTGAACAATTCATATAATATGTTTGTCAAGGGTGCACAAAGATTATATTGAATATACCAGTCCTGCCATAGATGCTCAGATAATATAACTCCCCAGAGACGAAAGTATACCAAGCGATTCTTCTGCATATCCCACTTACATCCAAAGCCCACCCCCTTGGTTATGTTTGAAGGTTACTGAATATCAAGTCAAGAGTAGTCGTCGTACCAGGTGACCTAGACTGTTGTCAGTCTTAAAACTCCTCCGGGGGTGTCTTGGAGCCACTCTCAGATTAACCACCCCTCATTTGGGTTGTGGCTGCCTCCACAAGTGAAGCTGTTTTGTCTAGAACAATCTATTAAACAAACTATTTTGATAATTTCTTAGTGTACAATGGTAGTGGCAGCAGTTGCCTGTCTACATCCACTCAGAGATTAAATTTAGTTGGCCTGAAAAGATTGTGAAAGGCAACAAATTCTTGCTTCTAAAAGCAGTTACACCAAAGCACACATGGGAATACATAATTTATTTCGATATAAGCTTGTATCAATTAAGTGATTGATTTAATAAGGTAGCTTTTAAAAGAAAACCTATTAATATGTAATCTTGTCTAAGGCTTTGCCGCCAGGCTTGCTTAACAAAGTCATACGGACCAATTTTCATGCATCATTGTGTGATGCTGAGTAATCCAGACTAAACCACAGCGAATATGGATGAGACAACAGTGAATCACTATTAGAATACTTGGAAACAAAATTTCCCAGCAGAAATATGCCAGTTTTATTTCTCTTCCGTTTTTGATTTTCTTTTTCTCACAGACTCTGATGAATTGACTTGACTTTTGTGCTAACTTTTCCTTTTTTCTTTTTACATAGAACCAATAGAACCCACAAATAAAAATACTTTCTTAAAAACTAGAAAAGAATATTTAATCTTTATTAAACATTTAAAAACTTCCCTATACAGGGCTGCCCTCCTTGGCTCTGGGGTCGCATAACTCCATACCCTCCAACATTCCTCCGATGAAAATGGTGATGTCCTAAGGAAAAGCGGGACATTCCGGGACAGCTTCTGTAAATCTGTGGCTCTCTCTGGAAAATAGGGACACTTGGAGGATCTGAGTTAATACTAGTAGGACTGTGAGCGGCATTTGTTGCTATCCTGTAAATAGCCCTGAGTAGATTGCTGATTGGAAGAACCAAGTAATAGATTAAAAAAAAATAAAAATCCGCCTTTTTAGGATACAAAATTCAACAATGTGCACTCGCGCACACAAATGAACTACTAAGGATTGTTACAATATCATTTGCAATGCTGATTTATCCTGTTCTTTTTCAGAGTGGGCTATGGCACTGCCTAGTCCACCCTCTCATGGAGGGGCAGAGCTCAGCGTTCTGCAAGCAGAAGGCCCCACATTCAGTGGGATCTCAGATATTTCTTCCAGCAAGGGCTGTTTTCTGTGCCCATTTTCTGGTGGAGAGGGAAACCAAATATAATGTGTGGCCTTGCTTGAAGAGAGTATCTTAGAGGCTTCAACAGCATCACTATGCAACTGATAAAAAAAGCGATAGCTTAAGAATCTGTGATGGATTGGTCTGTTTTTATTAGTCTGCCAAACTGCATCATTCTTTCAAATAACCAAACTCTCTCTCTCTCTTTTTAATTCTGCAATGTTTGCCAAGGGCCTGTCAGCCTTTCCATTTGAAACCCATATTTTCTGGGGTTTGTGAGCACATTGTTTCAATTTGGTCTGAAACTTGGCTTGTGCCTATTAGCAGATATGTTTTCTTAGCAAATTTAATATGGTAAGCTGTTCCTTAACTTGTTGAGGTGGCCGTTTTTCTTTTGCTTAACTAGATAGGGGTATTACTTTCCAGTCTACTGACTCCAATTAGATTTATGAAAACAAAACCCCTGCTCACTTTAAAAATATGCACATTCCCATGTTTCGTTTGCCACAAGATCTGGCCTCAGAGTGGTCTGCTTCTTTACTTTGGTCAGTGATTGACTAAGCACCACCTACCTCCCCTCGCTTAACTCCTCCTTTGTGCATATTTTCCTTTAGTGTATTTGCAGGGTTCTTCGTTTCAGCTGCCCTTTCCTTTCCTTTCCTTTCCTTCATTCAATTCATATGCATCACTGGAAGAATTGCTGCATTGAGCCCTCATGGATTTGGCATTACTTCTAAGTACTATTCTGGATCTGAAGATAGGGATGGTAACAACAACTATAGATTAAATTGTTCAAGGACTGAACTGTATCCAGCCACTGTTGCTTTGAAGCCCTCATCTTGATGCATCCTATTTTTATAATCAAGACTCTTGTGGGTGTCACTTTAGTTCTACTTGATCTTATGTGGAAACTAAAGGTACTTTCACGGTCTATTTTTAAGTCATGGTTACAACATGAGAGGCAGAAGTACAATTTGCCCGGCACTTAATTGGTGGGATTTTTTCTTTCTGTTTTTTTCTTCTTTTTGTCACTTCCTGAAAGTCTACAGCTGAGATCTGAAACCCAGGAACTGAAAATTAACACCACAAGCTGTCTCTGAATCACAAGAGAGAAGGATCTTTATCTGGATGCCAACTGTGCTTCACTATAAACACAGAGTTGGTGTAAGATGATGTAGAATTGAGTCTGAATGATGCCTGTTCAAGAAGAATGTTTGCTACCACTGGAAGGAAGTTGCTTGGATGGTAATCTTAACAAGTAGGAGCATGTGCACCGAAGTAAGTGTAAGGTGAGGTAGCTGAAAGTGAAAGGTGGAAAATGAATGTGTTTAAAAAGCGCCCTGGTCCCCCTGCACTTTTTCAGAGATCTGTGTCTGTGCAGGATGGGGATTCTGCAAAAGTAAGAGCTAGTTTGAAGGACTATCATTGGTGCTATCAAGTGAAAAGCAAGAGGACATTGGAAGAAGCCGATTCGGATTTAGGGAAGCTGCTTGGAACTTACCGATGGCAGACTCATCCCAGACTTCAGTGGAAAGTGGCCAAGAGGCCAGATGCTGCAAGGACTGCCGAACAGCCTTTGACAGTGTCCACGTTAATTGCTGACAGTCACCAAGAAGACCCAGAAGAGAAGGCTGTCATGCCAGCAACAAGGCCATTTCGGGTTCCTTTCTGCAGATCTTTATCTGAACCTGCCCCACACTGGAAAGACAGAAACACAAAGCCACTTCTGCAACCAGAGTGTGGGGAGCAGGACAGTTATTTTGTCCGTGGCTTCTTTTCTACCATCTCCAGTAGCTTTTCTAAGGCGCTGAATCGGAAGGGGGAACAGAATGCTGCCGCGACAAATGAGGGAGTGGAGAATAGTCAGGTGGATTTGGCTGAAGGTATTATTTTTCTACTTTTCCTAATGTTCTATAAGGGTGAGTGAATTACTTGTTTCATAGGGATCGTGTTAGTGTGCAGTGTCCTGTCCTGTACCACCACCCCCCCGCCGAAATAGCCAAAGTTTTTCTGCATTTCCATTGGTCATTTTGTAAAAATAAATGGTATGAAGAAGCTGGTTTGTGTTCTCTGATTTGGTGTTGGGGGCGGGCAGCTAACCTTTCCTCTCCACTATATTAGCTTATCAATAGCTGTTTAGTGTTGACCTATTTGTGTAGCACAGTCAATTACCCTTTTGCGCAGATTCAAAGCATGCACGACTGTGCACGCATGCATTGCCACAAACCCAGAAGTGGCAGGAAAAGGGGGTGGGGATGTTAACATGCTTATATATACTCTGCCATCACACACAGTAACCTGGAACCCCACCCAAACCAAGGGTTGCATGTACGGTATATACTGATTACAGGTAGATAGCCGTGTTGGTCTGTCAAAACAAAATAAAAAAATTCCTTCCAGTAGCACCTTAGAGACCAACTAAGTTTGTTCTTGGTATGAGCTTTCGTGTGCATGGACACTACTTCAGATACACTGAAACAGAAGTCACCAGACCCTTATATATAGTGAGAGGGTGGGAGGGGTATTACTCAGAAGGGTGGTGGGATAGGCTGATAGCTGTGGTAAACATGTTGACGACTGTTAACCACTGCTATTGGTCTTGCAGGAAAAAGCAAGGGGTGAGAAGGTTAAAAAAGCTTTGTCATGTATAATGAGATAAGAAGCCAATGTCTTTGTTCAGACCAGGTCTCTCCATGGTTTTAAGCTTGGTATATACTGAATACACAAAGTAATACAATTTAATGGAGTCATACCATCTAGTTGTGTAGTAAGAAGGTGAGTTTTTAAATATCCCAGTTTGTTATTAATCAGCATAAACATGGTTGTTTAGATTGAGGGATTTTTACCTGGGTGTTATGCTGTCACAGCAAAGGTGATTGGTGCAAATGCTTGTCAAGAGTTCTTAAACCTTTTTAGTGTTTTCTGTCACATTTTGCTACTGCCACTATGGGGGCAACACTGATGGAAAGGTTTCTGCCGTGATTCAGCAAAGCTATAGGCCCAGCTTAGGGAGAACCATATGCACAGTTAAAGATTTTGTTGAGCTTTCTGCTATCCTGTAGCTACTTGGGCTGCAAAACATTTCAGTTTAAAATGTTCAGTTGAGAAGAAAGCCATCTCATTCAAACTTCAAAGAAACAATTCTTAAGCGTTTCTACCTGTTTTCATTGAGGTCTTGCGCCATCAGGAACAACCAGTAGCCCTTAGATCATGGCTGGGTTAGGTCCATGGCCCAGTAAACATGCTGCTCTCACTTTGTAAAGCACAATAGCCAACTAGGTGATATGCAACAAAATAAGGAATTAGTGGGTGCAGCAGCTTATAGTGCCGCTTAAAGTGGTGGAATTTTCACAATATTTTCAATTTTCACTTATCTCACTTAATGTTGTTTTTATAGAAAGACATGGCATTGTTTGGAGTTGATCTGTATGCTTATCGCAGACCGTTAAAAATTAAAAAAACAGGAATCATAGTTGAGTGTGATAGCTATCTGCACAAGAGTATTAGAGCACAGTGTGTTAAAGGAGACCAGATGCCTGGCATTTGTAATGACATGATGACATTTAAAGCTTGCTACTAGGAAGCCAAAGGCACAGAGGAAAATAATGCTGTCTTTAAATTGCACACTAGGCGCTGAAACTGAACCAGTTCATCATCTGAGATTTAAGGCTTTGTAATCAGTCAGCTAAACTGATGCATGCTAAGATGCCAAGCAGAGGAAAGTTGTAAAGGTTTGGCCAGTTGGGTTTGCAGTCAGCAAACATTCTAATCCCCATCTCTGGATTTCAGATAAATCTTCTCCACTGATAATTTTAAAAAGGTTCATTAAAAAGAGAATCTAATTTGAACTGTTACTGATTCAACTGTGAAAAATGGCTGTAAAGTCTTCCATTTAAAAATCCCTGAATACTTTCGATTATCTCATTAAACTGTTGGAAACATCTGGAAACCATTGAGTCCATTGCTGGACTGGTCCTCTGCAATCAAAAGTCCTTTGATTATTATGAGCAGCTATGCTGACATGGGCATTTAAAACCTCTTAATCACAGCCTAGTGTGCTCTTGTATTGGGTAACCCTACAATTACTAGAAATAAAACAGTAACCATCAAAACTAGATACTTAAGCTGCACTTGAAAGTGCTTCTTTTTGGCTATTTGTTCTCTGCAAAACATTATAACGCCCTCCCATCAGATGTCAAAGAAATAAACAACTATATGACATTTAGAAGACATCTGGAGGCAGCCCTGTTTAGGGAAGTTTTTAATGACTGATGTTTTAATGTATTTTTAATCTTTTGTTGGAAGCCGCCCAGAGTGGCTGGGGAAACCCAGCCAGATGGGCGGGGTAGAAATAATAAATTATTATTATAATTATAAATATTCTAGAACTTGCAAAATAATTTTCTGATGTCTGAATGCTTAAAGGTTTTTTTTTTAATTAACACTTTTAGAATAAAACAAGCAAGATTTACTAGCAAAACCATGGGGGAGGGGAGAATGCTGGCAAAAGGAGTATGATGGATTGCCAAGGTATCATGTACTGATGTTGGTTTTGTTTTAATTTGTTTAAACAAATCTGTCCTGGGAACCTGTTGAAGGGTACAGTAGAAATCAAACATACCTGTATGATAGGAGATAAATATATGTGTACAGTGCCATTTTCTGTCAGGCAAAAACCTTTGTATAAGGCAACCAGGTTTGTAAGAATGTGTTCACTATTTGCAACAAGTTGTTCACTCAGAGATAAATACTGCTATGTGGTCCTCAGCCCATTGATATATAGAGGGAAGGAGGTTGCAGACCAAGCCTCTTCTTGGCTGTCATGAGGCCTTGAAGAAGCTAATCCCAGTGACCATCTGACAGGCCCCATATGACAGTATGTGAACATCTGTAAAATTCAGTTCAATTCAGAAACCAAAGGCAGTGAAGTGCAGACTTGTGGCCCCAAAAGAGGCATTTATAGGGGAGCTCCACATCATTTGCACCGGAAATCCTTCATTGTACACAGCTGCCCAAGTAGGCTGTTGTTAGGAGTAAATCAGAAATAACTAAAATAATTAGAAAAACCCACCAGTGTCAGTGAACTAAACTCTTTATTCAAAGAAACCAAAACAGAGCAGGCCTAGTGATTCCACCAACTCTTCTCAATAGGTCTTGCCCCAATGAGGCAGTTGAGAGGACTGAAGTCCCCACCTCCCTACCGCTCTCTAAGCCTTCTCCCCTGGTTCCTTGCCTGGCAGTCTAAGGCTCCGCCATCTTGTCTCTTGTTGCTCTGCCCTCTTCCATTTCTCTGCTTGTTCTGGGAGACCAGGGGGAGAGGGGAGCTGGTCACAGCAGGAGGGGGACACCCCTTGGATTCTTCAGTAGCCTTCTTCATCTGTCTCCTGGCCCCCCTCCTCTCCTGCTCTCTGTTACAGCCTCTTCCTGCCCATTAAACCCTGTTGCCTGTTCACCTTCTGACACTTCCTCCTCCCAGTCTGCCCCCTCTTCTCCCTCTGACCACTCTTCATTGTCCCACCACCAGTCCCCTGGCTCTGAGCCATCTTCCCGGGGGGGGGAAGATGGGGGTCCCCCAGCTGTTGCCTCCCACCAGTCCTCTGCATCAATCCAGTTCATGACAGCTGCCTACACAGTATTTCAGTGTAACATGAGGAGTTTCCAGTGGATCCTGAGTTGACAATCAGTATTTGACAAATTGCAGAATTCAGATGTCGAGCTCTAAAAGGTTTAAAAACAAAAATGTGGTAGCAGGGATGCTGAAGCCTAAGTGCTGAGCAACAAGGATATGCCATATTTGTGGATCTCCTGGAACAGTGGTTCCCAATTAACAGACCCCCTCTTTTTCAAAAGCCAAGCCATGGACCCTCTACTTTTGAACTTTTTGATATCTCAACGGTAGTTTGTGTCCTCTACTGGACACTAGGACCTGCCTGCAGCTGTGCAAGTTGGGCAGGCACCAGGGCAGGCAGGCAGCATTGAAAACACCTACTGCCCCAGCTAGGCAGGCACCAGTTGCTAGGGCAGCGCTATAAAGCCTGCCTGCCCTGGGTGGGGGGCTCATCACCAAAGGGAAGACACTAAAGGGAGGCGTCCCTTTGGGAGTGGCATTTGGGGGGGTGGAGCGAGGGCTTTTAAAATTCCTGTTTTAATCGGAATGAGGCTTTAAACCCCATTGGGTGGGTGCTGTTGATTTGTGTGGAGGGGCACCAGTTGGGGACCACTGGCCTAGAGGCATTTTATCAACTGCTGTTGGTAATGCATTGCTGGGCTACATGGATCCTTCGGTGGATCCACCAAAGCTGCTTTTATGGTTGGCACAAAGAATGTGTGATAGCGGATGGAGGCGGCATGTCTTGTGTGTATGTGCTCCTCTGATATGGAAGTGGTGCAAAACATCGTGTAGTTTTGCCATGTGTAAGGTGACAGCCATCCACCCACTCTTCAGAAGAGGTGTGTTTGAACAATGATGCAGAGCTGCTAAAACTACCATAAATTGGTCTTAGGAAATACGGCTTCCAGATTCAAAAAGGGAATATTGGGATCCAGTCTGTTTTGTTTTGTTTTCCTGATTGTTGAGAAATACATTCTATATCATCACCTGGTTAGATAGATATAGTAGTGTTATCCCATCATTGCTTTGTGAAGGTCCCATCTAATCTAAAAGCTGAAAAAGAAATGAGATAGCCTTCAGCAAGCAGGTTGATTTACACAGGTAAATTTTATATTATAGCTTGGTTGTTAGAGCATGAGACTCCATCTCAGGGTCATGTGTTCAAGCCCCATGCTGGACAAAAGACTCCTGCATTGCTGGGGGTTGGACTAGATGACCTTCGGGTACCTTCCACCTCTGCCATTCTATGATTCTATTTTGTTAACCAATCTGTTAGAATAATAGAATTGTAGAGTCGGAAGCGACCCCAAGGGTCATCCAGTTCAATCCCCTGCAATTATTATTTTGCTTCCATTGGAGGAAGGGGTGGCCTGGAGATCAGCGGGTGGGTGTCACCCTCTGGTCATGGTCAGATCACTTCCTTGCGAAGTTTTGACTCACAGCTCTGATCCTCTTCTGCAGGGGTGGTGCACAAATTAAGATGATATGCCCCCAGAGACTAATGGAATCTAGTGAATTCTGAATGCCCTGGAGGAGTTTTCAGTAGACAAAGCAGGTGACTCTGTTGAAGCCATTGTCATGCTGTGTGAACAGCTCTGGACATCATTGCCCCTGAGTGTCATCTCTGGCATCGTGGAGCCTATTCTGAACTTTGGTACACCAGCAGTGGCGTAGCGTGGGTTGTCAGCACCCGGGGCAAGGCAAGTAATTTGCGCCCCCTAACCCGTGGATTTTAGCACTCGAGTCTCTTCCACTAGATTAGTTAAAGAAACCCTTACCTTTTTTTTCACCGGCTGTCCCGGACCCGATCACAGCAGTCCAAGGCTCTCAAGGTGGTGGACATGGTCCTCCTCCCCGTTTCTCCTCCTCCCCTACCTCCTAGCCTGAGGTAGGTCAGGCTAAGAGATGTTGACTGGCCCAAGGTCGTCTAGTGAGCTTCATGGCTGAGTGGGGATTAGAACTCTACTCTCCCAGGTCCTAGTCCAACACTCTAACCATTGCACCACACGAAAGGAATCACACCGTGCAATAAGAGTGTCGAGGAAAGTGAATGGAATGGGATATCCTCAAAGAGTGATGCTAACCGGAGCGCTCCAACATTTTGTTGGAAGTCGCAACTGTAAGAGCCTGCTCAAGCCAGGTGAACCTCGCAGGCAAAGGCATGTGTGAAGAGGTAGAATAAAGTGGAGGTCTGTTGCTCTCCCTGGCCCAGACGGCATTTGCACCAGAAGTCTTGGAGAACCTAAGAACTTAAGAAAAGCCTGCAGGATCAGGCCAATGGCCCATCTAGTCCAGCATCCTGTTCTGACAGTGGCCAGCCAGATGCCTCTTGTAGGAGGAGAAGGAACAGGCTCAGAATATTCCTGAAAAGCAATGCACTTTCCTCAAGAGCCATATTAATGGATGGACACCAAAGGCCCCCAGTTTCCATGTCTTTAGATACAGCCAGCCAGCTGAATGAACTAGATCTCTGCAGCAAAGACCCTTTGCTGCACACTAGGATATATCCCAGGCACCAGGCACCATGCAAATGTGGATGCCTCTGTAATTATTTACAGCCAGCTAGTTTAACAGATTTTTCTTTCCTTCCAAGGAAGAGGCAACAAACGTGTCCATTTAGCTGGATTCCTCCCAGCTAGGCATTTGCCATTCTTCTTACTGAGGGAAGGGTCTTAAGGAATGTAACCGAATCTCGCCCAGGGCGGCTCTTAACCCCTGGGATTCCGCGGAGAGCTTTCCCCGCGCCGCGCTCCGAGAGGGATGGGCTGCAAGGGGAGCAAACTGGGCTGCTGCGAATCGGGAAGAAAGGTAACGTCGGGGGGGGGACGCGAAGTTTTTTAGGGGGGCGAAGTTTTTTAAGGGGAGGTGAAGTTTTGTCTTTGACAGGCACCCGGAGGGGAACCAAAGGGCAGCGGGTCTAGCGCGCTAGACACCCCGCATCTAATCGGTGAGCGGGTCAGAGCTGGGAGAGAGACTTTTAGCCTGCAACGTCCGGGCAAGAAAGAGAGAGAGAGAGAGAGAGAGAGGAAGGAAGGAGCAGTTAGCAACCGAGCCGCCACGCTCGACGGCCCCGGAGACAAGACTCCTTGCGTGGGAGGAAAAGTTAGAGACACTAGTCCGCCCCCGCCCCCGCCCCCCCCCGCGCAAAAAAGAAGCAAGTCCAGAAGCCAAGCTGGAGCCCAGCGGTCACTAAAGTCCTTCCTTTGGGAAGGGGGGGCGGCGGCTGGGGAGGAGGCGCGTTGCCCTCCAGCCGCTTCCAAACAAAGAGATTTCTTCCGAAGTATAATCTGAAAGGGAGGGGAGCGCGGGGCAACTTGGGGAACGCGCGATTGGCTGGAAGGCGTGTGTGGGGTTTTCGTACCTGGGGAGGGGGGCTGTGAAGTGTCTGTAGACCCGGGTTGCCGCTGCTCGACTGGCGTGTACGTGTGGGGCATGCTCAGACTGGCGTCACGTGTGAACGATCTCGTTCTCTGGCCTTTCCCTAGGGGGTGGAAGGGTGGAGGTTGGGTGGGCAAAGCTGCCACAGAGGAGAAAGGATTTCGCCGGGTGGTGGTTTGCGAGCGCCCCCCCCCAGATGTTGCGCCCGGTGCGGCCGGCACCCACTGCACCCCCCACGCTACGCCACTGTACACCAGGCAACTAAAGCTAGACAGCTAGCACGCCAGTGGCAATTATATGAAACCATGGATTAATATCCTGGCTGGTTCTGGAGCCGTTAGCCATAGTTTCCTGTTTTGGATGAATCAGGAAACTGTAATTAATGGAAGATTTCCTGTTTTGTTTGCACTGGCTACAGAGGGGATGTACTTCAAAGGGGTTGCATTCTCATTGAGACCCTATAGAAATGAGTGACATTCCTGGAAAGTTGCTTCCCGCATCCTGTAGGAGTATTCCATCATTTTAGTCCTACCTGCAGTCCGAAGTGATACAGCCCGGATACAGGTATCAGATTACCTCCTCAACAAGATCTAGACAGAAATGGTGACAGAATGTGTAAAGCTGTAAGGCAACTAGGGAACTAACTGATACTCTGTTCATAAAGGAAGAGAACATTTTAAAGTACTTTTGAAAGAGCTTGTTTCAGTAAACACGTTCTGAAACCACAAGCCCCTATAAGAATCTATAGTGGTCGCCTCAATAGAAACAGGATGAGGAACAGACAAGCAGGGACAACTTTGGGTCTGTTCTTCTGTCAGCCTCACTGGAACTTTCCACTCTGATCTCTATTTTGGTTTTTTTAAGAATGCCATTGAAACCAGAAAAAGTTCCAAAATGCATGCTACTTGCTGTTTGTCTTTTTTTAAATCGTTATTTCATTCTCTTTTAAATTCCAGGTAATGTTTTCAGCTCTTTCAACAGAACTGATATTTTAATCCTGCCAGGATCATGGGAAACTGGAAACAAATGAGGTTATATCATATACCGGTATTCCTCTTGGCTGCAACAAGGCAATTTCTCTATCAGTAATGTGATGATGGCATTTCCTGGAGAATGTTTTCCTCCTGCTGCTTCCTCAGGACAAAGCAAAAACAAAATTATGAACACTTTAAAATCATTCAAAGTCAGCTAGGCCATTTAATCGGTGTATGCTGTCTCGTTTGACCTTAGCTGGACAGTGTTGCTGTAGCAGGCAGTCTTGCTTTCCTGGAGTTCTATTTACAGATTTCTATAAAGCCAACCTACTATTTTTAAGGCAATCTGGCAACTGTACTCTCAGCTTGTCACCACCTGTATTCAGGGGGGAATCTTTGTGGCATCATTGTACACGTACGTTATTTTAGATTTTTGTATGTTCATAGTCAAGAGAGAGGCTATAATACAAATTTTACCTTGTAGTTTTGATGCTTTTAAGCTGCTTTGTTTGTACTCCACACTCAGTATTTTGTTCTGTAACTCAGAAAGTTGTAAAATGCTGCTGTGTAAATTGTAGTCACTATATCTGGTTGTAACTGGAACCCTTTTCTCTGCTCAGAGAAACCCTTTTGCAACCCTTACTAGAATGCTGTTTGCATAAGAACCAAGACCTTCCATGTATATTCAAAGCTTTTTTTCCCCAACTAAAATGGCTTTATTGAGGAAGTTTCAGTTTCCTCTTAACACTTGGGATGAGCCATAGAACTGACCATCATGAACTCAAATGTAAAGAGGAGAGAAATTATGCTGTCTAGTGGATGAAACAGTTGCTGTCTGGTAGATGGACATTTAGAAGTGTTGCCATTTCTACCACAGACTCCTTGCTTGGTCTTGGGATAAATCACAACTGCTCTGACTGAGCTCTCCATAAAATAGTTGTGAATATGAACACAGAGCCAGCAAAGAAGACCCTTTTGGGGGGGGGGAGGACAGGATTATACATGCACAATGATGCCGATTCATACTATGGTGCTTATTTGAATCTAATTGAATAGGCTCTCTGTCTTGTTTTGCACTGTGGGTGAAAATGTGTATACCTATCCAGAGCCATTAGATTTTGTATAGGCATAAAAAGGTAAAAGGACCCCTGACCATTAGGTCCAGTCGTGTCTGACTCTGGGGTTGCGGCGCTCATCTCGCTTTATTGGCCGAGAGCCGGCGTACAGCTTCCAGGTCATGTGGCCAGCATGACAAAGCCGCTTCTGGCGAACCAGAGCATCGCACGGAAACGCCGTTTACCTTCCCGCCAGAGCGGTTCCTATTTATCTACTTGCACTTTGACGTGCTTTCGAACTGCTAGGTGGGCAGGAGCTGGGACCGAGCAACGGGAGCTCACCCCGCCGCAGGGTTTCGAACCGCCGACCTTCTGATCAGCAAGCCCTAGGCTCTGTGGTTTAACCCACAGCAAAACCTGGGTACCTGAACCCAATTGGAGGTGGCCAGTTCAGAGCTAAAGTAGAGGTACTCATAGTAGGTAGTTAAAGGTAGATAGCCGTGTTGGTCTGTCATAGTCAAAGCAAAATAAAATAAAAAAATTCCTTCCAATAGCACCTTAGAGACCAACTCTAGTAGGTAGGACAGGTAAGGAGATGATAGACAGACAGAGACAGACAGACAGACACACACACACACACACACAGAGAGAGAGAGAGAGAGAGAGAGAGAGAGAGAGAGAGAGAGAGAACGAGAACGAGAACGAGAACGAGAACTCTGTCTAATTACATTATGCTTAGAAATTGGGCTGGCTATCTCTCCTGCTCAACTCAACACATTTGCTGACCTGTGTATTCTTGCACTCAGCACACTGGAATCTAGTTTGTTGATCGTGGATTTACTTGCATTTACATTTGGAAATCCATTATAAATGAAATTAAAACTAATTTTAACACTTTACTATAGCTTAGAAGAGAAGTGTGGTTGCCTAGGCACTATGTTGAGAATGATTAAGGACGGAACACTTTTTGAAATCGCTTTTCAATTAAGCCCTTCTAGGCTCTGGGTGGTTTAGGATGTTTTGCTATGAGGAACTCCAACTGCTTGCCCAAATCCATTTTAGCACTCAATGATTACATGGCAGGGTGTGCAGGGGTGGGCAGCTAGTATTAACACACTTAATGCTTTTACTGAAAAGAACGGCAGTGAAATAACTAGCAATTACTGCTACTAAAAATAATCAGAGGTATATTGAGAAATGTCAAAAAATCCACCCACACTTGTTATCCCTTTGCTGGAATTATATTTGTGATTCTTTTTTTTTTTCCTGGTGAGGGGGAGTAGATTGCATTCTATCTATATCAGAAAAGCTTTTGAATTTTGTGGTGTTTCAAAGTTGGGCTGATTTTATGACTTTGTGAGGATCTACATTTGTGTTCTTAAGTGGAGGAGGAAAAAGAGAGAGACAGAAAGAGAGATGTGGCCATCCAACTTCGGACTTCTGACTAAGATGCCCTCTCCCTTCCCCAACTGCCACCGCCGGTCTCTCTGAGGACCCTGAGGTTTTTCAAAAGGTCTGCCGCCACCACCCTCCTTGCAGCTTGTCATGGCTGGTTTATTGTATGGCTTTAATTATTTTAGAACTTCATTGTAAACTGCTTTGTGAGGTCTGCCTGAAAAGCTGTACATAAATACCTACAAGACAATAAAAGTTCAAAATCAATGCAAGCATGACTGTATTTTGGACCAGATGTTTGTAGGTATTGGCTTAGTCCTTTTTTTGTATTTAATGCCAAACAACAAGTGATAGTCATCCCAGAGATGAAAGCTGCCTCTCTTAGATCTGCTGTTCTTCATACTTTCATGCGTGAATACTTCATGTTGAGGCTACTCTGGCTGTAGATCCAGTTGAAGGTTCCTTGTATTGACTCTTTGCAGACTCAACTCATTCACTCACCTTCTCTCCTTGTCCTCTCCCCTTGCGTTGAAGTTTGTCATCAAATGGGAGAAGCATTTTGATACAGCAACAAAGACTTCATAAGGAAACTGAATTTTGTCTATGTTCTTTCTGACCAGGGAAGCCTGGGGAAAATGGAAGTGCTGGTTACCTTTAAAGTCCTAAACAGCTTGGGACCCAAGTTACTTGAAGGATGGTCTCATCCTGTGCTAATCTCTCCGTCATATCGTATCAGCTGTTGTGCCTCTCTTGCATGCACCATTGCTTTCTGAGGTGCAGTTTGTGCAACATGTGACAGGGTTTCTCCCTGGTAGATTCTTGTACAGTGGTACCTCGGGTTAAGTACGCTTCAGGTTAAGTACGCTTCAGGTTAAGAACTCCCCTAAGAACAGAAATCGGGCAGCGGCGGCGCAGAGGCAGCGGGAGGCCACCTTACCTAAAGTGGTGCTTCAGGTTAAGTACGCTTCAGGTTAAGAATGGACCTCCGGAACGAATAAAGTACTTAACCCAAGGTACCACTGTACTGGTATTATCTTCCTCTCTATTTGTGCCCACTGGCAAATGAATACTCATTCATTCATTCATTCATTCATTCAGTTACATTCACGTGCTGTCCCTATAAGATAACTTTTGGGGGGGGGGGGCGGCTTACAATGAATAAAAGCAACTGAAAGACAAAAGTAAAACATAAATCCATTATTTAAAAAAGTGAGAAGCACATAAAAGCAAAACATGTCACATTCCCCACATTAAAAAGGTTTAAAACCAGAGGGCCAGTTTGCTTAAGATTTAAAAGACTGGCATGAACAGAGAGGTGCCAAAAAGACCACAAAGATGGCACCAGGCAAGGCTGCCTGGAAAGACTATCCCATAACCAGGATTCTATTACTGAAGAGATCCTCTCCCTGGTACTTTGGATTGTGAGGTTGCCTTATTTAATTTATTGTACAGTTAGTTTTTCCTCTTGCTCTTTGATTCTGCATTTAGTCTGGAAATGGACATTTAATGAAGTAGATACTGTTTTTCCTTTTTGTAATTAAATATGAATGTAAAAGCACATGATCGAAAAATGTATGTCTATAAGTTTATTTTCTGTTTGTGTATATATTTTGATTCTCCTTTAAAATGTTTTTTTTTAAAGGAATTGTGTTTGAATCATAGAACGTTATTGTTTTATACCGCCTTTTTATATTTTGCAAGCTGCTTCAAGCACCACCTTTTTGGATAGAAATAGTGGGGTATATCTTTGTATCTTACTTATATCTTTGTATAAGTAAGTAAATTTGTCTGGCTGTAGATTGTCTGAGGACAAGTCAAAAAACCATAACTCTGCACACAGCTTTTCCTGCCTTAGTTTGTAAGGTCCACAGAGATGGTTTGCCTCTATGGGAAAGTTTCCGGCTCCCTGGCCCTGCCTGTAACCTGCAGGGGAACTAGGTTCTGCCTTATAAATTTAAGGAACAATGTCCATGCCATGAAAACATGAGTTGATTTGTCTCACCCCTGCTGCCTTTTAAATTTTAGTTCTGGGATTATAACTGTGCAATCTAAGGAGGTGTTTCATTCTTCTTTCAACCTCGTGGCATTTAGCAGTTAGGAATAACCTCTTGTACTTTGAAGGAAGGAAAGTTTGGGAGGAGTAGATTACATGTGGCTACAGAAGCCCATTGCTAAAAGGTGCTTAGAGTGTGATGGTGACCCCTTTGCCTTCTCAGATACAGAAAGCGAGTACATACACACCCCAGCAGGTGAAAGTAATTTACAAAGCTTCTGTGTATATATCAGTTTTGAAGTGTGTGAATCGTCTTAGAAGTGACAAATGGAACCGGTGCACTAAAGTGATCCTCACAGAAGTCCCATGAGTGCTAGTTTCAGAGGAAAATGCCCTTTTCCTAACCCCTAGAACAGTGAGGCACTTTTATTTTCTGAATTAAAGTAAAAAGACATGCATCACTCTTCCATCCAGAAAGGCTTGCTTTCAGAGTAAGTGCTTGAACACCCATCCCTCTGAAGTGTATGATCCCTACGTTTCTACAGGAATTACAAATAGTTGGTTGCACTGTGATTAGAAGGAGTTAAGAGCAGAAACTCTTGTAGACACATCAGGCCACCTCTGAAGGTAGACCATTCAGATGTATCTCCATCATACTTAATGCAAAAAAGGATTCCCCATTCCCAGAGTCCAGTTGGAATCATGAAGGGGCAGTGGGCTCCTCTTCCCTTATTTCTCCTAAGAATATATCTTTCCTTATTCTAACTTTGATCATTCCACTTCACTGTGGAATTTTCTTTGTACAGTGGGTCCTCGACTTACGAGTGCTCCGACTTCCATGTTTTTCGACTACCGAATGACTTCCGGAAGAAAAAAAATGGCCGCCGCATCCGAATTTTTCGACTTCCGAAAGGAAGTCGCGGCCGCTTTTAATAGGGTTTCTTCGACTTACAAAGATTTGAATAGGGTTGCTTCGACTTACGAAGATTTACCGCTCAATGCATCCCTATGGGATTCGACTTCCGTTTTTTTTCGACAACCGAAGATCGCGTCAGGACATATTATCTTCATAAGTTGAGGACCCACTGTAGCTTTCTGTTTGTACAGCCTTGTTCCCTTCAGTTTCTCTTATTACTTGGTGGATTACTGGAGAAAACTGTGCATTATGAAACATTGCCCATAAATTAATCACCAGAAGAGCAGGTGTTTTATTGCAGTTCAATGAATGGAGTTTTCAGAAACTTCTTCAGTGATTCCAGTTAAGAAGACCAGAGTCATAGCAAATATGAAAAGTTCTGCATTCACTTGCACTAACTATAATGGCTTTTGAAGACAAACTAAAGATTTTTTGTGCCTGCATCAGTAAATACCATATAAATCTTATTTCATTATGAGATGCATATTTACATTATTATTATGGTTGCTGTGGAAACAAAATTCAAGAGGTGCCTCTGAAATGTCTGTGTTTATATACAGTGGTACCTTGGTTCTCAAACTTAATCCATTCCGGAAGACCGTTCCAAAACCAAAGTGTTCCAAAACCAAGGTGCTCTTTCCCATAGAAAGTAATGCAAAACAGATTAATCCGTTCTAGACTTTTAAAAACAACTCCTAAAACAGCAATTTAACATGATTTTTACTATCTAACGAGACAATTGATCCATAAAATGAAAGCAATAATCAATGTACTGAACTATAAAATAAATAAGACAGTATTGTAGATGATAAAAATTAAAGTTAATTTTTTTCTTCTTCCCTGCACTGATGATAGTCACTGTTTGGGTCGGGGGCTTTTACCCATTTCCGCAGTCACACAATCAATCAGTAGCTGAATGAACTGAGTTCCACACAGTCACAAAAACAAGTTAACCGAAAAAGCCTCAAATACAAAAACGCAAAATAAATAGCAAAAACAAAAGCGCCAAACTTAATCTGTTCTGGAAGTCCGTTTGACTTCCGAAATGTTTGAAAACCAAGGTGCAGCTTCTGATTGGTGCAGATGCCCTGGAAACAATGGCCGACAGCCGCATCGGACGTTCGGCTTCCGAAAAATGTTCGAAAACCAGAACACTTACTTCCGGGTTTTTGGCATTTGAAAACCAAGGCGTTTGAGGACCAAGGCATTTGAGAAGGAAGGTACCACTTTATTGATAATGGGGTTTCCATTAGAGGCAGAAGAACAAAATGTCAAACTGTCCTTGACCATTAATGTATAGTTGTGATGTATAAGTTGTTTTAAATACAACTTGATTGCATAAAAGATGCCTCATCAGAAGATTTCAGGGCAATTCACAAGATAATATACTATTAAAACAATTATATGATACAATACAATTAACATATCTGATACAGTATAATAAAGGTAAGGAAGTGAATTCTAATGTACAAAACAACACTTCTGCAATGAGACAGGGTGGCTGGACAAGGGATATTGGCAGAGGTACCGGTAAGGAGAGAGACTGTACAATTAAAAAGGAAGAGTGAGCTGAGAAAACAACAATTCTAACCTTTCCCCCAAAGGAGACATATTACACCTGTCCTTTAAGCCCTAGATGAAAGCTGCTTTCCTTGACTCACCCCAACCAGAAGTGATGCTCAATGAGCTCCTTTGAGCTTGGCTTCTGGGTAACTGGGCCCGATAATCTTTTAAGCTTTTCGTGAGTTTAATACTCATCCTTGCTTTGAGAATCCCTGGCATTACACAAGTTGACAGACGAGGCCATTTAACAGATGAGAGAAGAGCAAAATCTTTGCAGCCTGTACTGAATAATGGCTAAGTAAGGGCCAATTCATGTGGCCGTTTTTGAGCTGGATTAACCTCTCTGTTGTGACTTTTTGTCTCTTTTAGTCATTACGTGTTCTTGAGTAGGCAAGGGTGTAGTCAGTTACCATGTCCTGTAACAAATCAAAATGGGGGGTAACATTGCATGGAAGCGGTTTCTCAAGGCCAATTCATAAATTTCAGGGAATCAGCACAATACTTGGTGACATAATTCCCTCTCTCAGAAATGATGAATTGGCCTAAGTGGGAGGTGTCCACTAAGTGTTCTAGGAAGAAGCATTCTGAAAAGTTTGGGTAACTGCATATTATTTGAAGGAGATAATTCGGGCTCACAAATGTTGACTACTCTTGGTAGCAGCCAAAATATACGGTCAGTTCACTAATCTCTCCATCATATCACTTACCTTCTTCCCTTTGCTTCTTTTTAATTCCTAAGGCCCTCAGCTTCCCTTGGCTTCTGCATCTTCCCTTGGATTCTGCCCTTGGCACATCCCTAAGCTAAATAGTTTGCCAAATAATTTCATAGAATCATAGAGTTGGAAGAGACCACAAGGGCCATCCAGTCCAACCCCCTGCCAAGCAGGAAACACCATCAAAACATTCCTGACAGATGGCTGTCAAGCCTCTGCTTAAAGACCTCCAAAGAAGAAGACTCCACCACACTCCTTGGCAGCAAATTCCACTGTCGAATAGCTCTTACTGTCAGGAAGTTCTTTCTAATGTTTAGGTGGAATCTTCTTTCTTGTAGTTTGAATCCATTGCTCCGTGTCCTCTTCTCAGGAGCAGCAGAAAACAACTTTCCTCCTTCCTCCATATGACATCCTTTTATATATTTGAACATGGCTATCATATCACCCCTTAACCTTCTCTTCTCCAGGCTAAACATACCCAGCTCCCTAAGCCGTTCCTCATAAGGCATCGTTTCCAGGCCTTTGACCATTTTGGTTGCCCTCCTCTGGACACGTTCCAGCTTGTCAGTATCCTTCTTGAACTGTGGTGCCCAGAACTGGACACAGTATTCCAGGTGAGGTCTGACCAGAGCGGAATACAGTGGTACTATTACTTCCCTTGATCTAGATGCTATACTCCTATTGATGCAGCCCAGAATTGCATTGGCTTTTTTAGCTGCTGCATCACACTGTTGACTTCTATAGTTTCTGGGCATAAAGGGGATCCTTTCTCAAACACTTGTAATTTTTTTTTTTAAACTGGAGTGCCAATTTAAAACATATTTTATAAAGCAGAGCAGCTAAGCAACTGCCTCTCAGCTGGCTTGCAGATGGTCGAAGAAGATGAGGTGAGGCTAATTGCTTTTTTCATTTTCCTCTTTGTTCACATCCTGTAGCAGCCTTGTTCAGGAAGTGGAGTGAGGGTAGTTTAGTTTTGCGTGCTTTTTGGTAACCTCTTGATCAACGATGTTAAAAATAGCACAGTGAATTTGTATTGGAACTCAGGCTGAGTGAACCCTCTCACCCCCCTGTATGCTGGCCAGTGTGCAGGTCACAGATGTGGGGAGGAAGCATTTTGGCATTTATGCCGGGCAGATGAGTTTCTAGGCTTAACATTTAGTTCTGACAGCAGTTTCTTAAGTGGTGAGAAGCCCTCATTTTACCTTCAGCTTTTTTGTGCTACCTTCAAATACAACATGGACCAGTTATTCTAGGGTGCAGTCATTTAGACTATCTGAAAAATTCACCTCTTAGTTGATAGTGGTGCACACATCTACCCAGGTCTATGTGATGGTAATTGAAGCCTCCCTTTTCTACAATATTTGCTCCTTTTGATGCTTCCCGTTCAGTTTACATCTCAAGATCACGCTTAGCATTTTGATGGGGGTGAGGAAGTACTAGCAACACAGTGCTAAATTACTTTTGGGGCTGGAAATTGTCACCCATAGTTTGTATCCAGAGATGACTGTTTGCTCCTGGCTGTTTGCCATTCTACCAAGTTCCAGGTATGCCTGCAATATCTGCGTCTTCTTTTTTGCTTTTAAAACCAAGCACTCCACCTTGTCCATTTTGCTTCAGAGGATTCTAGCCCTGGCACCTGTAACCATTCTCTCCCTAGGTGTCATTGGCATGTATGTTTCTTTGGCTTCGATGAATGGCTGTCCATTGTCTGGTTTCCCCCCTGTCTTCATTTGGTCCATTTTTACCCTCATCCCAGCCCCTGTTGCGTTTTTTCCAGGGATCATTTTAAAAGCTGTTCTGCCATATTTTTTATTTTAGGCTGGTTCTTCTTTGAATGGTAGCCGTTCCTTTTGTGGATCATATCCACAGGTCATATTTGTTGTAGTAGATTTATGTGGCTTATTTTGTCAGTACAGGTACTTAAAAATGAAATCTATTTCTGAGTAAAGTTGTTATGTCCTTGTTTTTACTTCCTTTCACCATAACGTAGCCTGACAGTTTTGACTTGATGGTACAGTGGTACCTTGGTTTAAGAACACCCCTGTTTACAAACTATTCGGTTTATGAACACCGCAAAACCGGAAGTAGTGTCCCAGTTTGCAAACTTTACCTGAGTCTAAGAACGGAAGCCAAACGGTGGAAGGGCACCGGTGGTGGGAGGCCTCATAAGGGAAAGCGCACCTTGGTTTAAGAACGGTTTCGGTTTAAGAACAGATTTCCAGAACGGATTAAGTTCGTAAACCGAGGTACCACTGTATATTGAGTCAGAACAAGTGAACAGTTGGACTTCGAAAGGTGGATCTTGGTTCAAATGCATCCTCACTTGGTTGCCAGTCACTAATCCCTTCAATATTTTGTGTATGTTATTTTCACTACCATAATCATGTAGAAGATAACTTCGGGGTTATTAGATGGCAAGGTAACACTATATTAATGAAAAAGATTCCATTCTCTCTGGTGCTTCCAGCAGAGAGGATTGTATGTACCCCATTATCTCTTGTCATTTTTGATTTCCTATATTAGCTGGCCAGTAATATAAAGCAATTCTATCAAATTGCTATAGTGAAAAACTATTACTGCATCTCCCTTTGTCATTCCAGATAGAAAATTTAATTTGTCTTCCAAGATCTTGCCCTCAGCTAATTTATGTAGTTCTTAATGTTCCACTTCACAATGAAAATGTATGCTGATCTTAGAAGCACTCTAGAATCTGAATGCACCTTATCAAAACTCCAGCTTCCTCAAATGTGGTTGGATTTCTTAACTGGTAACCCTTGTTTATTGTTTTTCTAAAAGTAATAATAATTGAATTTATAGAAACAAGAATCATGGCAGCAACTGATTATTCATTATTCATTTTACATCTTCTTATGTCCTGGTTTGAGTTTGACCTAGTAGATCTTTACATGCACATAAATTATGTTCTTTCCACAACTCGAAAAATTTCAATTACTGTTGGGATTAAAATACGAAGAACAAATTGCCGCAGCAATTGGAGATTTAATTGGATGCACTAATTCTCTATATTTTTTCAGATTTTGAGAAAGTTGATTATCAAAGATATTTCAAATGTACAGTATTGCAAATATTCTTTTAAATTGATCCATAAATGAACTTAACTATTAGATGCTTCTAGCACTATACCAGGATTTAATGTATCATGTTTTTAGGTATTCTCTGTCTATCTTTCTCACTGCATCGTGTAAATAATTGGCCCAATGTGTGCATTTAAATAAGGTGGATGTTTTATTTGATAAATCAACTCAAGTTGTCACTGTTCAGGCTACCGGTATTTCCCCAGAGAAGTAAGGCTTTACAATGTGTGATTAAGATAAAGTAAAGCAATAAACACATTTTAACCTGTTCGAAATTTTCACTCGCATTTGCTTGTGGCACCTAATACTGAACTTCTTATTGGGAACGTAAGTTTTTTTAAAAAAAAACAAACAGCAGTAATGTGCAAGTTTCCCAGTTACACTTACTTTTTCTAGTGCTCTAAAACTATAAGTATCTCAACCCTTTTTAGTGTCTTCTCATACTCTGATAGAACAGTTTCGTGCTCACAACTCACTTGTTAGGTAGTTATACAAATTATTTAAAATTCAGATGCCGCATATGCCATTTCTGGTGACCTTTTCTTTTTCAATAAGCTTTTGAAAATTACAACTTTGGGGTTGATGGTTGCTTTTTAAAATGCATTGGGAGTAGTACCTTGTCCATTCATTTCATTCATTAATAGATTTTTAGAAGAATGTTAAGGCAGACTGCTTTTGTTAAAAAAAAACACACAAATTCTAAGGAAAACCTATTTTAAAATGAAACTTTGGAGGGGTTGAGACAAGTTCAAACTGAACCTTGCCAATAAGATGAGAAATTCTGTTCTGTGAAAAACCTCAAACGAGAAGAAACCATTCTCTCCTCTGATGCCTATGAGCCCACTAGACATGACAACGGGACCCACAGTGCAGTGGTGCTGGTGTGTAAATATAACTATTGCAAAAAGAAACACCCACAATTCCACAAAGCTTTGGGAACAGCCTTTGTTTCTCATGAAAAGGGCCCATGCAAGCTTGTTCACCCATCTCCATTTACTACTTCAAAAAGCACTTCATATAACCTTGTTGCTAAGAGCATGGTTGAAGGATTCAGAGGAAAGCTAACATATTTGTAAGTAAGCCTGTTTGGAACTCTTCTGTCGTTTTTAAAAGTCACTTTGGGAGAATAATGTAAGCAAAGAAACCCTACACATCCCAGGAAGAACCCAGTTCTTGTGTCAATAAAAGATGCAGAAAAGAAAGGAAGCAGAAAATGGCAAGTACAGCAGTTGGGCCAGTCTTGAGAGGCAAAACTTCCATAAGCCAAGCACACACACACACACACACACACACACACACACACACACAGAGAGAGAGAGAGAGAGAGAGAGAGAGAGAGAGAGAGAGAGAGAGAAAGAAATCCGATCAAACTAATTTCTGGAATAGGGCACAAATAACCCCCAGGAATAAAAAAAAAATAGTAGGCATCATGCTGGTAACAGCATTTCTCTCGTCCTTCTAAATGACTAGCAGTGCATTGGACAATTACGTAGGTGCCCAGGGTGATGCCAGCCCTGTATAGAATTATTCTCCAGTCTGCTTTAGAGACTCAAGGGAAGGGTATCAGAGATCAAATAACAGTGCCAGATGATATGGTAAATCATTGCCAATCCATTTATTACAGAATATGTTGCTTCACATACAGCAGCTAGTGAGTCGGTACTTCGGGAGAATAGGGAGCTGTACCTTCCAAGGCTTTGGAATCGGTGCCAGCTTAGTTCATCCTTTAAGGTTTCTAATTTGCTTCTCTTGATTTTCCTGGTCTGCTCCAGTGGTTCTCACTCAGGAACTTGATGTCTGAGGCTTAAGTTGGCGACAGGGGAGATGGGCACTGGGTCCAGGTGGGCAGACTGAAAGGTATCCCATAAAGTAAGAGGGATTCTCTGGAACAGGCATACTGAGCCTGCCTTGTCTTCCCTTGGAGCTTTGATGAGACGTCCCTGTCCCCCTGCCCCACTTGTCTGACCTCAGGTTCTGCACTGAAATTAGGGGCACTTCCTGTATATTACGGGAGTGACCATCTCTCTCAAATGGGGTTCTGAGATCAGCACTCCTGCCTCTTCCAATCAAACCGTTGGGAGCTAAGGGGTTAAGCTCCCAGCTTCCTCCCATTAAAGTGAAGGGAGCTAATACCAATTATTTCCTCTACAAAAAGTAGGGTTGGCCCACTCAGGACTTGCATGCTAACCTCATATACTAATGCAATCTTCCTCCGCACCCGCTTCATACTTCCTGGTCCTGTTAGTTCTCCTTCCCTGGAGCTTGTTTTCTGTCTCTTTCCTCCTGTCAAGCTGCTGGGTTCATTTATATGGGACTCCCGGCCCTGCCCTTCATCATGCTCCATAATCTGCAGTTTATCCCATTGGAGGAACCTAGTCCTGAAAGCACTGGTGGTGCCAATAATTCTGGTGTCATGCCAGTGGAAGGACAAGCATTGAGTCTGCAGTGGGTCAGGGAAGGCCATGTTTTAAAAGGGCTTGGTTTGGGTTGTTGTTTTTTTTGAAATAGAGACATGGGATAAAGGCTCAGAAAGGGGCGGGGGGGGGGATGAAAGTCAGTTGTGCAATTAAGAGTAACAGGATAGGCAAGTCAATTTTAGAAGTAAGGACCAGAACTTTGAAGAAATGTGCAGGGACTTAAAGCACTGGGAAACAAAGGCATTGCAGTGGGAAGGGGTTTAAACACTACCAGCTGGCGATATAGCAGGAAGCAGAAGGCCCAAAAGAAGAGGAGCGTGGCTCTCAATACTTTTGAATTACTTAACAGTGTTTTCAGGGTCACCCGGTAATGTTTATTTCTGTATTTTTCCTGTACGTACTTCCTAGAAACCGGAGTTGCTGTGGGTGTGGATTCACCACCACCTAGTGGTGAAGGTTTGCTTAAATGTCACACTGCGGCTTTTTGCGAAACTCTTCTGTAGAAACGAATCATAGCTCTGACCTTTTGGAATAGTTTGTAAAGGTGCTTTGAAAACTAAGATACGTTCATTTTTTTCTATTTTGCTTTTCAATGGCAGCCAATCACAGTGTCTGTCTTATAGTTCCTTCAGTCTCAGTAGCCTACCTTTTTTTCTTTTTAGGTTTTATAACCCCCATTTTGTGATTGTAGATGATGGCTGGAACAAGCTGTGGTGGGCCCTCGAGCTCATATGCTCCCTTCTGCTGTTTTTAGATCATGGCTTGTTCTCAGACCATAAGCAAACCACCGTTTCCTGAGTTCAGACTTCAGTGAGAACTGTGGTTAGTTTTAAAATAAAAGCATTGCAGTTGGAAGGAGTTTAAGTGCCTTCACAGAAAAAGGAGCAGGAGTGAGAAGCATGCAAATCTGAAGCTTGCTTTGGCTCATTCTTGTAGGGGAGAAACTGTGGTTCCCCATTACATCTCAACAGAGTTGATACCTTCAGTGATTCTTGGTTGATGTTATAAAGAGATCCCATAGCAAGATTGTAACTTTGGTGCAGAAGAAGGTGAGAACTTAGCCACACTGCCACCACGCACCTTTATATTTCCAACTAAGAAAAGAGCAGCTGTTTCCTGTTTATGGGGAAATTAATTATCATTATTATTATTATTATTATTATTATTATTATTATTATTCCCATCTGTCTGGGTTGCCCCAGCCACTCTGGGCGGCTCCCAACAAAAAATAGTAAAAACACAATACAACATCAAGCACTAAAAACTTCCATAAACAGGGCTGCCTTCAGATGTCTTTTAAAAATCACGTAGCTGTTGATCTGTTTGACATCTGCTGGGAAGGGCATTTCACAGGTGGGCGCGACTACCAAAAGGCCCTCTGCCTGGTTCCCTGTAACCTCACTTCTTGCAGTGAGGGAACCACCAGAAGGCCCTCGGAGCTGGACCTCAGTGTTTGGGCTGGACAATGGGGGTGGAAATGCTCCTTCAGGTATACAGGTATACACACATCCCGACCCTGGTCTGTTGAATTAACTGCTATAATGGCTTTATACCTACTGATAAGTTGTTAGACGGCTTTTCGGGATTATTATTTGTTTTTTGTTCTTGAATCCAGCTTGTTTAGATACTGCTGTGGATACTGTATTGCCATTGCTATGGTTTTCAGCTTCTCAATAAGCTGATGACTGATGGGTGGTTTAGTACTATGTGTACTACAGTGGTACCTCTGGTTACGCACGCTTCGGGTTACGAGCTCCGCTAACCCGGAAGTAGCTGCTCTTGGTTGCGAACTTTGCCCTGGGATGCGAGCGGGAATCACGTGCCAAAGGCGCGCCCGCAGCTGGAGACGCCATTAGCGAAAGCTTGCCTCAGGATAAGAACGGATTCTGGGGCAAATTTTTGGGTTATCTAAAAAAGAGGTGTGACCTGAACAGGCTACATGCTCTGCAATAGCTCTTGCAGAAAATTGTTAGCTAGTGAAAAACTAATTTTTAAGCAGACTAAATACCAATCGAATGGATCTTTATCATTTGGTTTCAGAGCTTAAAAAACAAAAAAAAAGGAAAACAATAATAACAACAGGAATATGGTAATTGGAATTGGAATATTATATTACATATGACTTATCATGTGAAGCTAGTTGAGGGAAGTCAATTTAGATACAAAATCTACACAAAACTAAGTATGAAAAAAATATTTATCAGTTGGTTTGTTTATAGACTATTATTTAGTTGCTGGAGATAAAGAATCCAATGTATTATGAAGAAATCTGTGTAGACATGCATAATAATTTTTTATTTATGTATTTACGTATATATTTATGTATTTTTGTGTCTGTTAGTTTTGTCCTTTTTTTCTTTTGTGATCTTTTTTCTTTCTCTTTCTAAAATGAAAAATGAATAAACAGAAATTTGGGGGGGGGGGAGAGGAAAAAAGAAGAAGATAAGAACGGTTTCTGGTTACGAACGAACCTCCGGAACGGATTCAGTTCGTAACCAGAGGTAGTACTGTAATTGGAATCAACCAGTGAGAAACGTAATGCTTGCCTACCCCGCTTCCTCTGTCGTCGTGTGTAGCCAGGAGGAGCAGTTCCCCTGTGTTTCACAGAACCTTGGTTTGCTGTTGTGATAAACCACAATCTCTGGTCTGCATGCACATCCTGGTTAGATTCAAAACAAGCCAACTTCACACCATGGGTGGGGAAAAAAGTATTTGTTCAACTCACCAGAGTTTGTGATAAAGTCATGATATGTCTTGACCCTGGAGTCAGATTCCTCCTGCGGGGGGGCGGGGATAACATGCAGAGGGTTCCATTGCCAAAGCCCCAATGAGACCAGAGTGCTGCCACACCCACCCACCAGCCCTGATCCATTGAAATAAAAGACTATTGCATTGGGCTGGGTCTATTTAACTGAAAAGGCATTTTCCACTGCAGGCAGGGCTAGCAATTGGGATGCAGCTGCCACTATTACAGGGCTCATTCTCCATTTATTTGTCTGCTGAAGCTTTGCAGTCTGTTTGTATTCAGCCTGAACCTGCCCCAAATCTTGCCACAGAACAGGACAGATCTCTGATTCATACAAAACAAGAAGTTTGGGATTCCGTGGAAGTGGAACTAAATGGTTTAGCATTCTGTCCATTGGGAATAGTTTTCAAATTGCTAACTTTTTTTTTTTAATGCAGCAGTGAAATTGCTCCATAGCATCATTTTGGGGTGGAGGGTGCAATCCTAAACTCCGTTGGACTTAGTGGGATGTATTTCTGATTAAGCATGCATAAGATCTGATAACTAAATTCTTTTAATGTAAGATGCAGCTGAATAATTTCCACCCCAATGAGCAAAGTGATTAATATCTTCTAATATTGCTCCTTTTTTTCCCCCAGACGTGAAAGGACCACCAACCCACAGGCTGTCTTGTGGCCAGTCCCCTGATTCGGAAACTATAATATGGGAGACCAAGTACTCCATTCTGACCGACAGCCAACTTGTGCTGCTGAACAAGGAGAAGGAGGTGAGAGAAAAACTATGCAAGAACTCCCTTTATCTTAGCAGTCTTGGACCATAATAGCACTTGAATAGCTTCTATTTGTCTTGCATGTGTAATGAGAAAAGCCTTTTATTCTCATGAATGGAAATAAGCA
Organism: Darevskia nairensis; assembly: GCA_034642065.1. Taxonomy (NCBI): domain Eukaryota; kingdom Metazoa; phylum Chordata; class Lepidosauria; order Squamata; family Lacertidae; genus Darevskia; species Darevskia nairensis. Next base: position 857,321 of record JAWWNI010000628.1, on the reverse strand, counting down.
GCCTTCAGGAGGCTTTGTACCGGTAAATAGCTTTGGAAACTTTCCCTTTTTCCTATAGCTTAATGCACTTCATGCAGGGTTGCTCAAACTTTTTGAGCTCTGGCCCCTTCTAAACTCACCTCCTGAGTAGAGTTCCTTGATCACCAGCAGGGTCACTGTCAGCAGGCTACACAAGGATACAGAATCCTTGTGTAAGCAGTACTGCTGTGCAAGGATATTTGGACTGGGCAGAAGGAGAAAAGTGTCCATATGGTTCCTGCCTCTCTGCAGTGTCTGTATTTAGCATAATGGTTTGGACGGCTGCACCTGCAGTTCCCCGTAACATCACACTCTCCCTGTTTCCCTGATTCATCCTGAGGATTGCCCCTCATTTAGAAAATCTCAAATTTAAGGGCTAAACATTGCAGTTCAAGAAGTAAAAAGATTTTTTTTTAAAAGCGGGCTCAGAGACTGCTAAACAGAACCATTTGCATTTGACCCTGTATTATGTTATGGTCTAATTAAGCACTTTTCCATCTTCATTTGCTTTAAGAATTCTTTGCACACTGATAATTTTGGGTCATGTTCTCGGCTGCATTTAGCATAACAGTGGACATCTGTTGGACTTCACTACTGTCATGCATGAACTGTTGGTACCTAAAATGTTTCCAGTGTCTCCCTGGACTTTTCAGTTTGCAGGGGTAGATGGGTAATCACGTACAAACCCCTTTTAGAGGAAATTATCTGATATTATAGAATATTCTTATTAAGGAACCACAATGTTCTTCAGACAATAATTTTGAAATTCTTAGCTGTGGCTTAGCTGAGTTGTTTGTGGTACTTAAAAGGCCCCAAGTTTTAAACTAGAGGATCATGTAGAATTATATGGGAAATATTTGAATGGCTGTCCATGTTGTTTGAAAACTATAGCCTTCAGAACTGGTTTGTCAGTTGATCAGCTATCACAAATGAATCTCTTTTTTTTTAAAGTCAGAAGTTTAAACAGCAAAATAAGAATCTCTTTATTGTCAAGGCAAAATTTGCAAGAGGCTTTAAAACTTTCCTATTTTGAGTTACATCACATTATCATTGACACAGATGCAAAATAAGAACAGAAAGTCTGGCAAAATCCAGACAAAAGCAAAAAAGAAAGAAAGAGATGCTGGAGGTTTCTTTCTGATTCTCGTTTACAGGGGCATGGCTGCTTTTCAAAAAGAATATCATTACATTTTCACTTAAAATACCCCAAGAAAAAAATGACCACAAGAGTTGTTGCCTTAAGTGAATCAGAGAAAAGATTCAACTTGAAAAACATTTTGAACTTCCTTCAGAAAGAATAGGTTTATGTCATGTCTGGTTTCCTTAAAACCACCACCACCACCACAACAACACTATGAGCTGCTTGACCTGGGACTCAGTTATACAGCTGCAAATAAAACATTTTAAGTGTGTTTAAAGTGCAATATACAATGTGACTCTAGATGGTGATGGTGAGCCTTATGGAAGATTCAATGCACTTTTAAAAACGCTTAAAAAAAAACATTTTCAGGCATTTTTTATATGCATGTAGATTATACCCTGGTTCCAAATACAGGGAAAAAAACATGACAGTATTGTATTAAAACATGGAAGGTGCATGTCCTTTAATGTCTAAGCAATTCAAGGAGATGCGTTATTGAATTAAAACAGTACATTTTATCAAATCTAGTTCAAAGCCAATTTGAAACGCCTGCTTCCAGTTTTTAGTTTTGTCCAGCAATAAATTTCCCTTGTTGTTGGGGTTCAGTGGGTGTCTGCATCCCTACAGGTGACAGGGTCATGGCAACCAACCCTTGGGATCAAGTTGTCCATCAGGTGGGGCTAAGTTGAGCAAAGTGGGTTCCCTAGGGTACAGGTGGTTGCGGCCAGTGGCATATCCTTGGGCTCCTTTGTGGGAAAGAAGAGTGGCATATACCGGTAAATCAAATGACCAAGCAGCGGAAGTTGGACATCACCCCAAAACCATGTTGATATTATGAAGCATGAGCCTTTCAAAGAGGGAGTTGAGATGGATGGGAGCAGGCAGAGATGATTATTACTATTGTAGTACAAAGCACTTAAACACGGAGAAACTTTTATTTAAATCCGTTCTTTTGTTTCACCAGAATTCTGTTCCTCCTCTTTTGCGCTCAAAGCTACAGGCAATGTGCATGTTTTTATAGCTGTGTAAAACAGCCTCCATTCACATTCCCTTTCATGTAAGTTTTGCCTCTAATGTCCAGTGATTGTCCGGTGCACGTTGCTGTTTCCTTGCGTTTATGGGTGTTTGAAAAATCTGTACAGCAACATTATTTCACGTCTATCAATATTTATGAACAAAGGCGAGCTGAATGGCTCCAGTGCATTTCAGCAGATGAAAAGAAGCTGAGCTTGATGGCTGAATGTTTTTGCATGTTGTTAGATGGATCAGTGCTTCAAGAGCTGTTTGTAGTCCTCTTTAGGGTCACCTGTAGAGGTTAACTATATACTTTGTGACAGTTGTTTGCTAATTCTACAATTGTGATGAGGTGTTGTGATGAGGTGTTACTGACACAGATTGCTCAGAGCAGTTGCAAATGCTGTTACTCTAAATTATAAATCTATTGTATGTGCAGGAAGGAGAGGGAGAAGACAGTATTATGGCGATTTGATCCGCAGGGGTTCACTGGGTGCATTATTCATAGGTGTTAAAGTACCTACATCTAAGCAAGTGCTTGTAGCATTTTAACATCATCATGATTTCTGGGTGTTACATTCTTTCAGAGGAGAATTGGCCTTCTTCATCCATTGCAGCAAAAAACAACAAAGTCCCACTTTGCATGTAATGCTAAACCAACCACAACTTAGTGCAAACAAGCAAAAGTGTGGACTTCCAGAGAGGAGATTGTGGCCAGTTAGTTCCATCTCCAGTTGTTTTTCTGTTGGGCTGAGCTAAGCCCATAGTTTGTCCTTTGTCAGTGGTAAGGACCAAACAGAAGCAGAAGACATCAAGAAGAGGTGGCAAGAATACACAGAGGAATTATACCAGAAAGATAGGAATGTCTCGTACACCCCAGGTAGTGTGGTTACTGACCTTGAGCCAGACATTCTGGAGAGTGAAGTCAAATGGGCCTTAGAAAGCACTGCTAATAACAAGGCCAGTGGAAGTGATGACGTTCCAGCTGAACTATTTAAAATCTTAAAAGATGATGCTGTTAAGGTGCTACACTCAATATGCCAACAAGTTTGGAAAACTCAGCAGTGGTCAGAGGATTGGAGAAGATCAGTCTACATCCCAATCCCAAAGAAGGGCAGTGCCAAAGAATGCTCCAACTACCGCACAATTGCGCTCATTTCACACGCTAGCAAGGTTATGCTAAAAATTCTACAAGGCAGGCTTAAGCAGTATGTGGACCGAGAACTCCCAGAAGTGCAAGCTGGATTTCGAAGGGGCAGAGGAACCAGAGACCAAATTGCAAACATGCACTGGATTATGGAGAAAGCCAAAGAGTTCCAGAAAAACTAGGGATCATGGGAGTTGTAGGCCAAAAACATCTGGAGGGCCAAGGATGAGGTAGCCTGGTCTAAGCTCAAGAGCTGTGGACTCCTTGGGCTGCCTTAGACAAGCTAACTCTCCCTCAGACCCACTCGCTCTATAATGTGATAAATGTGTAAACCACTTTGAGTATTCAGAAGTAGCATATAAATGTTAAGGCATTGATTTGCCACTACTGAATATTTTTGGGTCTGCCTTTCAGGCCTAGGTAAATGTTATGGGTTGGCATAAGCATGCAAATTTTGAACCCACCCACACAGTTCACGGTAGTTCACGGTGATTTCTCACATCACATTTTAAACATGCAGCCGCTTGAATACAACAAAATCATCTCTCTTAACATAGTAGAGATGAGATATCATTATGTTCAGTGTGATGTCTTGTGTTCTATATAACAAAAAATAATCAGAGAAAGTTGGTTAACCACAGAGATGTTCATCCTTCCCACATGCAGGAAAGGGGGAAAGTGCATTTTTTAAGTGGGCAGAATTGTGAATATAATTACATTCAAAACAATTACTGGGAAGTTTCTTTAAAACTTGAGTGATGTAACTGGGTGTTTGTTTCAGCTGCTCAGCCAGAAGGATGTGAATAGTATCAGTCCTTTTGTTGGAAGTGATAGAATGTGATAGGTAATTATCAGCTGAAGACTTTGCTAGTGTATGATAAATTCTTCCGATAAGAACTGAGGTTTATGGGCCTTTCCTGACAACAGGCTTTTATTTTTGTGCAGATGTTACTCAATAGTTGCATGAGATCTGAATGCCTCTTTTTGCAAGGTGGCACTTCTGTTGCCAGGGCATTGCATTATCCCAGCACTCAGACAACAATGACTTATTGTTAGGAAAATGCCCTTTCTACCAACACCCTGCTCTAGTTGTTGCTGTACAGCAAGTAAATATGGTACTTGCAATGAGTATTGGGTGTGACTGGGGCCTATTGGATAGTGTCCATTGCATCACTGTTTTTACAAGTTGTACACTCCCCCCCCCTTTACATCCCTCCCATTTGGGATCCTTTGAGAAAAAAATACTCATTCTGTTCTTTAACTTACCATATTTAGAGACTAAACTTTACCATGCTATGCCACTCAAGTGCAATAGGGATGTCATTCTTTTTTAAATGGGGACTGTATGTTCCTCTTCAATTTTCTGCTTGGCACTAGATCAGTCTGTTTATTTTTTATTTATGTACGCAACTACAGCAGCTCAGATTTTGTTAGCCCAAAAGTGGTAGGTGAGAGGAATGGCAGCTTAAAATGATAGAATATGCAGGCCTAACCAGCAGAATGAGAGAGCAAGAAGATCAAGTATATAAAGAGGAGTGGAATTTTTGTGTGGAATATTTGGAAAATAATTGTAAGCAAGTGAAAACACTAACAGGATTAAGGTACCGTATTTTTCGCTCCATAACGCGCACTTTTTTCCTCCAAAAAAGGAAGGGGAAAAGTCTGTGCGCGTTATGGAGCGAAGGCACTGGGCGCCGCTTCTGCGGCTGCCCGCCTCTGACGCTCCCCAGAGCTGTTTCCCCTTCCTCCGTGGCCACCGCCAGCGGCAGAAGGGCGGAGGAGGGGAAAGCAGCTCGAAATCGGGCCGTTTTCCCCTTCTCCGTGGCCACCGCCAGCGGCAGAAGGGCGGAGGAGGGGAAAGCAGCTCGAAATCGGGCCGTTTTCCCCTTCTCCGTGGCCACCGCCAGCGGCAGAAGGGCGGAGGAGGGGAAAGCAGCTCGAAATCGGGCCGTTTTCCCCTTCTCCGTGGCCACCGCCAGTGGCAGAAGGGCGGAGGAGGGGAAAGCAGCTCGAAATCGGGCCGTTTTCCCCTTCTCCGTGGCCACCGCCAGCGGCAGAAGGGCGGAGGAGGGGAAAGCAGCTCGAAATCGGGCCGTTTTCCCCTTCTCCGTGGCCACCGCCAGTGGCAGAAGAGCGGAGGAGGGGAAAGCAGCTCGAAATCGGGCCGTTTTCCCCTTCTCCGTCGCCACCGCCAGCGGCAGAAGAGCGGAGGAGGGGAAAGCAGCTCGAAATCGGGCCGTTTTCCCCTTCTCCTTGGCCACCGCCAGCGGCAGAAGGGCGGAGGAGGGGAAAGCACCCCGAAATCGGGCCGCTTTCCCCTCCTCTGTGGCACCCTGCCTTCCATGGCGTCCTCCTGCCTTCCGTTCCTCCTTTAAAGCAAGCAAAGCGTTTGCTTTAAAGGAGGATCCCATGGAAGGCAAGGCAGGCGCGCAAGCCCGGCTGAGCGCAGGAGACGCTGCGGGGCTCGCGCGCCTGCCTTCCATGGGATCCTCCTTTAAAGCAAGTGCTTGCTTTAAAGGAGGATCCCAATTTCGAGCTGCTCGTGGATGGGGGAGAAGCCCGATTTCGGGCTGCTCGACCCTCCCCGCCGTTCTGCAGCTGGCGGTGGCCGCTTCCTCTCTCTCTCTTTCCCTCTCACCCCTTCCTTCCTTCCTTCCTTCCTTCCTTCCTTCCTTCCCTCTCTCGCTCACACACCCCTCTTTCTTTCTTTCTTTCTTTCTTTCTTTCTTTCTTTCTTTCTTTCTTTCTTTCTTTCCTTCCTTCCTTCCTTCCTTCCTTCCTTCCTTCCTTCCTTCCTTCCTTCCTTCCTTATCTCTCACTCCTTCTTTCCTTCCTTCCTTCTCACACCCATTCTTTCCTTCTTTCTTTCTTTCCTTTCCTTCCTTCCTTCCTTCCTTCCTTCCTTCCTTCCTTCCTTCCTTCCTTCCTTCCTTCCTTCCTTCCTTCCTTCTCACACCCATTCTTTCCTTCCTTCCTTCCTTCCTTCCTTCTTTCTTTCCTTCCTTCCTTCCTTCCTTCCTTCTTTCCTTCCTTCCTTCCTTCTCACACCCATTCTTTCCTTCTTTCTTTCCTTCCTTTCCTTCCTTCTCTCTTCCCTCCCAGCCTTTTAGAGGAGGAAAACCAGAAAAAAATTTTTTTTTCTGGTTTTCCTCCTCTAAAAACGAGGTGCGCGTTATGGTCCGGGGCGCATTATGGAGCGAAAAATACGGTAAATTCAACAGTATAACATATAATAAAGAGATATAATGGGGGAACTAAATTAAATGGATTTTTTGTTAGAATATGCAGAAATTATGGGGGGAATTCAAAGAACCATGGAAGGGGAAGGAGGGAAATCGATGAATGTATTATTATAATGGTGGATATTCAATGATGGAAATGTATATTTGGAAATTTCAATAAAAATAGATCAGTCTGTTATGTCAGCATTCTACCCTTTCTACAAGAAGCTCAGAGCAGGAATTAAACTCATGTCACTATGAGATTGGTTTGGCTGGGAGAGACTAACTTGTCCTGAGGCTCCAGAGCAGGATCTTTGAATCTCCTATCTGCCATAGCTCATCCCTGCACTCTAGCACATTATATCATACCGGCAATAAAACTACCGTAGCACTAAGTGTAGTTCTGAAGGTAAGATCTGAATATTTCTGCTACCTAGAAAGAGCATACCACTTACGAACCAGGGAATCCTGAAAAGGAGTTGATATATGGTGCTGATAATGTCAAGGTTGCAGGTTTGATCTCCTATGAGAAAACTGCATATTCGTGCATTTCAGGGGATTGGACCAGATGATCCTCAGGGTCCCTTCTAACTCTACAATTCTATGCTTGATCTTCTAAACCATGGGTAGGCAAACTACCGGTAGGGGCCGGATCCGGCCCAATCACCTTCTCAATCCGGCCCGCGGACGGTCCGGGAATCAGCGTGTTTTTACATGAGTAGAATGTGTCCTTTTATTTAAAATGCATCTCTGGGTTATTTGTGTGGCATAGGAATTCGTTCATTCCCCCCCCAAAAAAAATATAGATCGGCCCCCTACAAGGTCTGAGAGACAGTGGACCGGCCCCCTGCTGAAAAAGTTTGCTGACCCCTGTTCTAAACCCTTTGCCGAGGATTTCTCACTTGGGGAATTACTTCTGGCACATATAGCCAAAGCAAACTTACCTGTAGAGCAGAAAGGCCAGTTCTCTTCTCAAAACACGTGCGGCTGTTCTATGGCCAAGTTATTCCCCTTTCCAGCCAAGCTATCCCTCTTTGTCTCCCATCAGCATGCTACAAAAAGGCTCGGACCACTCTTTCATCAGCTTCGAGAAGGTTGACAGTTAAAAACTTAGGTCACTAGGGAGGAATAGGTAAGAGGGGGTTATTGGTAAGCTATAAGCCCTACGGGATTCACTGGCCATCCAGTTACTATTCAGATATATAAGAGGACGATGGACTTCTGCATTAAATTTTCCAGAGGGAGCATAAAGCAGGCTCTGGCCAAGCCCCAGCTTCCACCAGCCCTGCTCCATACCCTCCTTGAGTGCTTTTGCCTGGCTCGGCTGTGTCCTTAAACAGTGTGACAATGTCAGGGGTAGGTGGGTGCTTGTGGATGCGTGTCGGCTTTGTGTTGGCTGGAACGTGGTCTCCTGTGGAAAGGCGAGGGTTTTGCATCCTTTGCTCCACCCACTTTTCCTCTGACCACGCCCATGTTTGGCTCAGGCTCCACCCACCATTGGCTGGTTGCCCCTTGAAGGTTTTCTGAGAAACATTGTGGCCCTTGGGCTGAGAAAGGTTTCCCACACCGGGCATAAAGAGGTAGATGCCTCATCCATATAATGCTTAAAAAGAAACTTTACAAATGAAAAAGGAATCTAGCCAATAACTTCAAAAATATTGGGAACATACATGAATATGAGAAACTTTATATATATCTCTAGATGTGTCTGGATAGAGAGATAGTATGCCGAGTTCTAGCCATATCTTAAAAAGTAATTGCAGACACGGTCATGATAGTGTTCAGCAGGAAAGGAAATATCAGCAAAAACTCCAAGTGCAGGGGATGAATAATTGACAGGGCCAAGTAGAAATTCTGCACTGGGCAACCAGAACCGCTCCATCAGCTGGCTTGGAGCTTCTTGGAGGATGAAGTCTCCCTTCTTGAAAACAGAAACTTAAGAGCAAGCATGCTTGTGCTGACAATAGAGGTTTGATGAGAAGGAAGATGGGCAAGCAGGGATACTGCATAATTTAGACGTGCTACTCCTGGTTTATGACCTTGCAGATCTTGGTTTTACAAATACCGGTACTTGGCCCTATGAAATTTGCTGTCCAGATCTTTCTTAGTGCATTGCGTACATGATTTGTTCCAATGCCTAAACCAACGCTCTATCACAAGAGACCAGGACCCTGCGGGATTTGACATCTTTCCGCAGGGCCTGCAAGACAGAGCTGTTCCGCCTGGCCTTCGGGTTGGATTCAGTCTGATGTTTCCTCCCCTTATGGTTTTGATTATGGGCGATAAATGAAGCGCCATTTAAATTTTAAATTGTATTTTAACCTGTATTTTAATTAACTGTTTTTCTTTCTTTTATATTTTATTGTAATTTTTATTGGTGTTAGCAGCCCTGAGCCCGGTTTCGGCTGGGAAGGGCGGGGTATATATAAATTTTTTTTTTTTATTATTATTATTATTATTATTATTATAAAGGAGGAAGAGTGGACATCTTTTTTTCTTAACCCCCCCCCAACTGAGTCCGTAGACACATAACTATGCTTGTAGGGCTCTATGACTAAGGAACTGGAGAACAATCATGGGAGCTGGGCAGAAAGCTGAGCTGAAAGTGTGAATTTCAATCTGGAAAACTGCAACTAATGTGAGAGAACATGTAGCATAATAAATCCATATATGTCAGCATATTGGTGGTGGTTATGTGCCCCTGACTGAGCGTCTGTCCCCATTTCCCACCCACCCAAAATTACGATGTGCCTGTTTCAGTGTCTCTCTCTGTAGCTCTTTGTTAGCAGAAAGTACACTTGGGGCAATTTATAACTCTGTCACAAGAGACACCATCCCTTGGTCAGAGAGACAAGGTCCCAGACTTCATCCCTGGCAGTGGGATGCTTTTACCCACAGGGTGGCTTATACCTGCCAATTTCATTTTTTAATATATTCAACTTCGTAGCTGGAGCGCAGGGAACCCTGGGGGCATTGGAGAAAGTTGGGAGAGTTTTTCGAGACACAGTTGGAAATGATAACTTGATGCATTGCACATCTGACAAAGTGAACTTTGCTCCACAAAAGTTTGTGCTGTGATAAAATGTATTAGTCTTTATGCTTCCTCAATTCCCTTTTTGTTTTTGCTGCAACAGAGAAATACAGGATTTCTTTGGACCTTTAAATTGCATTGTCTCTGGAACTGTGAGGCTTGCTTCCTTTTGCCATGCACTGTTTCAGATAAAAACTAGATTGTGTCCAGATATCATCTAAATAGCCCTCAGTTTTGCCAACCAGTGCTATGGAATCGAGGCATTAATTCTGGGCAGGAAAAGTTATTGATTGCTTCTAGAAATTTATGTTGAAAAAAAGAAATTTATAACCTGCCTGTGTCTTTTTCATGTGCAGATGGCTGTCGAAGGAGGGCAGGAACAGGCATCGGAGCCTTCCAAAGGGCGTTGCCTGCGGCGCACCGTGAGTGTTCCTTCGGAGGGTCAATTTCCTGACTATCCACCAGAGGGAGCTACTAAGCTTGGTAAGCTGTACGAGTAGAACAAGCAATGTAGCTTTCTCAGCTAAATTTCTGTGAGAAACTGCATTCCATTGCACAGTACTATAAGCTTCCTGTTTGAACAGACAGTGCTGGAAGAGTGTTCCAGTGAAGACCATATACAATGATGCTGTCAATTAATGTTGGGCAGCTCAATAATTCCAAAGTGTTCGTATTTATCTGAATCAACGAAGTTTCTCTTACGTTATACAGCGCCGGCACAACTGTTTGCTCCTGAAGCTGCTGAAGAATCCTGGAATTTAAAACTGTTTATCCCAATAGCTCGGGATCTTCTATGGGCAGTTTGAAGTGACTCCACCTACTTGTGTGAGCTGCCTAGTTTTGTTTTCATTTTTATTTGAGCCCTTGGTGCTTGCAAGCAATAAACGGAAACCTGTGCTTTGTTCTGAGATTTTCACTGTTTTGTCATAGCACCCCCACTCAGTTTAACATAAAAAGTTTTAATAAGAGTGTTTTGGAAATCAGTTTATGATAAAATCATACTTTTTCTGCAGAGGAGGGGGAGCTGTCCCCCTTGAGAAGCACTGAAGAGAATGGGGACGCGGGTGGGGCTGTGGTCTAAACCACAGAGCCTAGGACTTGCCGATCAGAAAGTCGGCGGTTCGAATCCCTGCAACGGGGTGAGCTCCCGTTGCTCGGTCCCTGCTCCTGCCAACCTAGCAGTTCAAAAGCACGTCAAAGTGCAAGTAGATAAATAGGTACCGCTCCGGCGGGAAGGTAAACGGCGTTTCCGTGTGCTGCTCTGGTTCACCAGAAGCGGCTTAGTCATGCTGGCCACATGACCCGGAAGCTGTCTGCGGACAAACGCCAGCTCCCTCGGCCTATAGAGCGAGATGAGCGCGCAACCCCAGAGTCATCTGTGAGTGGACCTAATGGTCAGGGGTACCTTTACCTTTACCAAGAAGCAAGAGCTTGGTGTGGCCAGAAGTCTCCAAGACTTGTCGCAAGAGTCTCATTCTCTCTGTCTTTGGCTAGGGAGTTGGTGTCTTAAGTACCAGAGCTCTGGCTTCAAGCATCATATATAAACCCTGTTTTATCATTGGCGAGCCAAACTTGACATGATGGAAGTGGTCATGGCTGGCTTGTTCATTCTCATGCCTGTGTTCATTCATTGCCTACAGACAAGGGCTGAATGGAACACGGTGGGGGACGACAGTTGGATTTGTTTGTTCCCATGTTTGTCCCATTTATGTACAGAGTGAGCAGACCTCTGTTTTTTAGCAGCACGTTTTGTGCCTGGGTGAGGGGAGATGTATCCTGGAAGCTTGCCCTGAAAGACAAGGTAGTCACTTGTTAAATAAATACAGTAAACAAACCTGGCCCCTCCTGTGCCTTTTGCCACACTCTATTGCTTTGGGTGCTTTTCTCCTCAGTGATACACTTGTCCAAAGCAACTCTGGCCCAACTTTTGTATGGCTCACAAATTGGTCTCTCTGCCAACCTTAAGATTCTCGAAACAGTCCAATCTAAATTTCTTAGATCCTTATTTGGTACCCCTAAGAGTACATCTAATGCAATATTAAGACAAGAGGCAGGTCTCCCCAGAGTTGAACTAAAAGTTTGGGAACAGGCAATATCCCTCTGGTTGAAAATTCGTTATAAACCAAAGGGAATGTTATCCCATTTCCTGGCTGCAGCCCCTTATCCACCTTGGCTTTTGCAAATTGCTAACAAGATCAAACAAATTGGTCTAAACCCCGAAGACCTCTTTAACGGAACCCTGAATAAGGCAAAAACAACCATTACTCAGAGGCTCCTTGACATCGAATTGCAAACAGAAGGCGCTTTACTTCCTGAGAATTACAGGTGTCTAAAATCTTGGCCCAGCTTTTCAGCTGCCCCTTATTTATCTATCATTACCTATGAATCTTATAGATGGGCATTTTCCAGAGCCTGTTTTGAGGCACTACCTACAGCTGTACTATACGGTAAATTCCTGCGGGTACCTATCCATGAGCGCCTATGTCCATGCATGACCAATAAGGTGGAATCTGTTACTCACATTCTATTATTCTGTGAACTTTACAGTGAAGAACGATCTCGATTTATATTACCCCTTTTATCAAAATTTACACCCTTGCAATACTACTTGGAATTCACCCCTGAAATTCTTCACAAATTTCTTTTGGAAGATTCTCTGAGCTCAGTATCTTATGCTGTGACCAAATTTTGCACCTTAGCTATCAGAAAACGTAAATCTCTTTTATTGAAAAACACACTATAAATTCCTTTTGCGTCATTGATCTTCTGTTCTGCCCTTTGGATTTTGATTCTTTGTGGTGGTGTTGCTGATTCTTTTGTTTGGAATCATGTTGTTTTGTGTTGCTGGCTTTTGCTGTAATAAAATTGATTGAAATTGACTTGTCCAAAGCAAGACATAAGCTGGGCTGGCATGAGAAGTACCTGAATATAATGGCAGAGGCGGGCACATTTTTTTAGTTTAAATATCAGATGCCACCACTGGCTGTGTCAACAGGGCAGGGACAAAGGCATCACCCATTGTGTCTTGTTTGGCCCTTAGAGGCTGGTCACCTAAGGGAGTCCTCTCACCTGTTAGCTGACAGATACAGGTGTATGTATATACGTCATACTTGTATGGTCTGCCTCTGGTTTTTCTTTGTTGCTCTTTCTGAGCGTACTTTGCTGAAATGACATCACTGAGTGACTCACTTGAAAAAAGCTCAAATATATATATTTAAAGGACACTCTGATCTTTTGGCAGCAGCATAGATATTAGTGACTTCCTGTTGATGGGAAGAATGCATAAGAGGTTGTTTGTCAGTCTTGCTCTTCCATCTTTAATCAGCAAATTATGTGGCTAACAAACTGTACTTGTAGCTTAGTGATTAGCATTTTGCAATTACAGTCATAATGACGCTATTTCTGAAGCACCTGCCTTGTGTTTCTCCACAAGGTACTGATCTCGGAGCCTTTCCAGAGACGTAAGTAGGTATTGTTAGGAGAAAGAAATGCTGTCTTGGCTTTTAAAGGAGATGGGAAATGACAAGAGGTACAACAAGGCACCTTAACAAGCGAGGCACATTGCTAAACCGGCAAATGAAATTAGGATTCAAGGGCATTTGATTGTACCTCTTCTACTCACAAATTAGTTGACTGAAAGCGTGGGCAGCCATTGTTCTCAGTGAATTGTACCCAAAGCATACCAGGAGACATTTATATTTCTATATAAATTCCAAGGGCAATGTAACCTGCCTGGAGACTGAATGAATGCCATCCTAAGAACTTTAACCTCCTTGCCCATTTTGTTAAAGTGTGCAACCAAAGTGGGGGGGGGGGAGCCTGCTGGCATGACAGGATAGTCCATATTTTATGCAGCATATTTCATATGGAGTATATTGGGGTTCACCAACTTTCTTAGAAATTTGGAGGGGGGGAACCTATTGTGGACACCACCACAAAATGGCCACCATGGGATCATGGCTTAATGAAAAAGAACAAGGTACTTGCTCAAGAACTTGAGTATAAGGCGGATGTGGGGATCCGAGCACAAAACACTCTTTTAATCCCATATTTTTCTACCGCAAACTGTAGTTCCATTTCAAAGAATGCAAATATTGCCCAAGAAAATGAATGGAAAGGCACCCAGCTCTGCTCAATCCCTATGGCTCTGGCTTCTCCCTTTCCTGTTCTCCCTTCTCTGCTTTCCTTTTAGCCCTACCACTAGCCCTATTTTCTGCCCTCCTCCCGTAGTTCTGGCTTTTTCTACCTTTCCAGCCTCACCTTCCATGAGTTCCCTTTTCAACCGCCACCCTCCCACCCTTCTGCATTTCCTATATTAACACATCTTAACCACCACCCATCTTTCTTCCTTTTTTCCAAATAATAATAATAATAATAATAATTATTATTATTATTATTTATTATTATTTACTAGTGAATTTAGCCCGTTAAAAACGGGCTCTAGGAGCCGGAGCAGCAGGAGCCGGGGGACCGGGAGGCTTTGGCGGGGGCGACCGGCTGGCCCGTCAGTGGAGGCCGGCTGGGCAGCGCGCAGGGAAGGGCGCGGGCCGGATGGGGGGCCTCCTTCTCTGGCGGCTTCTCGGCCACGGCCTCCTGGGGGGAGTGCGGCTCCCGCAGGCCGAGCAAGCGCCGGCCGCAGCGGCCGCCATAGGTGGCGGGAGCCTCGATCGGCAGACGGGCGGCGGCGGGCAGTAGCGGGAGCGGCGCTTTGCGCCGCTTCCCCCCGGCAATGGCGGCGGCGCAGTTTCGCCCGGCCGGAAGTGTCTCTGCGTCGTCCCGCCCCCCTCTCCGCCCCCTCCAATCCCTGCGTCCATCTGTGCCATGCGCAGAATTTACTTCCGTGACACACAGAAAATTGCAGGTGGACGCAGGGACACTTGAAGATTATAATATAGGTACCCCGCCCATCTGGCTGGGCTTCCCCAGCCACTCTGGGCGGCTTCCAACAGAACATTAAAATACAATAATCTATTAAACATTAAAAGCCTCCCTAAACAGGGCTGCCTTCAGATGTCTTCTAAAGGTCTGGTAGCTTGAGCGGCAGCTTGAGCGGCGGGGAGAGCCTCCCCTCTCCCCGCACAGGAGGTCTGGTTTTTCTCTTTGACATCTGGTGGGAGGGCGTTCCACAGGGTGGGTGCCACTACCGAAAAGGCCCTCTGCCTGGTTCCCTGTAACTTGGCTTCTCGTAGTGTGGGAATCGCCAGAAGGCCTTCGGCACTGGACCTCAGTGTCCGGGCAGAATGATGGGGGTGCAGACGCTCCTTCAGGTATACTGTTGCCATCAAATCAGAATGGAAGCAGACATGTGCAACAGAGGGTCTATGAAGGACCTACAAGTGGCTGGAGAAACTGCGCTGGGAGGCCACTGTAATGGGGTGGGTTGTGGGGTTTTTTTTTTGCTAATTTGGTGCAGAGGGGAGCAAATAGCCTGATGAGCACCAGGGCAGCCCTTTAGCAGATGCCCTGGCATTTGTGTGCACTGCATTGGAAACCCAGAACTATACAATGCATTGCAGGGCAACTAATACAGTGGTACCTCGGTTTACGAACTTAATCCGTTCCTGAAGTCCATTCTTAAACCAAATGAGGCCTCCCGCCACCGGTGCCCTTCCAGCGTTCGGATTCCGTTCTTAGACCGAGGTAAAAGTTTGCAAACCGGGACACTGCTTCTGGTTTTGCGGAGTTCGTAAACCGAATCGTTCGTAAACAGGGCTGTTCTTAAATTGAGGTACCACTGTATATCAGATATTTTAAAGGGAATAGATTTTGTAGGCAGCACTGCGACAGTGCAAGGGTGGAAAGAACAGAACACATCTCTGGAAAATAAAAGATTGTGAACGATGGCCGAAATATATAGCTTTGAATTATGCTCACTCTTTTTCCGTTAGTTCAGTTAGTTTAGGATTGCTTATTTGGGAGAATCTCCTTGTTTGAAGGGCATGCTTCGCAGTGAGCTGAATACTTAAGTGTCCCCCTTAAAAATGACAATGAGAGCTGATCCCGGGGAAGGAGAGCATTGGAGCTGGACGTGACTGAAGCGAAAAGGAGAAACAGATGGCAGCCAGCAGCATGTGCTAACAGCAACAGCTGCACCCAAAATAGCTTTGGAATGGACACCAAAGCTGAAAGCACAAGAGGATAGACAAAATTGCTAGGATAGAAACTGTAATGCAAAATTTCCACTGCCACCTCCGTATGTGTGCACACACAATCTTATATAATTGTCTTACTATATTTTATGAAGGGTGGTGCTTTGGGATCTTGAGCTAGATTCATTATATACATTATCCCATGTAGTTCAATGGCCAAGCTGTTTCATTTGGAATCCTAGTCCTGGATTCAAAACCCCTGTTTAGACATGAGTGTGGCAGTTTATAAGAGCCCCGGTATGGCCTTTGTGAGACAGTAACACTTCAGTCAGCATATGGGGTGAATGTGTTGCATGTCCAAATGCTCTACCAGAATGAACAAAATGTCTCTGAACCTAGAAAGAAAAGAAAGCAGAAAGGCTAAGTTAGAACCCTTTCCATGGCCTGAATTAGAGATCAGACATACTGTATATTCCTGCGTATAAGACTACTTTTTAACCCAGGAAAATCTTCTCAAAAGTCGGGGGTCGTCTTATACGCCGGGTCATATTTCTTATACGACGAGTATATCCCAAACTCTATATTTTAACTGGAAAAGTTGGGGGTCGTCTTATACACCCAGTCGTCTTATACGCCGGAATATACGGTAAATATGAAACTAATAAAAGAGTAAGCTTTCTGTTGATCCATCTCAATAACTGATCACAATATATAAACCTATGCAGCAAATGCACACTCGGACCCCTATATTTAATCCATGACCCTAATCGGGGAAATTACCAAATTGCAAACAGTTTGTGTTTGCTCTCTTTGTAGGTAATTACTGCACATCATAGTTACGACTGGCTCTGTGTTCATCACCCTTGCAGCTGTCCCTCATTATTTTAATTACATTTCTAACTTCAAGGGACAAGGATCTGGGACGTTCTGATATTCTGGTAATCAATATAGTTCTCTGGTCCTCTTGTGGGGGGGGGGGAGATCTTGTTACACTTTTTGAGGTGGTTCTCCATGTGGAAAGGTTTTGGGTTTTAATCCTGTTGTACATGATGGGGAACTTGTTCAGTATTTGTTGCAAACCACCTTAGAATCATAGAATTGTAGGAAGGGATCCGAGGGTCATCTAGTCCAACCCCCTGCAGTGCAGGAATCCTGCTCGCAGCCGTCTCCGGGTGTGCTCAAACCAAAAACTTCCTGGTTTTAACAGCCAGGCCCCCCAACCCCTGGTGCCACTGGGGTTTCCTTGTGTGTGTGTCTTGAGAAAAAAAGTGGGGGGACATAACTTTTTTTTTTAAAGGAAACTTCCTAATCCACTGATTTCCATAGTAAGTTAATAGCCTTTTTGAACTAGTCTTTTTAGTGCATCATTTACAAATCAGCCTTATCATAATAAGCGACCCATTTGAAACTTTTCTCCCCCCTCTATTTCCATCAGTACCCCACCCATAAGCAGAGGCATAGCAAGCCCAGGTGGTACCCGGGGCGGAATTTTTTTTGTCACCCCCCCCACTATAATTTTTTTTAAAAAATAAATAAATAAAAAGTGTGTCACCCCCCTCTGATGGTGCCTCTTTGCGAGGTGTGGGGGTTTTTGTGTGTGTGTGTGTGTCTATTATCTCTTTTTTTTCAATAAAGTTAAAATAAAAAATAAATAAATAAATAATAATAATAATAATAATAATGTAAAAAATTAAAAATAAATGAAAATAAAAAGTGTCACCCCCCCCCCTCTGATGGTGCCATTTGTGAGGTGTGGGGGTTTTGTGTGTGTGTGTGTCTATTATCTCTTTTTTTCCAATAAAGTTAAAATAAAAAAAAATTAAAAATAATAATAAAAATTAAAAGAAATTAAAAAGTGTCACCCCCCTCTGATGGTGCCACTTTGTGAGATGTGGGGGCTGTGTGTGTGTGTGTCTATTATCTCTTTTTTTCAATAAAGTTAAAATAAAAAAATAATTAAAAAATGATAAAAATTAAAAAAAATTAAAAAAATTAAAAAGTGTCACCCCCCCCTCTGATGGTGCCACTTTGTGAGGTGTGGGGGGGGTTGTGTGTGTGTCTATTATCTCTTTTTTTAAATGAAGTTAAAATTAAAAAAAAAATTAAAAAAAATTTATTTTATTTTTTTTATTTAATTTTTTTTTATTTTTTTTTTAAGTGTCATCCCCCTCTGGGGTGGAACCCGTGGCGGCCCGCCCCCCGCCCCCCGTTGCTACGCCCCTGCCCATAAGTAGCCTTCCATAAGGCTCCCACAATTCATGACTGAGATACTTCTTTCACTTTTTGCAGTTTCCTTACAAAACAAGGCCTTCATATTCTGAGATGAGTATTCTGTTTTTGAAAATCTATAGGATTTCTGGGCAGTGTAGTTTATCCCCCAGAATCTGTTAAAAGTGCAGCTTAGGGGTGGGAGCTGATACGGGAAATATCTCCCTAATAATGGTTTTGGTTACCAGGAAAGAAATACTGTGCCGTGCTGAAGCTGTAATTAGTAACAACAAAGCCTGCTGTTGCTTCTCTCTCTAATTGGAAAGAAGGCAAAACATGGTTTGGGGGATTCCCTTGTGTTTTGGAAAGCTGTAATTGTTGCAAATGAGGGAAAGTCAGGCCTGAAATGAGTCCTTGGGAAGAGAAATTAATGACCATGACCTGTTGAGAAGTTTACTTTTTCTGCATCTTTGCATATGCCAGATTTTAGTGTTTGTTCATTAGGGACTATCAGCTCTAGCAAAAGGCAAGAGGAGCGAGAGCAGGCGCTGGGAATCTTCTAAGTGCCTTAAGATTTGTTAACCCAACTGAATATGTTACGTCGTGTAGCAGTATTCCGTGACTTCCATCGGTGAGGATCAATAACTGGAGGCGAGCATCAGGTACAACATCTCTTTATTTCGGAACCGGGGAGAGACAGCCATAGGAATGGAGAAAACCGGGGTTTTTATAATAACAGCAGGCTAGTAGGGAGAAGATACATTTTGGCGGGAACCAATGGCACGGATTCCCTCCCGCGGAAACCAATCCAGCAGAGGATCCAAATCCTGCTCTCTGAACCATCAAATGATTGCTGTTCCCACTGTAACTCATACATTCAAATAAGGTCTGTAATACAACACAATACTCTATATTAAAACGTCTTGACTGTGTTATTGCTTAATACACAACAGGCACCACTGCTGAATATCCTTCACAATGAATGAATACTAGATTCTCACAATCCATATAGAGATGTATCTTTGGTAAGAGATGGTTTTTTACTTGTTTCTTATTGATAATGAATGATTTTTATTATTTAGGTTTATAGATCTCAACTCTGCTGTTCTTAATCCAAAATGATGATCCCCCCCCCAAGTAATCTTCTAGCTCAGGCATGGCCAAACTTGGCCCTCCAGCTGTTATGGGACTACAATTCCCATTATCCCTGACCACTGGTCCTGTTAGCTAGGGATGATGGGAGTTTAGCTAATGAATCGAATATCCATGGTTGTATCCAGTCATACAGTTGCAAGGCTCTCATTTATTTCAATTAGGCTTACACAGGAGGTATTTCTAGTAAATTGATAATGCTATTTGGATGTCTGAGTCTTGGGCCACCCCTTCTGATGGTAAAATACGTACTTGTGACTTGTTGAAGAATTTCTGTCTGGCTTAGAGAGCTCTAATAATAATAATAATAATAATAATAATAAATAATAATAATAATTTTTATTTGTACCCCGCTCTTCCCAGCCGAAACCGGGCTCAGGGCAGCTAACACCAATAAAATTACAATAAAATATAAAAGAAAGAAAAACCGTTAATTAAAATACAGGTTAAAATACAATTTAAAATTTAAATGCAAGCCTAGAATTGAAAAGTCACTTCCTTTCTATAGAAGGATGCCCTTGGAATAAGGGAGCAGCTGTTCCTCATGTTGATGTGAGTACGCTTGAAGATTGGGACTTATCTGGATATTCTTAATGTACAGATCTTCTGGCATAAGTCATGTATCTTCCTGAGCTTCCTGAGGAGGTGGATTTTGCAGTGAGTACTGAGGGGGAGACACTGGGCTTGCCACTTCCCCCCACCCCCAACCCAAATGGTCTATCTTTCCTGGACTTAAAATGATTTCATCCTAATGAATTGCAAACAAGTTATGAAGCTAGTCATTGGTAGTAAATTGCAAGCTTGGTGGGTGGGAATTGAGATATTAGGACTTAATGTGCCTCTTCCTGTCAAGATCATCACAATACTAGACCTTTCTTGTTGGAATAGAGGTACCAGCTGTTGTGCACATTTTTGAAAATGTTACAGAAGGAGAGGAAGTGGCAAAGCTTCCTATGAATAGTACTTGGTATTGATGCTTTCCTAGATGAATCCTATATAATAAAGAGCAAGTGTCCCTGCTTTTCCGTGTGTCACGGAAGTGCGTTCTGCGCATGTCACACGGGGACGCAGGGATTGGACAGCTCTACTGTTCCCCCCCCAACAGGGACGCAGGCCGGAAGTCAGCGGCGGCGCACGCGCGGTGTCAGTTGAGGCAGCGCCACCGCCTTGCACAGAGCCTCATCCCTCGCTTCTTGCTAGCGGCGCCCAGCGGCGCCCGCCTCGGCAGCAGCAGCAGCGCCAGCCAAAGCGCAGGGGAAGCGCCGCAGGCGCTCCCGCCGCCGGCCGCCTCCGTGGCTCGGATCCGGCCGCCGCCGCCGATCGCCCTCCTCCTCCCCGCAGCAGCGCCAGCCAAAGCGCGGGGGAAGCGCCGCAGGCGCTCCCGCCGCCGCCGGCCGCCTCCGTGGCTTGGATCCGGCCGCCGCCGCCGATCGCCCGCCTCCTCCCCGCAGCAGCGCCAGCCAAAGCGCGGGGGAAGCGCCGCAGGCGCTCCCGCCGCCGCCGGCCGCCTCCGCGGCTCAGATCCGGCCGCCGCCAGCCCCCCGGAGCCGAATCTCGCCCGGCCGGAGGGATGGCGGAGGAGCGCCCGGGTGGATCCCGGGCCAAGCAGGCCGACGCGGGATCCGCGGCTGTGCCTGAGGCGGCATCTCGGGGGGCAGCAGCCAACGCCGCCGGGGGGGGCACCCCTCTAGCGCCCGTTTTTCAACGGGCTTAATTTACTAGTGCAGTATAAAACAGAGGCTGTAGAAAAAATGCTTAATTCTAGTTTAAATTCATTGGAGATAAGGGAACCTGTGGGTTCTAGGGAAGCCTTCTGCAGGCATATGTTTGTCTGTGGGTGTGATGTTGGCAGTGGACGTTCTCAACAACAGAGCCCATTTTCAGCTTTTGAAACTGCTTCTAGGGCCAATACTGATAAGACCAAGCTTCTGTTAATGATTAATTATTAGCAATCTCAATCAAATCCATATTATTAAAAACCAAGGCAATTAAGACTGCAGTTGAAGAATCATGGAATTGTACAGTTGGAAAGGACCCCGAGAGTCATCCAGTCCAGTCCCCTACAATGCCGGAATCTCAGCTAGATCATCCATGACAGACAGCTATCCAACCTCTGCTTAAAACCTCCAAGGAAGGAGAGTCCATCACCTCTTGTTCGAGTCTGTTCCACTGCTGAATGGCTCTTACTGTCAGAAAGGTCTTCCTGGGGTTTAGTTGGAGTCTCATTTCTTGTAACTTGAAGCCATTGGTTTGGGTCCTACCCATGTGACAGCCCTTTAGATATTTGAAGATGGCTATCATATCTCTTCTCAGTCACCTCTTTACCAGGCTAAACATATCCATCTCCCTCAACCGCTCCTCATAAAGCTTGGTTTCCAGACCCTTGATCATCTCGGTTGCCCTCCTCTGCACATGTTCCACCTTGTCAATATCAGATGAGTTTGAACAAGGGCTTAAAGAAACATGTGTCACAAAGATCCCAACTTCAGGAGTTGCTGTGCCTCTTTGAGGGCACAACTAGACATGATCCATGAAAATGGGCATGATCTCTTACATTTAAAAAAGGGGGGAGCATGATATGACCTTGTAGTATTTTAAACCTATACATTAAGACACATTCTGTTTTCAGGATGTTTAATGGATCATTTTCCTTACAACCTGAAAATTCTTAGCTGCTGCTTTCTGCCTTTGCACACTGAATGTAAATCCAATTTCTGTGAATTTTGCTGTCCAAGGGAGAGAGGATAAAACTGAGTCATTGTCTTGCTGAGCTGCTAGATCCATACTGCTTTGCTTTGCTATCAGGTGACCAGTCAGCTATATAGAAATTCTGCCTGGCTGCTAAGGGTGAGAATCTTTTCAGTTCTTGGAAGAAGAGAGAGCAACAAAAAATGACTGATTAAGTAATACTCCGGTTCCTGTGTCTTGGAATGTATGCCCAAGATCACTTTCTGCAAGCTGCTGCTGAGCTCTCCTGGCTGGAGAGATGATTGCACCAATGAAGCCAACAGTTCACGCATCTCCAGGTAAAAACTAGACGAGAGAACAGTAACCTAAAAGATGCCTAATAATAGATTAGTCGCCAGTATTTCTGAAGTTCAAGGTGCTGTGTACCTGGAACAGTTGAAACTCAGTTATTCTACTTATTCATTCCAGGAGAGATTAATAATAAATACTTAATGCTTATTAATGCTATGGATGAATAATAGATTATGTGTTGGTGCAAGAGGATAATGACCTCTTTAGTTGTGTAGTGCAGTTAAGTCTTAAAATGATTGACTGCTAGAGGGATCAAACTTCTCCTTGAGCAGAATTGAGCCCTTTTTATCTGATGAGATATCGGCTGTGAACCTCAGTCATTCAAAGAATCTGCAATGCACCAATTGGGTTAAGTCAGCAGAATACATCTATTTCGGATGGGAGAAGGGAAAACTCTTGAAGCAGTTCCAATGAAGCAGATGGAGTTATCAAATTATCTCCATCTTTCACATTGGGGATCTATTTGGAAGATAGGTAGGAGCTGTAGGTTAAGGTGCCTGATAAGTCAGACGATTCAAGTTAGTTTTTTCTATGTTACCTTTCTGATTTCTTGTTAGCATGGAGAGACAAAACTTCTAGCTTTTGTCTTGAGGGTTGACCCTGAGAATCCCTACTTTATCCAAAAACTGTAATTCTCAGAGTTACTGGGGGAGAATGATTGATCATTTTCAAGTATTCGGTTTAGATCTATGCCATAAGCTGAGAATGTTGTGGCCTATGGAACACATCATACATTTAAAGCACGTGTCTTCCTTGAAAGAATCCCGGGAACTATTGCTTTTCCCTAACAGAGCTACAATTCCTAGCTCTTTAAACAAACTACAGTTCCCAGCATTCTTTGGGGAAAATCACATGCTTTAAATGTGTGTTGAATGTGCTTTAAATGTATTGTGTGAATTTGCCTTGAGTCACAAATATCTGAAATGAGATACTGAAATTCGGTATAATTTAACATCTAGGTAAATGGTCTTGTTTTCGGACGCCAGCAACAGCTCTGACCTGTCATATGTATGCTGTTTCATATACTGAGTTACTTTTTAAACTGATGATATTGTATTGTAGAACAGTTACAATTTTTCATTTATCTTTTAAACAAAAGAACAAAACTTTGTTGACTTTTAAATCAGTGTAGGGGAGGCTCTTGCAAAATGCAACAGGTATAGTAGAGATTTCAGCATTGAGTAATAGTGCGAGGAGGAACTGAGCAGGGATGCTTCATATGGGGATTAGCGTATTCCAAGCATTTCCCCGATTTGCATCTGTAACGGTGTGTAACCTCCAAGGTCCTTACCACCCCCATATTATATGACATAGAAACGGATAACTTTCTTCCTTTAAAATCTGTGCAGTTGAAATTAAGAATCACGGCTACAGGTCCTGTGGACCTAATGCCAAGTTTGGGCCTAGAACAAATTTATCTGTTTAAAACGTAAATCCCTGTAGATCAAGGATTAACTGGAGTATGGACACATAATCTTAACTCTCAGTACACTGGGTCCATAATCCCTACATTTTTATTCTTATAAAAGCATTTACCATCCCACATGAAATAAATCTCTTTAGAAAGGTTTTTAAGTTTTTGTCATTTGAACAGGTGGCTTGTTCCTTTTCTCACAAGTAAATGCAAGACAAAAGGATTAACACCCTATTTCCAGAGAGAGACCCCTCCTAATTTCCCCACCCATAGATTCAGGGATAGAACAAGTTGATGCCTTGCGGATGAAAGTAGGCAGTGCCCTACATCTGATTTATTTTAATAGATACTTGTTGCTAAAATAGATCCTGTCTCATGCAGATGACCTTATTTTTCAGATTTTCTTCTTAAATCTTCATATTAGCCAAGTGCACTGTTTAACTAAATTGAGTTTATCTAAGGTTAAATATTTTCATTGAATGGTTGATCAACTGATGTTCTAGTTGATTACATCAGGGGCAAATTTTAATTGATGGGTCAGGGAGTCAATCGTGCACTTCTATTTTAAAGAGTCTTTTGGCAATTGTATGTAGTAGGGAATGAATAAGAAAATGTTAAAGATGACCTTATAACAATGAGTAGCATCTTTACCTGTAAGTAACCTGATATTTCAGTGCCTCGAACAGGAATCCATTTCCCAGCCCTGGCAATATGCACATTTATTAAATCTATTTGATTTAGCCAAAAGATCCAATGGCAAATGGGACTAATCAAAACAGTCCTTTGATTGATGGATGTTAGCAAAGAGTGGATGAGGCAGGGGAATGGATCCAGCTGGTGGATCTGACTGCCTATAAACTTTCATGTAGTTTAAACTGCCACTGGTTTAAATAAGGTTGATTAGATCAGCCTAAAATTAAAACAAACAGTTTGATGAACAATTTGAGTCCTTCGTTGGAGAAGGCAAGGCAGAACATGTTAGCTATCTTCATATTAGGAAACCAATCCATGTAACAGGCTTGTAAATTGCCACTGTGCAGTGGCAAGTAAAGATCACCTTTAGCTGATTAGGGGTTGCAAAACCAAACCGTCACCCTATTGTGGTCTGCAGACTTCCAATGAGCTGTCCTAAACTCAACCAGTTGGAAGGCCGCATCATGAATGTGCTTGATTTTTGTGGAAGACCCTTTGTTGCCCAGTGGTAATGATTTGACTCAGCATGGCATCAGCATAGGTTTCATAGTTTTACTCAGATGTACCGTAAGTCCTACAGACATCGGTTAGATTCATTCACGGTCAATTGTGAGTGGAATTGCAGCCTTAAACCGTCTTTATTTATGGAGTTGGGACAAAGTTCAGTGGTAGGGCACATATTCGGAAGGTACCAGGATCATTCATTAGCATTTCCAGTTAAATAGGTTTCAACTAGCAGTGCTGAGAAAGGCCTCTCTACTTGAGAACATGTAAAATCCTGCTAGCTAGAGTTAGACCCATGGTGTTCACTCAGCGGAAAGCAGTTTCATATGTTCATATATTTTGTAATCCTACTCAGTGGCTTGAGTGATATCCTGGCACACAGTAATTAATCTTTGTAGCGCCTCTAAGCATTAGACGTTTTAAAAAGTTACTGAAGCAATGTGGTTTTTATTGGATTTTGAGATCCTGCTGCATCCCTAAGGATTTGGTTAACATACTTTGGGGGGAAAAAGCTCAAGCATGACCTTAATTATGAAACAGCTTAAACATGAGCTGGAAACTTGTTCCACCATGATTAGAGGATAGTTTTATTTTAAAAAACATACCAATACCTTTACCTTGACAATTACTCTATATATATTTGGAATGCGTACAAGAATATGGATTGCTATAGATTATATCAGCAGCTCACTTGGGGCATCACTTCCTGAAAAGAAACATAAATGTATAAATGTCTAAGTTCTTGGTTCATGAATAGATTTAAGAAAAACAAAGGGGAAACAGAACAGAGTTAGCAGATAACATTCAACATGGTGTAGCTAAACATCTAATCAGCAGCCCTTGTGGTTGTGCTTAGATTATTTATGAGTAATAATAATAATAATTTTTCCTCATATGTTACCAATAAAACAATATAAAGTATTGGCATAGTAATGAACATGGGAAGGGGCTTCAAAATGAAGATAATAATTCATGTTAAAAGTTAAATTGAGCCAAAAATTGAGGCAAATGGTGTTGAGGTGTGTGAAATAGTTATATTATTGCTAGAGGTGTTGTTGTTTGGTACAGCTTAGGACGCAATTGGAAGCAGGCTCTTGCTTGGTTGACTGTGCTGAGCAAAAATTGCCTCCAGGACAGGGGAAGAGGGTCCCAGTGCCGTCACGTGGAGGTAAACGGGTGTTAGTGCTGCTGGTAACTGTTGACTCGCTCAAAGCACTCCATGATGACTTTGTGCATGGTGCTGGGGGAGAAGAATGCCCTTACTGGCAGAAGACTCAAGGTGCTCTTGGCCAGGCAGCAGCATCCCTTTGCCTCCCGTGCCATCACTAAGGGGATTGTGTCCCCCTTGTCCCCTCCACCCCAGCAGTGGCATCTTCCTCCTGCGCCATAACTCTCAGCATGCCACATCACCAGCCATGACTGGCAGTCAAGTGGCTAGTAAAATATTTCATGGTCTCGAAACTTACTTGCAAGGTTGGCTTTGGGGTCAGGTTGGCTTTGGGGTCAGGTTTGGCTTTGGGGTCAGGTTGTATTGGAAATGGGGATGATGGTGCTTTTCATTCTACACTTTGGGGATACCTTAACAAAAAGCTGTGAATCTCAGATCAAGGCCTTGGGAAAGCCGTCTCGCACTCTTGACGCTGTAGCCCGCCATACTTTTAATAAGGCACATTTCAAAGTACCCAGTATTTCAAGCGAGAGAGAGCAAAGGAAGTTTATGCCTGTAGGATATGCAGAGAAAACTGCAAATAGGTTCCTTTCATCAAACCAATGTAATATATAACCTTTGATTATGTCCTTAAGGCTCACCTTTTATAGCTATATCACGGATGCTGCAAAGAGATTGGGATAGATGGACATTTCATAAAACATTTTAAAATGCACATTTTATTCTAGTCTGGGAAGCTGCAGTGCCAGCAGCTGCAAATCTTGTCAAAAGCTTTATGTATTGGATTAAAAACAAAACAGGAGAAGTGAACTTGATGAGAGAGAGCACAAAGACCTTAAAAAAAACCACAACAACCGTGAGCAAAGGGAGGCTACCACCATTTTGAACTGCATAAGTACTTCTGTGCCTGAATGGGATAGTTGTTCTCTTCAGCAGTTTAACTTCCTTCATAGGATTGTTGTGGGGCCACAGTAGCATAACTGAGCTCTTTGGAGCAACGACAGGATGCAATTATGGTAATAATATTCCACACTTCTCCAACTGCTGATGTCAGCAGGTGATGTTGGGGGTTTTTTTTAGTGACAAAGCCCTGCGCTTGCAGGGGAAATGTTGCATTCTCTCCACAGAAATGCTGGCTGAAGGATAACTGTCCAGAGCTTACACGGAAATAAATATCTGGAGATCTCGTGATGAGGAAGATAAATCATAACCGTAAACTCCTTCAGAGGATCTCTGTGTTGCTCCTAATAACACTGAGGATTTTTATAGTGCACTTCCTGAATATTCAAATTACTTCACATACATTATCCCAGTGGTCTTCTAATTGGCACAGCAGGCCAAGAAGCTCAGAGTAAGCCAAAATGCTTTCGTGACATTGCATTTGCCCACACATTGCAAGTGCTTTGAAAAGTCTTAACGCTTGAACATAATTTGGTTGGCTGCTTTCTCAATTATAGCCTGAAATATGTTATCGGAAGAATCCACCACTGCGGTAGAGGTGGGGGAGCAGGGCAGGTGTCCTTGGGCAGACTGCCAGTACATGGGCTCTTTTTAAACCACCCACCCAAATCTGGCATTACAAGTACCATCTGGGTCTAAAATGCCCCCAGAATGGTGCCGCTGTGGAGCATTCTGGGAAAATAAAATGGCGGACATTTAGGAATGGTGGTGCTGTTGCTGCCTGTTCCATTGCCTGAGAGGACCCACCAACAAAGGAGGGTGCCCACAAGAGGGCACTTTGCCCAGGGCCCCGTCAAACCAGAACCAATCCTGGAAAAGAGAATACAGATTTTGAGAAGCAGAATTCCAGTTATATTCTTTGGGTCAGGGTGAGTTCTTAGAATCATAGAATCGTAGAGATGGAATGGATACCCAAGGGACATCTAGTCCAACCCCCTGCAATGCAGGAATCTCAATTAAAGTATCCATGACAGATGGCCATGCAACTTCTGCTTAAAAACCTCCAAGGAAGGAGAGTCCACAACCTCTTGAGGGAGGTCGTTTCACTTTCAAAAGTTCTTCCTGATGTTTAGTCGGAATCTCCTTTCTTGTACCTTGAAGCCATTGGTTCGATTCCTATCCTTCAGAGCAGGAGAAAACAAGCTTGTTCCCTCTTCCATGTGATAGCCCTTGAGATATTTGAAGATGACTATCACATCTGCTCTCAGTCTCTTTTTTAGGCTGAACATACCCAGCTCGTTCAACAGCTGCTCATATGGCTTGACTTGTAGACCCTTGATTATCTCAGTTGCCCTCCTCTGCACACATTGAATCAATGTTTTCTGTAAAATATCAAGTTTTGATTTGATATCTCGCTTTATCACTACCCAAAGGAGTCTCAAAGCGGCTCACATTCTCCTTTCCCTTCCTCCCCCACAACAAACACTCTGTGAGGTGAGTGAGGCTGAGAGACTTCAAAGAAGTGTAACTAGCCCAAGGTCACCCAGCAGCTGCATGTGGAGGAGCGGAGACGCGAACCTGGTTCACCAGATTACAAGTCTACCGCTCTTAACCACTACACCACACTGTTAAAAAGACACGGGGGAAAGCTGTAGCTCAAGTGGTAGTGTGCATGCTTTGCATGCAAAAGGTCCCAGGTTTGATCCCCGGTATCTCCAGTTAAGGCTGGGAAAGACTTTTTCCTGAAACCCAAGAGAGCTGGTGCCAATTAGGGTTGACGGTACTGAACCAGATGGGCCAACAGTCTGCCTTGGTGTAAGACAGCTTTCTAAGTTTCTATGCATTTAGAAAGGCTGATAATTTTGAGCAGCAGTGCTGGAGCCTTTGATATGCTCCAAGATGAGTGACAGCCTCTTCTCTGGAATATGTAACATGAACACACCAGGTTTGATGATCTCCATCCCTGAGATAGCAGGAGCAATTACTGGCATTTGTAGCTGGCCATTAGCTGTTGGAATGCTGTTTAAATGCCAGGCACAGCCAATTAGGCTTGGTGACAGATAGCAGCGCCTGGAGTGATGTGGAAACCAAGGCCCAGTGAATCTGTCAAGTTCACTCAGTACACCTTAATGGTGCCAAGTTTTGCCTTCCTAGCATGACTTGGAAATTGTGTGAATTGAGGTCGAACATTCTCTTCCTCCTAAGGGACAATTACATATGATGCCCATGATATCAGCCACAAGGGTCACTGGGTGACTTTAGGGGTGTGTGTGTGTGGGTGTGGGTGGGTGTGGGTGTGGGTGTGTGTATAAGGATAAAACATTCTCTGGAGTGCCTTGGAGGAATTTGCAGAGTGCAAATTATTAATATATGCCCCATATGATCAGTTGGAATATTTAGGAATTATGGGAAATGCCTAATTAAGCGGAGCTTGCAGCAGTGAGGCCTCTGGCTGTGATTGCTTGAGCTAATATGTGGTAGCTCAGAAAATTTGTAGTTTTAGGGAGCAGCATAATGTGAGCTCCTAACTCTCTAGGGGAAGGGAATTTTTGGCTGGGATCAAAACATCACATTGGGCCAGCCAAGGACTGGGAAGAGGTGCAGGGACATGCAGTCTAGAGCAGGGGTCAGTAACCTTTTTCAGCCGTGGGCCAGTCCACCGTCCCTCAGACCTTGTGGGGGGCCAGACTATATTTTGAAAATAAATGAATGAATGAATTCCTATGCCCCACAAATAACCCAGAGATGCATTTTAAATAAAAGCACACATTCTACTCATGTCAAAACACGCTGATTCCCGGACCCTCCGCAGGCCGGATTGAGAAGGTGATTGGGACGCATCCAGCCCCCGGGCCTTAGGTTGCCCACCCCTGGTCTAGAGGAAAGGAAGCCAAAAGAAGGGTGTAATGAGCTAATAAAGAGGAACCCGAGGAAAAGACCGGTTGGAGAGCAAGGCTTGAGAGAATGGAGAATGGGAACTGCAGCAAAGGTTAGTCACAGATGAAGCTCTGAAGAAACGTAAGGCTGAGCATTCATGTTCAGGAGATGCTGAATAACAGAAAGCGAGCAGAATGTTTTGAGGTGTGGTTTGGCTGCAGGATAGTAAAGTGGGACAAAATAGCCAGTGGTCTGAAAAGCAGGATCTTGAGGAAGCGCATTGAGGGCATTGGGTGGAGAAATTAATCTGAAGAAAGGAGGAGAAGGGAGAGCAGCCCCAAAACAGTTCATAAGAGCCGGAAACTAGAGGGGTTGAGCACTATTGTCAGGAAAGGGAGGAAGCCAAGGTGGGAATTCTGCACACTATGCCTTCTGCTTTCACTGCGATATTTCAGCCTCACAATTCTAACGGAGAATGAGGTTCATAAAGCAGTAGATGGCAGTTTGGGCTGAATTTCATATATTGATCTGAGCCAGCCAGCCAATTCCTTGGCTGCAGATGCCGTCACTGGTGTCTTTGGTGAGTTTCCTTTCTATGTGCAGTACATCTTGGTAATACTGCCATCAGTTCCAGTCTCAGCTGCAGTGGGTTCGTGGGAAGCAGGATGCTGTCCTCTCTGAACCTGTATTTCCCTTCTCTCATAAACTAGTCACATGTCTCCTGTCGCTACGTTATTCCTCCTTTGCTCTTTCTGAAATCATCTGTAAATAACAGTCTCATTGGTGCTTTGCACAGTTGCTACTGCGACAGATTTTTATTTAAATTAAAGATATGTTTGCAAGGGAGCTTTTATATTTAACTATTTAAAGCAGGGTTTTGATTTTGTTTTTACGGGGAACTGAATATTTCACCAACAGTCTACGTTTTTTCCAACCTGCCCAAATCAGCTTGTTTGCTTTGCAATATCTGGAATGAAGCTGTGAAGCTTTTATCTCACCCACCCCAGTTTTCTGTCATCATTAGGTTTGTGGAAAGCCATTTCCCTGAGGTGGATCACTTTGGGAAGCTCCTGTGGTATTTCAGGAATCCTCCTGTACTTTGCAGGTTAAACAAGTTTAGAGCCTCTCAGATTACTAGAAATATGTTCCATTTACACTGAAAACACAAATGAAGCTGGAGTTTAACTCATTCCTAATTGTGGGCAGCAACATCATTTTGGGAAAGCCTTAGTAATGAAAGCATGGGATGTGGATCCCATTTTGTATTCCATCATAAAATCAGAATATTTCTCAATTGTACAATGTTAGATTTAATGCTTTAGCTTAAATAGGAATTACTGCTGAATGTGTCGAGAGAGATCTTGTAAATGGACATTCTTTCTGTGGAAATGTGCCATTCGCACCAGAACTATAGGTTTTCTGAGTTGATATATTCAATGGCACATTGTGGAAGTGATGGAAGGAAAGAGAAGGAACCATCAAGTCGCATTGTTCGGTCCCAGAACGGGAAGCACAAGGTGAAGAAAATGCTACTTTCCATTGGACCTACTTCTGTTGGTTGAAGAGTATGCTAACAACAAACATTTTACTGCATAGTCAAGGGCCAAAATGAATATTTAAAAATGAATATGCACGATTGAGTTGCACTGATTCTTCCTTCAAGTAGAATGAGTCACTCAAAGCCTGCATGTTCCTGTGCTTGTGTGTGTATGCAAATACTTTGGGGGGGGGTGCCAAACTGGGTATTTGACCTGGGTGAAAAAAAGCCAAGTTTCGCCCCTGATTTATGTTTCATCATGCTCCCACTGATGGCATCAGAACCATGCTGGAGTTTCTGAAATCTGAAGAGCTTGGACGGAGATTCACAACAAACAAACAAACAACAAAAAAACAGTTTGTATTAACTGAACCCAATTCCAAATTGAGGCGACAGGGATTCACCCATCAATACTCTGTTGTAAAAGTTCAGTCCCATCTCCACAGCACAGCAGCTTCTGCAGATCTACTGCTTCTGCAGCCCTAATGATGGTTTTAGAATTCAGACATCACTCTGAGCCATAATTAAGCTTCAGGTTGGTTTTGTTTTTGATGAGCGTTTGAGAAGGGGGTGGAGGTAACTTCCAGTTTATAAATGTTTGCTTGGTTAGCTTCCTAGCAGCATGCATTCAGAGCATCCCAAGACTTGTCCGGAGGCTTTTTTCCTGGGATTTTCCTTGTGAGCAGTAGCAGAGGGTGGGCTCGTTGAAGCTGCTGCTCCTACTCCTGGCAGAGGGGAGGGGGGAAGTCTGAGGGCACAAGGGCTGTTGCATAAGTAGGAAAAGAACAGAGGCTTATCACAAATCTACATTGCGCTGTGGGGTGGAGACATGCGCCACAAGGAAGGAGAGATCGTGTATCCGCTGAATCGGAAGGAAGAAAATAGGAATATCCTAGTTTTGAGGACGTGCAGGAGCTGCCAGTAGGACAGTGGAGAGCGTGTGCTCAGCTTGTCTTCAGCCCATGATTAAATTACAGCGCCAGGCAAAGGGATCTTTCCTCTACGCAGTATCTCTCTGCAACTCTGGATAGGCAGGTGGGAATTGTTGTGGGGTTCTTTTAAATGGTTCAGACTTGATGTGTTGTTCTCCGCAGTGGTATTGTCATGTCTTTAATGTAGTGCATTAGCAGCAAAAGACTGGAGTGTAGAGGCGCTTATTCGCCCCCCCCTCAGCATATTAAAAAAAGAGATGTTTTTGTCCCGTATGTGCAGCAACAAGATAGTCGAACACCCTCCTGTCCCCCTTGCTTTTTAAAACACCTGACAATGAGCAGGGTGGGTGGCTGATGCATTTGCCTGTGTTTCACTTACTTGTCGAGAGTTGTTTGCTTCCCTGAGTTGCGGGGAAAGTGCTGGGTGGAAGTAGTTCTCTTCCTGCCTCAGAGTCAGGTAAAACTTTTTGTCATTGAGTTTGCCTTCCTGTCAGAAGTCTGGTGCTCCTCATTTCGGCATCCCCTCCGTTCAGATTGGATTAGTTGTGCTGATGGCATCCTGTTACATCCGTAGTTGAGCAGCAATTTAAAGGGAGCTGCTCTTTCATTAGCTCCTGTTTTGGCTGCCTGACGCCGCCTTCTCTTACTCACATGCGCACACCCCTTTGGGGAGAGGAAAATGAAAAGTCCGTCCCTGTTAGTTTGCCTTGGTTCACACACACGGGATTCCAGCACTCTCCCCTGCCGTGGGAGAGAACCAGCGCAAGAGAAAAGAGTAGCTATTGTTCGACTGCCCGGAGCCAGGGAACTGGATAAAGAAGCTTGGCCTCAGTTTTCGTCCTGGCTTTTCTGCATTCCACACTGTCCAAGGCAGAGGACAGAAGGAGTGTGGCTGCCGAAAGTGGAGCTATTAGGGCTGGCATGCGGGCAGGATCATGACTGAGGCACTGGCAAGGTCACAGCATGCAGGTTTCAGGTAAGGTTCCCATCAGCAAAAACTTTAGGGGCATACCAGAAAGCCTGTTGAGGGGTGGGGAATGTTGCATTTTTCTTAACTAAAAATAAGTGCTTTCCTATACTGTCTGTCTTGTATCAAACAGCTGCCATTGTCCCCTTTTATCAGTGACTTTCATATCCTAAGTGAAAGGTTAAGAGAGAAGAGTCGTTGCTCCCTTTCTGCTTCCTTTTGAAATCTGAAAGTGTTTTGATATCGCTTTCCAAAGCCTACTCTTGGTTTTACAAGTGGCACCAGCAGCACAATCCTATGCATATCTGCATACAAATAGATTTGCTGAGTTCAGTGGGACTTAGATTCAGGTGTTTATAGGATTGTGGCCTTAACTGGGTTATACATTTGCTAAATATGGAAGTTGAATGAGCGAGCTGCAACAGGTACCGTGCTGGTTCAGTATGAAAACAACTTTTATTCTCCTCCTTTCAATACGTCATTAAGAACACATAAGAGTTTCCAGAAAGAAGTTGCTGTAATTAAATAGTGTGTTTAATTACTCCAAGCCTTTTAAAATAGAGTTATTGGCCTAAAGATTCATAGAGGCTGGTATATAAAGATTTAAAAAAAATCACTGTTTTTACATATAAAATACTTGCAGTTGTGTTTAAAATATGCAGCCCGCAGCTGGCATGAT
Source organism: Darevskia nairensis (assembly GCA_034642065.1). Classification (NCBI taxonomy): domain Eukaryota; kingdom Metazoa; phylum Chordata; class Lepidosauria; order Squamata; family Lacertidae; genus Darevskia; species Darevskia nairensis. The sequence continues at coordinate 823,590 of JAWWNI010000628.1, read as the reverse complement.
TAACATGTAATCAGTGTCAAATTGTACCAGGCAAAGCTTCCTGCTTTTCTGTGAAAGTGGAAAACTAAAAGCTGTTCCGGAAACTTAACAAGTTGTTCATAGAGTATGTGTTCATGTTATTAAGTCTCCTGTCAAGCACTGTGATCTGCTAAAATACACCCTGGTTGGTCCCTGTCAGATAGATCAGAATTTATTTTTCTGTGCATTTTGTGCTAGAAAGTTAATTCAACTTATGCTAGATTTGTAGAGTTAATCAAGGTGTTTTTGAAGGTAATGGCAAAATGGCTGCCTGTGCTATGTGTTGAAATTACTGCTATTTTCTGAATCAAGCTCATATATTTTTATGGGTGAAAAATAAATGTAGAGCTTGCTGAAAGTGAGATCCTCTTCCTAATAGTTGGAGAGCAAGGAATGTTAAGAAGGGGGAGATGATCACCTGACGCAAGGTCATCCCTGTATCAAAAATCCCCACTTATCTTTCGGCTCTAGTTTTCCAGTATATGCCTGGTGGTGACCTTTGCTCCCTGGCTCTGTCACTCAGCCATCAGATTTCCTGCTCTGCCCTTTCTCTCCAAATGCCCTCTTTGCTTAGAATTGCCTCCCAGAACATCCAGATGCTGATGCTTTCCCCCCACCTTTCCATCAAATTCCTCCCTAAAACATATATTTCCAATGCAATCTCCTTAGTCCTCATCCCCTACTGAAATGAAGCCCTAGTACACGCAACTGAACACACATTCTTCCCTTCCCTTCCTTATCCTCATTCCTATCTTCCTCCCCAACCCACATTAGCCTCTCTCTCAGCAAATTTAAATCACAGGTGAATAGCCTGTGGCCCTAAGACAGCATGCGATCTTTGGTCTAATTTCATATGGATGTCAATGGGGCAGACGAGAATAAAGTGTGACCCCACCCAGTCGCTTTTGGCTCCATCCCTAACCACTGCCAATATACGGCCCCAAGATATCGCTGAAGAAATTCAGTCCTCCCCACTCCCATTTTAGATTACAGGGCAGGGACCTACCTGACTTGTGTTTTTAAAGCATCATGGAGCATACTATATGAACAACAAACAAAAAAAATACGCATTCATTTAATTTCACATATGAGTCACTTCCTACAAAGCATCTCAAAGTGATTTGACAATAAAAATGTATGTGAAAACAATGTTAGATCCAAATACAGGTATTGTTGTTGTTGTTTAGTCGTTTAGTTGTGTCCGACTTTGTGACCCCATGGACCAGAGCATGCCAGGCACGCCTGTCTTCCACTGCCTCCCGCAGTTTGGTCAGACTCATGTTGGTAGCTTTGAGAACACTGTCCCACCATCTCGTCCTCTGTCGTCCCCTTCTCCTTGTGCCCTCCATCTTTCCCAACATCAGGGTCTTTTCCAGGGAGTCTTCTCTTCTCATGAGGTGGCCAAAGTCTTGGAGCCTCAGCTTCAGGATCTGTCCTTCCAATGAGCACTCAGGGCTGATTTCCTTAAGAATGGATAGGTTTGATCTTCTTGCAGTCCATGGGACTCTCAGGAGTCTCCTCCAGCACCATAATTCAAAAGCATCAATTCTTCGGCGATCAGCCTTCTTTATGGTCCAGCTCTCACTTCCATACATCACTACTGGGAAAACCATAGTGTTAACTATACGGACCTTTTTCGGCAAGGTGATGTCTCTGCTTTTTGAGATGCTGTCTAGGTTTGTCATTGCTTTTCTCCCAAGAAGCAGGCATCTTTTAATTTCGTGACTGATGTCACCATCTGCAGTGATCATGGAGCCCAAGAAAGTATAATCTCTCACTGCCTCCATTTCTTCCCCTTCTGAAACATCCACTTAAAATGCTCATTTGGAAAAGGACGGTGCCTGTAATGTAACAGGAGTGAGTTCCAAAGGGTAGTTGCCACCACACAAAGGCCCGGTAGCAAGATCATATGCAGTGGACCTCCTGATGAGGATACTTGTCTGCAGGAGGTCCTCTCCTACAGAGCACAGTGGTCAGTTGGCTATAGATGGAGTGAGACAATCTTTCGGCTATCCTGGTCCCGAGCTGTATAGGGCTTTGCATATCAGGACCAACTAATTGAACTTAGCCCAATAACTGATTGGAAGACACAATGTTGTTGTTGTTGTTGTTGTTGTTGTTGTTTATGCCCCCCCCATTTCTCCAAGAACCAGGACTCAAGGCTGCTCACAAAAGCTGAAACAAACATGGCTAAAACACAGGAAGCTAAAAATATCTCTCCCATCCTTCTGGCAGAAATATGGCCTGCCAAGCAGATCCCTCCTGTGTAGCTATTAAAAGCAGAAGCAAAAGACACATGCTACATGTCAGCATGGCTGAATGTGGTCACAGAGGCAACAGTTGACGCCTTCAAAGCCCTTCATTTTCCTTTAATAGCCTTTCTGGCTGCAAAGTGGTTGCTGGCAAGTTGGAAAAGAGGGCAGACACCATCACTATGCCATAGGCCAGGAGTTCTCCAGTGCAGTGAGCCTCCCTATGTTTAGGGGAAACCTGATTGCTACAGGAGGGGAGCAGCTAAGGCAGAGTTTCGCTTCTCTTGTGGAGTGAGAAGGACTATGGTCAGTGGCTTTCTATGAGGAAAACAAGGAGGGACATCTGGAAAATGCACCCAGCACAGTAAGTCATGATGTTGGGTGGGTACAGCACCCCATCAGTGCTGCTGGCTAGACGGGGCAGTACAATGTATCTGTCCCCTGCCTTGGAAGAACCTTACTGGAGCACAGAATCCCGTGTGGTCTGCAACAAACATCACACCTGGGTATAGAATGATAGGACAGGACTTAAGATCTAGAAATAAACACGAGAGGGTTGAACAGGGCAATAATATGTTATTATTTCAGTTACATGTTCTTAGATATAGTTGCAGTGAGGTTTAATAGATTTCACAGAATTGTAGGGTTGGAAGAGACCATGGGGAGTCATCTAGTCCAACCCCCAGCAACACAGGAATCCTGCCCACAGCTGCCTCTGACCCCTTGCGCCTGAGGTTTTTATCTCAACAATCCATCCAGTAAGCTCCATGCAATAGTTGTTGCTTTCCTAAGACTGTTCAGTTTGTTCGTATGTGAGGTGAGTTTTGAAGCAATGACGTTGCAGCTGATAGATTAGCCACTATACAACATCAATTCCGTGTGATTTATTTTGGCTTTTTAATGTTGGATTATTTAGTTTGCCTCTCAGGTTAATTATAAGAGCAAGTGGAGAAATAAGATATAATCCCTATACAAATTTGTAAAATAAACAAGGCACAATCCTAACTACAGGGAGAATGATAAAAAAAGCAGGTGGCCGTTGTGAGAACTTTCACTTTCTCAACTATCCATTCTGTATGCTATTGATTGCGTGTCTGTGGCTCTGAATTTTAGGAGAAACCAGATCCTTATCCACACACCCACAAACAAACAAACAAACAAACAAAAACTCTGCACTACTCTGTCCAAGCACTGACATTTGGCAAATTGATGTTTGGGAAGTGCCTTCAAGCCCCTCTTTTACCTGCCCCACACCTGGTGGCATAGAGGACTGTGGTGCCTGGCTCAACTAAAATAGCTCAGTGGGCCTCAAGAGAGCCACAGGTTCTCCATCCTGATCGAAACAGCAGTAGGTAGAGCTAAGAATGATAGTAACCAAACCTTGTAACACATTGTGCATGTATATAGAATACAAAAGAGAACAGCACAGTTGTAGTTGCGTAGATTTTCAGCAGCAGATGAAATTCGCTTTTCTGCACACTGAGGCTCCATCCCCTTTGCTTCTGGTCACCTTGTGTGTAAAGTTTACATATTGGCAATTTCAACGTGTCATCTTAAATTTTGTATTCTTCCTTAAAACACCTCTAATATATTGAACTTAGGTCCAGAGTTATGCTGGCTATGCAGTCAAAATGGAGCTATTGATAAACAAGAGGGAGGTATCAGCAGACTCAGGGGAACCCCAAGATTTATTGAAGTACCAAAAAAGAAAATTAGAGCTAGCCCTCCTCTCCCCGAGCATGCTCAGTAGCCACAGAACACTAAATATCTGTTTCAATATTTGAGTGAAGGAAGGGAATGGAAAACCAGGGAGGAGACAGAATGGTTCATCTTGAAAGAATGCATCTCTGGCTAGAATGCTGAACAGAAACAGTCAGCACTGCAACATTATATTACAAGTCTCATTTGCATATAATGTGTATTGAAATGTGTGGGGTGACTTTTTTCCTACCTTGGCTCATAGCATATTCCTCTTGCCAGACATTTTTCAACTTAGTCATGTGGCTTCTTGGCAAGTACCTGGTACTGTCTACTTTGGGACATACAATTCCAGTCCCACCTTTAAAAGCTCCCTCTCCAGGGGACATAATGGCAACCTCTGTTGTTTTGAACAACGTATGGGTGGGGATTATTTTAACAATGCTGGCCCTTCATTAGCCATGGAAGCATCTGTTATGACATAAGGCCACTCCTTTTCTTTCCTGCCTTCTCCTGAACTTGCTTCTTGCTAAACAGGCTGCTTGATAGTCATTTTTGTTATGTGGGCACCTGTTCCAAAAGAAGTGGAGTTAACTCGGACAGGTAACATAAAGTTAATGAAGCAGCTCTTTAAAATTCTCAGAAGCAATGGTGAGTTTCAGTGGTGAGTTTCCAAACAATTAACTTTGCATGAAGAGGCTGTCTGCTTCTCCCACTTTGCCTTTCCTTGGTCAGTACTGCTGGTGCCCCTCAATAGCTGAAGGTACTCCTGACCAACTCGACCCATAATCATTACTTGTAAGAATGCTTCTAAGTCAATAAATGCAAATAAGCCCATCAGTACAAATGCTCCCCTTGACAGTCCTTTCCCCAGAGGAGTCATTGAGGAAGCATACCTAATTTGACTGACTTCATCAAAATGCATAACTGGGCCCAGTGGCTTGTAAAGCTTAAATTTCATATGCTAAACTTGAGGCAAACCTGGAAGTGCTATGAAGGGTGCCCTGAGCCAATCCTGGCTCCCTGATTAATGCGCCTGTATGCTGTGCTTGTCAGTCAGCCCATCTGGCTTGGCATTGTTGGTGCTGACTGACAGCAGCTCTTCAGGATTCAGACGGTGTTCTTTTCCAGCCCTTCCAGGAGACCTTGCGACCTTCTTGCAAATCAGGTGTTATGCCACTGAATAAAAGGTTGTTCTCTCCATTTATTGCTATGTGTTCCCTTAACACATCATGTGTCATGTGTAACCCTAAACACATCAGTCACTGTATTGTTTGCACATGGGAAAAGGGAAGTTGAGGGAAAATGCCGTGCCTAAAGATAGTGAGCCCATGGAGCCATTCACCCATCAAAAACCATTGCAAAAATTCCCCATTGACTGGAATATTAAAGAATTAAAACAAACAGAGCCACACAAAAAGATTTATCCACACCTCTTAACACAGTGAGACTGTGTTGGAATTTGAAGTACCGTATTTTTTGCTCTATAAGGCACACTTGACCATAGGACGCACCTAGTTTTTAGAGGGGAAAAGCCCCGGTTTTTTGAGGATCAGCTCAAATTTCTGCAGCTTCTTTTGCAAAGGAGAAAAGCCCCATTTTTTGAGGATCAGCTCAAAGTTGTTGAGCTTACTTTGCAAAGGGAAAAAAATCCTGTTTTATGGGGTTTAACTCACAGTTCTGCAGCTTCAGTAAAGGGAGCCATTTCTACAGTTTCCAGACAGATAATCTAATTAGCCAGTCACATGTCACTGGGGAAACAGCCTCCCTCTGCAAGGGGGCGGGGCTGGAATCTCTCTCCCTTATCTCTCTCCACGTGGTTTGCTGAGCAGCTGCTCAGCGGGCTTCCTTTCAACACCCCCTTCTCTCTCTCTTTTTTTAAAAAAAGCATGATCTGCTTTTGCCCCTGGGCAGTTCAGCTCCATGGACCACACATTCGCTCCATAAGACGCACAGACATTTCCCCTTACTTTTTAGGAGGAAAAAAGTGCATCTTATGGAGCGAAAAATACGGTAATTGTTTCCTGTCTTTCAGGTTATTTACACACACACACACACACACACACACACAATGCTTTGAGTATTTTTGCCAAATGCCCTGTCCTCATGCACCTGGCTCAGGAAGGAGTACGCAGTGGAGCATAACGGTGGAAACTGCAAACTCTCGCCAGCATTTTGTTGATTATAATATGGAAGTGGTTTCATTTGGTAGTAATGTTACCAGCGACCATTGCAAAAAGTGAATTCTGTCTTAGTCCCTATGCTGTGATGCTGCCTCATGGCTAGTGAAGACGTTACGATTGATGGCGTTAAGACAGACACGGCATTTGCTCTTAATTTTCTTTTTCAGGGAGCTGCTCTGCTTTAGGGTATTAATGACGCAGGCTGTGCCTTACCGATCTCTGCAGCTGGGCCAATTGCAGCAGAGCAGAGGAGGAGCTTCGCACTCAGCTGATTCCAGCAATCCTCTGATTTCCTTAGTGTCTGAAAGGATCAGGCAAGGACAAGAGGGGTGGAGCAGGACTGATGACTGACATAACGTATTCCACCCTCAACTTTGAGAAATCTGCCTGGCTCATGCAGAGCAAGCAAGCTAGTTTGACTTGTTATGGGCATGTTAACCAACTTCAGGTCCTATTATTACCTATCAGCTCCTCAGTATGTTTTACACAGGCGAATGCTTTATTGAGAAGCTGGTGGGTAATAATAGGACTTTCAGATTTCAAGAAAGTGAATGTTACTCAGTGCAACAGCATTGGGGCCCTGAAGAACATGGAATGGGTCTTAAGCTAATTTAGGCATAGGCAAACTCGGCCCTCCAGATGTTTTGGGACTACAACTCCCATCATCCCTGTTAGCTAGGGATGATGGGAGTTGTAGTCCCAAAACATCTGGAGGGCCGAGTTTGCCTGTGCCTGAGCTAATCTGTCTGTTGCAGGTAGACAATACTATTCCAGGGGCATTATAAAGCGCCTCTTAATTTCCATGAGGGCTAGAAACTTGCCAACTCTTTCTTTCGGGGTCTCCCCCCAGCTCAGATTCCCAGAAGAGCTGCATATCTTAGTGTACATGCTTCATGTTCCATATTCGGCAGAGTGGCTGATGTAATGCAGATTTCTTTCTAGACCTCCTGTAGGATATTCTACATGTAAGAAGACATCATGAGGTATTTTAGCTGTAACTGTCCATCTTGTTACTGGGTGGTGGGAGAAAGGATCCCCCAGTACACTAAACACACCACTTTCCTCCAACACTCAATTAGCCTCAGGAATTATAATAAGAATGACTTCCAGTGGTGTTCCTATATTGATTATGCATATTGCCGTGAAAGAAATCATTGACTACAGCAAGGCTGGTCAATCAAAGGCATGTCTCTGCATCTTGTGGGTCTTTAATGCTTCGAATGCTAATGCATTTTGATTTAAGTATTAGGACTCCTGGTTTTTGTGCACACATAGCATCTCTTTCCATGGCTCTTAGGGCTCCAGTGTTTGCATACATTATGAATGATAATTTTGCTAGAATACTTTCTAAAACACTCAGACCCAAACTTCTGTGAAGCTTTGCTTATCAGCCTGCACACTGAGATCCAGCACTGAGGGCCTTCTGGCGGTTCCCTCATTGCGAGAAGTGAGGTTACAGGGAACCAGGCAGAGGGCCTTCTTGGTAGTGGTGCCCGCCCTGTGGAACGCCCTCCCCATCAGATGTCAAGGAAATCAGCAGCTATCCTATTTTTAAAAGACATCTGAAGGCAGCCCTGTTTAGGGAAGTTTTTAATATTTAAAGCTGTATTGTTTTTAACACTCGATTGGGAGCCGCCCAGAGTGGCTGGGGAAACTCAGTCAGATGGGCGGGGTATAAATAATAAATTATTATTATTATTATTATTATTATTATTATTATTATTATTACCCTGTTTCCCCTTTTTTAATACGTAGTCATAAAGTAAGCCATGGCAGGTTTTTTTTTTACCTTTGTGAGAAGTAAGACGTACCCCAAAAGTAAGCCATGGTGCCACCATTGTTCCCGTTGCCTCCTCAGCCCCTCCTGCGTGCGCAGGGAGCCAGCGAACCAGTGAGAGGCACGGGGGGAAAGCGCGCCTCTTGCGGAGTTCTGCCCCGCCTGCTCAGCGCGCAGGGGGAGGCTGTACCGTACCATACTGACGTAATAAAAATAAGACATCCCCCGAAAATAAGCCACCCTGTGTTTTTTTGAGGGAAAAAAATTATAAGACGGTGTCTTAAAAAGGGGGAAAGATGGTAGGAATGTGACTATAGGGTAGCCGAAGCTGTTTAGCTTCATAGGTTGTTGCTGTGCTGTAATTGTATGAGGTGACACATCTGACAATTGAGGAGATAAAAGCAGACCCATAAATGTAATAAGTTGTGCATTCATATTTTGGGATAAGATGTCTCCATATTTATTTCAGATATGTAGCCTAGATTATTCTGGGAAACTTGGTTATCATTTGGGGGGGTTTTATCTGAAAGCTTTAGAATTAGCAAGGAAACACCATAATTGGGCGAGTAAAGGAGGAATTGTAACATGATTCCATCAACTATTGAGTGCCTCCTTTCAAAGAGACATAAAGCTGCTTTGGCTAGTTTGCTTTCACAACCCTTTATGACTTAGAAAAGGCAGTTCTTTTTCTATGTCATAAATCATGTTTGTTCTCACAAGTTTTATAGGAAGGGAGGCAGGAGGCATCCCTGTTTGTGCCTCTTTGGATTGCTAGTGTTGCAGTCCGTATTGTTAATTCTGCATTTAGTTGAGGCTTGGGGTTAGATTTCTTTGAGGGTTTGTAGGAAGTTGGGACCAAAGGTCATGCTGGGTAATACTGCTAGTAGGAATTTCCATTCGAAGCAATTGAAGACTTTAAGGATATCTTACGGACATGATCATCAGTGGGTTTTTGGGCTATCTTGCTATGATTGATCAGATTCAGTAGTCTGTTGAGGTCTGTTATGTTGCAACCACGGACAAAGCCAGCCTGGTCTGGGGTATTAGTTTGTGTAGTTTCTTAAAGCAGTTAGCCAAGATTGATGTGAATATCTTGTAGTCTTGATTTATCAGTGAGATTGGGCAATAAGATTCTACTTTGAGGCTATCTTTGAGTGGTTTGGGGATAGAGACAGAAATGTTTGATTTCAGAAGCCTTGGCTGCAAGAGCTGAAGTTTGTTTTTAACTCTCTGAAAGTTGCCCTAGTTTGCATATATGAAAATTGTGATTTGCGTGTGCTAATTTGCCCTATGGACCTATTCTCTGGTTCTGTTAAGGACCCAACAGGTGCCTTTGCCCCTGCATTGCATCTAACACTCAGTTGGGTTCTAGTCTATTGCGATACTTGGAACTATATATGAACTAACCCTCCTTGGGCAGAGAAATAGAGTCATGCAAGATTGACTACTGTGGCCAGCCGGCAAATAAGAGGTCTCTATATTGTTCAGGTCTGGTACGAACACTCAGAACCTGCCCTGCAACTCCCCTATGGCGAACTGCGCATGTGCAGCAGCCCGGACGGACTGCCCATGTGCGGAATGTCGCACATGCGCAGTAGCGCACATGCGCAGTCGCACATGACCTAGTGGCGAACGGAGCCGCTTGGCTGCCCGGGGCGGCAAACGCGGAGGCACCCCCCGGGGGGCGTCACTCCACAGCTCACATGCGCCGTTTGTCCTGATGCATGCGTCGTGCATCATGACGTCGTGAGGCATGCATCAGGAGGAACGATGCATGTGCGGGATGCCGCACATGTGCAGTCCATCTGTGCTGGCGCTGCTGCTCCCGCGGCAACCTTACGAGTTGCCGCTGCCCCATCCGTGCTGCTTTTCGTGCGCGGCAGCCTTACAAGTTGCTGAGGGAGCAGCAGCGCCAGCACAGACAGACTGCGCATGTGCGTCATCACGCACGGACTGCGCATGTGCGACATTCCACACATAGGCAGTCTGTCTGGGCTGCTGCACATGCACAGTCCGTGCGGGATGACGCACATGCGCAGTCTGTCTGTGCTGGCGCTGCTGCTCCCTCAGCAACTTGTAAGGCTGCCGCGCACGAAAAGCAGCACGGATGGGGCAGCGGCAACTCGTAACCGCTGCCCCATCACATGGGCAGTCTGTCTGGGCTGCTGCACATGCGCAGTCCGTCCAGGCTGCTGGGCGTGAGCGGCAACCTTACGAGCTACCGCCGCATGGACGGGGTGCTGTGCAGCGGGGCTCGGCTTGGGCACCCAAGGCAGACCGCCCCCAATGTCCCCCGTTGCTCCGCCCCTGACAGGACCTCCACCCAGCCATGTCCAGTTACCAAAGGTAAGACGGCTGGGGGTGGGGGGGTGAGTGATGGTGGGCCAAGTCAGCCTGGCCTGGCTGGGGGGGGGATGTCATGTGTGTGACATCATGCACGTGCAGCGCCCCCCCCAACTTGGTGCTTCTGTTGGCCCATAGCTTTTTATCTTGATCCTTAGAGTTTTTAAGTTACCATATACTCCAAAGTTTTTAAAATTGCTTCCTGACTGAAACTGAGGCAAGTTTGAAGAAAGTCTGTCTCTGCTGCAGAAGGAGAAGCATATTAGGATAGCCCTGTTCTGGGTTCTTGGGGAACTTACGGTAGGAAAATATTACTGATTACTTATACAGTATACCTGCAGGTATAGGGTGATATATAAATTCAAGAAATAATAATAATAATATAATATAATAATAATAATAATAATAATAATATCATCCACTGTCAGAAGAGGGTCACTAACTGAGCTTCAGTTCTGCGTTGGCATTTCTTCTTAATTCAACACTGTGCTTTCTCTCATCCCCTCATTAACCGTGAACTTTGCATGTTATCTGCTGGAATGGTGCTTTATGAAAAAAATTGCCCTGTATGCAAAGGGTATGGGCTACAGGATGCTGAAGCAATTGGAATTTGCCCCCTGCTGGGCATTGATGCCACCACCTTTTGAGCTTCGCAAGCTTGGATGTGATTTCCTTGCTTTGCTCGTTGTTTCCTTCATTCCTTGCCACTAAACATTCGGCAGCAAAATAAGGACGAGAAGCAATCTGTAATTGGGCTGCTGGTGGCATATCATTTAGCAAAATAGGTTTATTTTGTATTTGATGTTGATTTGCTTAAAAAGAGTGAAAGGGGATCCTGTTCCTTTAAAGAAAGCCGTTTTTTTTCCTCAGAGCGTCAGCCTGGTCCCTGAGGACAAAGCCGTTTTTGATTTGTGAGGCCCCTCATTTGTCAAGGCTCGTCCTTGCTTGCATTTGTACAAACCTGTGAAGTGACCCTTTAAGTCAGATAAAAAATATCTTCTAAATCCACCCCCCCCCAATTCCGTGTCGCAAGGGGAACCTAGCAAGCACCCGTTGCCCAGTTGCATGACCAACACACGCTCACTAGATAGGGCAGTCTTGTGATGCTCTCTTCTTTTGTCAATTAAACGGACGCTCTTTCTGTAGCTATGGCTCTTTTGATTCCTCCTAACCGGACTCCTTTCTCCTGACCCCTCTTCTTTGTTCTCCCGAAAGGGTGGGGGGGAGTCCCATTAACTGAGGAGGGCGAAGTTGAGCCTGCCTCGCGTTGGCTGCTTCTCGTTCTGATGAAGAGGAGCTGTTCTAATATCCTTAATGCTGCTGTTGGCAGTTGGAAACAGATTCCATTATTGTTGATCAATGCAGCCGCCATGCGGGAGGGAGGGAAGGAGGGGGAGGGAGGAGGGGAGGGGCTCTTCCTATTCACAGATTGATCAACCTGCCATTGCATGAGCAAATGCGTTGTAAGAGAGGCTTGGATGCTATTGTAATAATAGCTGGGGCAGGAAAGGGGACTGGTGGCGATGCAGCTCTCGCTGGTTGTTAACAGGGTTTTTAATTATTTTAAGCTTTCTTTGGAAAAACAAAGATACTGAATTTTTTATCTTACTCACCCTTACACCAAAGGAAGACAGTCATATATTAGACTTTATTATGCTGGGTGGCTTGTTGATCTTTCCTGCATTGGGGCCAGTTTCTTTTGTTTCCCCCCTTTATCTTCTCAAATGCTATTTTCTCATCTCAAGCTATAGGCCACTTCGCCATCACATTGTTTTTGTTCTTCCTGTTTGAGGTGAGAAACTGGCACCCAATTTTCTTTCCTGCTCCTCCCCATGCCTCCTTCATCAGAAAGGTCTGTCAGCTAGGGAGTTGGGAGCAGGGCCAAGCCAGCCATCCTTTTTTCCCTTTCATTTTCTTCAGTCCAGTCAATAACTTAAGTACTGGACTCCCAGGATCATCTGCAATTTCCCACCCTCCCTCCCTTGATTCGTTTGGCCATTGTCTTCTGTATGGAGAAGTTTTCTGGCTGGAGAATGAGTTTCCTTTCTCCTGGAGATGCGGCCGAGTGGCTGGATAGCAGCACAGAAGATGAGCGAAGCCTCCTGTCATTTCTTGGTACGGTAGGCTTGGAATACTGCTTCTTTCAAACATTTAATTGACATAGACTTCTTAGATGGGTTTGGTTTTTCATCCTGGAATTGTCAGAGGAATGCCTTTAGTTGCACTCCGTAACGAGGCACGAGTTCTAAAGTTTGCTGCAACTTAAAAGATCTTTATTAAATTGATAAAAGCTGGAGTAATTTGTGTATTTGCTTATACAAATATACTTTCTAAAAATATTTGATAGTTTAGTCTGCAAGTTTATAGATCACCTGGCCTACTGGAATCCGACTAACTAGAACTCACGAACCTAAGAGGATCTGTTTTTAGCAATGTATTGCACAAGGTACCTATCACACTTTTCTCTCTAAACTTCTCTTTGCAAAGCACCATGTACATTGGATGGTTTCTATAGTATTTATAACCTGAAAATCCTGGAGATCCCATTAGAATGCCAACCATTCTACTTCTCCAGTAGGACTTAATTCTGAAATTCAACTCAGTCGCAAAATAAATCAGTAAAGTAGCAGATAAAATGGTTCGTGAGCTTTGATGCTTTGCTTGTTTCCTGCCCTTCACCCTAAGCATTGAAACAACATAAAAAACCGTTTAAGCTAGTTAGCGAGAAGTTACTATAAAGCAGAAAGTTGTTCACATTACATTTTGTGCTGTAGAACTTAGGAAGTGTTTCCAACTATGAAGCTCTTTCTCACAATGTCCAGCCAGATGTTTCTGGGATGGCCAGCCAGATGTTATAGGGATGGCCTTTTCCTGCTATTTTCCTCAGCTATGGGAGAGTCTATGCTCTATTCCTTTGTCTAACCCAAAGTCATCAAAACTTCCTTCTGTTATTTTACATTTTTTACATTTTGGCTCCTTGGTGTATGTAGAACATGGCTTTTGAGTTTTACTACAGTTTTGAGTTGAACTTTCAAGAAACCTTGCAATTTATGCATGTGACAATGTTTAATAGAAGTTGTTCATAGTGTTGCTTGCAGTGACAGTGGGGTTGTCACCCATATTACTTGCTTGCGGAAATACATACCGCTTGTTCATGTTAAATGCACCTAAAAAGTCATTTGGAGTATATTCATATGGTTCCAGAGTGTGTTACCAGGAGCAGTCCCATCACCTTATAAAAATTAAGAGCTGTGACAATACAATAAATGCTGGGATTGTTTCATTTATATGCTAAATCCTGAACTCTCGGGTAGTCTGCTATCTTTCTCATATATTTTTTTACCAAAATGTTGAAATTTGTTTTAAAAGAGATTAACAGGAGCAAATACCCATGGGCCATACAGAAGTCTCAGCATCCCCAATTGTTTACCCAGTTCTAGGCCATATTACAATTGCATGATATTGGTTTGGAGCACAAACATGATGGGTACTTAAATGAAACATTTCTGTAGGTCAGCAAGTTTGATGTGCCATAATTGTTGGTTGAACTTCCAAAATTTTGGTCTCTTGAAAAATTGTATTTGGCAGTTGTTTTCATGTCATATTTCTATAGAAGTTAACCTTTTAGTCATTTTTTACTTGTTTATCCTATCCCGTGCTTTCTCCAAGGAGCTCATGATAGCATACGTAGATGTTTCCACATTTTTAAAATCCTCTTCAGCAGTCCTAAAATTAGATTAGGCTGACCTGACTTGAGTGGGTTTGGCCCTGCAAGCCAAATGCTTTTTTGATGTGTCTAGATCCAGCCTTAGGTATTTGTATTCTCAAGGGAAGTTTAAAAGGTTCCTTCTCACTTGCCTCTGTGCCAAATGTTAGAACTTCTGAACCATCCTGCTTGCTCCTCCAGTTTGCAGGGCCCCGACAAAGGCATTTGCCCATTCCAACACCATACCAACAAGCCATCCATGGCTGGTGTCTCCAGGTCGCTTCCTCTAGTCTAAAGCTATGAAGATCCTTGGTTTTGGACTGGATTACAACCGGGCAGTTCCTGTTCACTCGCCTCATGTTTTACTTCACCTGCTCCCATATCAGATTTCTCAACCCATTTCTTCCTGCTGTGGCGATCCTTTGAACACTGTTTGGTATTTCCTGGCCTCCTCTCTGTAGGCCTTAGACCAGGGACACAGAATATTTGGCCCTCCAGATATTGTTGGACTCTGACTCCCATTAGCCCTGGCCACCATGGCCAATGGTCAGGGATAATGGAGCTGTAGTCAAGCAACAACTGAAGGGCCACAGGTTTCTCATACCTACCTGGGACCTTTCATCTTCCTGTATTCCCAAGTAAAAGAAAGCATGTGAGTTGGTTAGAGTGTGGTGCTGATAACATCAAGGTTGCAGGTTTGATCCCCATATGGGACAGCTGCATATTCCTGCACTGTACGGAGGTGGACTAGATGATCCTCGGGGATCATCTAGAACTCTACAATTCCAACTCTACAATTCTATGATTCAAAATGACTCTGGGAAGTGAAAGCCCCTTTCCTCTCCTGTTTAAATAAAAACTACTGTATTATGTCTAGTACAGATGTAAAACTGCCCCAAAACGAACTATATTTGGGAAGAAGAGTTTGGATTTGATATCCCGCTTTATTACTACCCTAAGGAGTCTCAAAGCGGCTCACAATCTCCTTTCCCTTCCTCCCCCACAACAAACACTCTGTGAGGTGAGTGGGGCTGAGAGACTTCAAAGAAGTGTGACTAGCCCAAGGTCACCCAGCAGCTGCATGTAGAGGAGCGGGGAAGCGAACCCAGTTCACCAGATTACAAGGCCACTGCTCTTAACCACTACACCACACTGGGAGTGGACAGAAGTGATTGTGTGCTCTCTCCCTCCCTCTAATATCTTCTGTCTCCTTTAATTGTGATTTGGCATTTTAGCTGATAAGGGAGCTCCTGAATTCAGGTTGGAAACCAAAGAATGGGCCTGAATAATGGGTGTGTGTTATATCAGGGCAAGGTAGTTACGCTGTCAGGGCAGCTCTGTCCTGCGATGCCATTAAAGTCAAGCAAAAGGACGAAAGGTTCCTAAACCAGACCACCAGTTTACAGGAAATCCACAGGCCTGTTAGCTGGATGTTTGATTGATGAAGACTTGTAGTGCATCACTTTATGCTCTAAGGGCTATACTCCATCGGCTAAATGTGATTTTCATGTTTTATCACTGCCTTTCCGGAAACTCATTAACTGTAAGGTTGTAACACTTTGATTTGAAGAAAGCCTCTTTCCTCCTGACTTGTTCTTGAAGAATTATTGAATGAGTGTGTCACTGGTTCAAGTCTTCTCTCAGCCATGAACTCCCCAGGTACTTTTAGGCAACCTCTGAGCCTTTACTTCATTCCCATCTGCAACATGGGGATTGTAAAACTGACCTACCTTGCAGGGATATTGTAAGAATTATTGAGAAGACATATGAAGTGCCATGAATACTCAAAAAGCTCTGTATAAATTCTGTGGGTTTTTTGCCTTAATATATATGCTAAAAAGAAAGGGCTGCTCTGTAATTTGTCTCCGAAGCCTTTTGCCAGTTTGTGAATACTTACTTGAGCTTGTTTCAATTTACAAATGTTATTTAACAGCTAATCAAAACATTTGCAAATACTAATATTTGCCACGTAGTAGATTTCTACAATATGAGTGTGTGTTTGTGTGCATGCATTTGCACACACATCTTTGTGTACTGGTGATGAAGGATCCCATTCACGTTTGAGCTGTATAGAGAGAATGGACTAAAGGTTTTAGGCTCCTGTTGATTCTCAGACAGCATGATCTGTGCCCTAGTGAATGAGTCATGCAGTGAATTGTGGTAATTTAATATTTTAAGATGAAGAGGTGCATTGATTTTTACAGCAGGTGAAAATAATGCAAAAGCACTATGTTACATGCAGTGGGAGAGGAGGGCAACAATCTAATTTTGGCCTGGTGGCAATAGTATGGATTTTCCAGCCAACTCAGCAGAAAAGCCATTTTAAGGGCACAGAAACAGCAGCTGCAGTATTTTCAGCAAGTTGATGCGCAGTTAGAAGTACCTGTGATGGCTAACAGCAGCCTTCTTATTTTGCTATGCCTGGTCCATCAATTGCAAAGTTGAAGTTTATCTCATCTCTATCTGGATTTATCTTCTTACTCTCTTTAGTAAAGTTTCTGGCCTTTCTGGAATCGGAAGCTTGCAGACTGGCTGATCTCTAGGTCACTTATTTCTGGTAGGTGGAAGTTGCATGGACAAGTGTGGATTTTCCTCTTCCCTCCTTTAAAACAAGACACCCCCCCCCAAAAAAAAATACAGCAGTCTGTTGTTGACAGGCGGATCCAGACTTAATGCTTCTTCATGTATGACTCTGCAAAATCCAACAGACTGTGTTAAATTACTACAGATGCTTTGATAAGGAGGAGCAATTTTCCTGAGTGAGCATATAGCAGGACTAGCCAAGCCTCACTGCAATGCTTGACTGTGCCGGAACTGGAGTAAAAGCACATATTTTAGTTCCTTCTTTTCCAAATATGCTCTATCTTTCTTTATTTTTTTGCCTTTTTTGTATTTGTTTTTCTGAAGAACAAATGACATTTGTGATCTTGCCCAGCGTACTGCCTGCAAAGATATTGGCTTCTTTTTTACCTTTTGTGGAAAAGATGGCATCATTTTGGAATAAAACCAGCAATCTCTGCAAAGGATTTTGAGAGACTTAAAAACATAGTAATCCTGAAAGAAGGAGCAGACAGTCCATGAGTTGTGGAGAGAGATACTACCCTGTTTTTATCACCAGTTTATGCTGAAGGATAGTTACAAGTGAAGGATCTCTGTTGCAGACTACAATTTTCCCTCCTGCATGGAGAAATCTACCTCTTCAGTTTTAATCTATGACTTGGTTGACTTTGGAATATCTCCCAAATGCTGCCTTTTACCCATTTTTTGCAAGTTTCTGGATACAGAGTTAACATTGTCATTCACATTTAAACAAGAAGAGATGTTTCCTCTGGTGTGAAGCTCTTCACAGTTTGTCAGGATCCAGTTTTCTTCTGCCATCTCTCATCATGTCAATTTCCCCCCCCTTTACGTCTTCATGGATGCACCGTGCCGTAGACCTAGTAAAATCAGACTCTGTTATGCAAAAGCATCACAGAAGGATTTGTTGGTGGGAATCTTGCCGTGGTTATTTTTTGGTGAAGAAAACCTCCTTTTCTGGAACTCAGCTGGTTGCGCCTCTCCTTTGACTCCGAGGATCAGGATGGATAGGGAAATATTCTGAAACTGAGGAGAGCTGACTGCTGAGTGTCTGTTAATAGCTTGAAAGTAACTGATGAGGAGGATGTGCGTTCAGAACGATTGATTGAATAGCTGCAGTCTTCTGTGCATTTCCTCCTTGCTCTCTGCAAGCTGTAGAGAGGGGAGGGGGAAGAGTGGGAAAAAACCGGCTTTCTCTTAAGTGGAAGTAGCACGGATCCCAAGGGCCAGGAGGCCAGAAATGGAACTTTAAGCTGCATCTGTCTCCCGAAAGGAGAACAGCGGGAATAAAAAAATGCCAGCCTTCGGAGTCATAGTTTACTCCCTTCCTTTTCAATCCCGAAGATAACAATGGACTTTTTCTTAGGATGTGGTTTTCTCTATTCTGTGCTGAGTGTATTTCAGTTAAGCTGCATTCCTTTAAGCTTAGGTTTGTGAACTGGAAATGGGCAGCAGTTGTGATAAAGGTATCTTTCTATAGTTTTCTCTGTGAAAAATGTACATATTGATCCTGTCGTCTTTGTTTAGGCAGATGTGGTGATCACAAAGTCATAGCTTAGGTCATGCTGTCAGAACAAGGAGAAAGTGACCTATTTTTTTCCTATCTGCAGTAGTTTTTCATATTATGCACCATCAAGTATGTGAATCTTTTGGTGGCCTTAGGTTACAGTCTTATTCATGCATACTTTAGTGTAAGTACTATTTAACTCAGACTTACTTATGGGTAAACATGCATAGGTTAGGGCTGTTACTGTCTAAACTATGAATTATGACCTTCCGTATGATATCGAACCTCAACCTTTAACAAATTATGTTCAGTGTAGTTTATATCAGGAGCATCTCCTTTCACATATTGTGCTTGGCAGAATTAACTCTCTTCATGCCTGAGTACTTTTCAGTTGCAGATAATATGTGCGCTGTAACTTTGCCAAGTAAGTACTGAACATAGCAGAGTCTTTTGAATTGCTTGCGATGTTCGCTTTGCAAACGAGAGTAAAGTTTCCATAACCTGTAAATAATGAGAAATGTGTCTGTCTGCGGGGAAATGGTCTTTCATTTTTCTCACCTTTTCCCCTTCCTATCTCCAGAGGTCCCAGCAGAGAGGTCTCCTCGCAGACGGAGCATCTCAGGGACAAGCACATCAGACAAAACCAACCCCATGGACCCATCAAATACATCTCCATTCAAAGTGCCGGTAAGTATCCTTTCATTGGAAGGGGAGGGGTCCCAGCTGAAGGTCAGGATGACTAAAATGGCCTATGAACAAACAGCATTCCTTATCAATTTGGGGTTAAGAATTCAGTAGGCAGCCAAAAGGCAGACATATTGTCACAAGTTATCTGATTAATATTTATCTCCTGATAGACCCAAAACTTATCCCTGCCTTTTTTAAATCCTTGACCCAAAGTCATAAATGTCTTAAACTATATGATAAGGTTGCATGTGGATGTATCTCTGTTATACTGAAATACTTCTGATGTCACTGTGTTGACTGTATAGTAGATAGTGAAGCTCTTTTCCAAATAAAAAACGTGTAGTTGGCCCAGGTTGCACTCTTTTTTGCTCAACTTTAGGAAGATGTCTGTTTTTTCACCATAAGGTGATGCGAAAAGGAAGATCATGAGACCCATACATACCTTCCCATACTTTGAGACCTTCATCAGAGGGTCTTCTCCAGCTCACCCCACCTAATGAAGTGATGTGGGTGGTGTCTATGGAGACGACATTATTTGGGGTTGCTTTCCGCTTATGAAATGCTCTTCTCAGGCAAGCTTGCCTGGTACCTGCACTATGGTATTTTAGATGCAACAACCCATCTGTTCTCTCAGACCTTTCCATTACAATCCATTGGGTTCTTTAGATTTTTGCTCCTATCCCCCCCCCCCTTTTGAGTTTTATGCTGGTTTTAATTATTTTATTTGTTTTAGCTGCTGTGTGTTGCACTGCTTTTAGTTGGAGTTTCTGATGTGATTTATTTTACTTTGGCTTTAGTGGTTTTATTATGAATTGTATTTTGTATTTTATTCTGTGTAAACTGCCTGAAGAGGTTGGTTGGATAAGTAGTATGCAAATCAAGTAAATAAGGATATTCTGATTTGTGCTGTCCACTCTCATAGATTCCATAAACTTTAAAAATCAGATTTGCAAAATGTAACCCTTCAATTCCAAAATATATTTGCATTTTGGGTGCATCTCATGGCTAGTATCTGTGTGAAAACTCAGACTCAATAAGAAATCAGATCCTTCATTTGCCCATCTGGGCAAAAGGGCCTTACTTTTACAATGGCAATAGGGAGGGAATGTGGATTTCAAAGGCAGGGGAACATATCATTTCAGGCTTGTGTATTGGCCTTCAGTTTGCACATTGAGCCCTAATATTTGGTTATAAATTACTTGGGTTTGTAATAATTAATCCCAAAAGCTGGGAATTTCTTCCCATAATTTGTAAACAATAATGGATGAATCAAAATTGTGCCACAGCTGCTGTAAAATTTCTGTAGATGACGATGATGATGATGATGATAATTACTATTACTAGAAAAGGTGACTCAGTTACTTCACAAATCAAGTTAAAGTTGACATGCTTTTTAAAAAGTACACCAAAAGGTGCTATGCTTTTTTTTAAATAAGAAAAATGTAGTCAGCCACAATATTCTGGGCAGTAGTTTTATGATCCACTTACTGGTCTGTAAGAAATAGGCGAAGAGCCCTTTTGTTCACTTAATCCCCCAGCCTGTCTTACTTTCCCAACTTCTTTTTCCTCTCTCTCTCTCTCCTGTCTCCATTCCAATTATTGAGAATAGAAATTTTCAGCTGACACTGGTTTCAGTTCTATTTATGTTCTTAACATTAGGCACCTTTAAACTATTATACAAAGCCATCGTGGATTGTTTTTAGGAGGAGACTATTTTGAGTTTTGCTTTCATTGAAGTGGATCGGCGTTTAATGAGCTTTAGTTATATAATCATTCCAAACCAGGCATAAACTGTATGTTTGAGCATTTCCCTTTTCCTTTTTTTTAAAGTATTAAATGAATGACAGATCTATCCCAAACAGATTAAACACTGCTATGTCAGCATTTAGGTGATCCATGCTATATTCATTGACAGAGTGAAGAGAGAGAGAGAGTTCACACTGGAGTAATGGGTCCTACCCTTCCTCCTATTTAATCTTTGAGCAACCCTACCATAATCATTTGTATATTCTGGGATCAATATTGTACAGTTAACACAACAATAATTTATTGAGGCATGGTTATTATATTATTATTATTATTATAAAATACAGTTGGCTATGTTGCAAAACAATGTTTGACACTTGAGGGCCCATTCAAATGACTTGATTTCCATTCACAGAGAGTTGCCTGCAAGAACTTGGCCCTTCTGGTTTGATGGGATGGTTTGCTTGGTTCCAATGATTATCTGTAAAATTAAGCATTGTATGAAAAATAGGCGCATGTGTTCTGGTGTGTTCTATGGTAACATTTCTATTTGTCAAGCAGGGTCACCCACAACTATCATGCTACTCTACAAATTCAGTTTGTGCCAAAAGGAAAACATATTTTCCTATGGTTTGAAGAGCTTTGATGTAAATAATAATAATAATAATAATATAATAAAAAAGGATTTCTGACATTCACATTGCAAGGAAGTCCAGTGCCAGTCTTCTAGGACATATAGCAGAAGAAGACTGCCCCAAAAAAAAAAAATCAGAAGCTTTCATAGGTGTTTCAGTTGTTGATGCAATTGGGTTTCATATTTTGGCAAGTTTGCACTTCTAGGCAACAGAGACATGGGGACAGGCAAATGATTTTTAACTCTTTACTCAAGTATTTTGGTATAGGATTGGCTCAACTTTTAAACTATTGGCTCCATGGAGTAGAGCCCTGTTACAGTAAAGTTATCCTCAAGGAGGAGGAGGGCTTGCATGCAAAGCGTATTCAGACTTTCAGATTCATTTACATTCTCTCAGTTCAAAATGTGGTGGAGAACACTGGATTTTCCAGGCAGAGATGTGTAATAGACTTGGTTTGGCTTGTGAACTAGCAAGATCTGGGTTCACATTGTAGCAACTCAGGTCTGAGGTTTATAGAGGAGTCTTTGGTGAGTTTCTGTGTCCCTGCCAAAGTTTTCTTAGAGAGCTGTTGTAAGGATAAAATGAAATTAACCTGCAGTAATTTGCCCCTGGGTGGGATGGGATAAAAATGTAACAAGCTGAAGTTCAACCTCTTCTTGCCCTCACTTCCTGGGTAAAGCATGACATAATGTTCAGAAACAGATTGGCGGTTTCAAAATAAAGGCGTTAGAGATATGTTGCATTCAGGGTGCGCCTGTGTGTGTGTCTTTTAAAAATGCAACCAGGCTATTTTAAAAATTCACTTCTGAATAGAACATTCACATCCAGTACATTTTCCGCAGTTGTCCGTGTAGGAGCCAAACAGTGGCATCCATACAGAGAAAGCGACTCAACTGTACAACTGTTAATAGGCCTTTGTCCAGCGCTTGGAATTTTGATTTACAGTTACATAACGTACTGGAAGTGAAATGGTTTTTTCCTTGTCCTTTTTGGAAGGAACTCTTCAAAGAGCTCTCTGGCTGTTGAGTGTTTGGAACGGCCCATATTTAGAGGCTGACAGTTAAAATTCAACTTTGCCCTTCCATTTAAATATTTGAGCTTACTAATTTTTTTATCAACTTACTGCATGATGAATATCCACTGATTATACTTGGCAGTTTACGCTTACAAGGGATGACTCAAGAGTCAGATCCAGACCTCATAACAGCATAAGAGCCTGCTGGATCATGCCAGTGGCCCATCTAAGTCAGCATCCTGCTCTCACTGTGACCAGCCAGATGCCCACCTGAGCAGAAGAGCACTCTCCGCTCCTGTGTTTCTAGCATCTCTCATTCAGAAGCATAGTTCCTCTGACCATGAAGGGAAGCAGAGCCTAGCTCTCATGGCTAGTAGCCATTGATAGCTTTCTGCTCCAGGAGTTTGTCTAATCGTTTTTTTAAAAGCCTCGGTGCCAGAGCCTGCCCATTGCCTCATGACTTGGCAGTTGTGCCCCCATAGCCATGCCATAACCTTTGGGTTGCACTGATGCCAACACCAGCATCTCCTTGAGGCCAGGAGACAGAAATGTCCAGGAATGCTGCAAGCAAACCACCCCCCCCCCCTTCTGAAGGAAAAGGGCCAGAGGAGGTGTTGAAGGAAATTTCAAAAAGAGATTAAAGGCTGATACAGTGGTACCTCGGTTTACGGACTTGATCTGTTCCGGAAGTCCGTTCTTAAACCAAAGACATTCTTAAACCAAGGCACGCTTTCAATAATAATAATAATAATAATAATAATAATAATAATAATAATAATAAAAAATAAAATTTTATTTATACCCCGCCCTTCCCAGCCAAGACCGGGCTCAGAGCGGCTAACACCCATAAAATCACAACAAAACATACAAAACAATCAATTAAAATGCAGGTTAAAATACGATTTAAAGTTTAAAATGCTGCCTCATTTCTAAGTAGCCCACCAATCAAACCATAAAGGAATGAAACATCAGGGTTAAACTAAAACCAACCCAAAGGCCAGGCGGAACAGCTCTGTCTTGCAGGCCCTGCGGAAAGATGCCAAATCCCGCAGGGCCCTGGTCTCTTGTGACAGACCGTTCCACCAAATCGGGGCCAGTACTGAGAAGGCCCTGGCCCTAGTTGAGGCCAGCCTAGCATCCTTGTGGCTCGGGACCTCCAAAATGTTATTATTTGAGGACCTTAAGGTCCTACATGGGGCATACCAGGAGAGGTGGTCCCTTAGGTACAAGGGTCCTAGGCCGCCCTAATGAGGCCTCCCACTGCCGGTGTCCTTCCACCTTTCAGCTTCCGTTCATAGATTGAGGTAAAGTTCGCTAACCGGGACACTGCTTCCGGTTTTGCACAGTTCATATACCAAATAGTTCGTAAACAGGGCTGTTCTTAAACCGAGGTACCACTGTATTTCAAAAATATAATAATGATGCACTGGAAATAGAAAGGAAGGGGTAAGTGAGAAAAGCTGTTTAAGGAGGACGAAGTGAATATAGAAAGGCCAAGGAAGTAGCATGAAAAACTGACAGGGTGTTGAGGGTGTTTTGGGGGGGGGTAGAGTTAAGTTTGAAAGAAAAAATAGGATAAGAAACAACAGGAGATGGATCAAGATACAGGAGATGGATGAAGAAAATGTAAAATGAAAAGCATTTTCTACTTAGATCTTTTAGATCAGCAAATTCTACATGAATGATGCTGTTAAGACACAACACCCCCAAAGCAAATAGCACAAGGGAAGCTGAGCTATGGAACTCCTTCCCACAGGAAAAAAAATGGCACAGAATTTAACAGTTTCCAGAGATGTACTGGATGTTGATAGAAAAGGATGCTAGTAGTTTCCTGCTGACTTTGCCAAATTCTGTCTCCATCTGCCACCAGATAGGCAAAGGCTGGGCAAAGGAATTCCACTGGTGGTAAACTTTGAGCACTCCCCACCTTTTGGTCTTGTGCCATCATGAGTAGCATCAGAATAAAAACCTCTGTCGGTCAGTTTGTATTTTGCAGTATGTCTTCAGATATAATGCGCTGCCTTGTACGCAAGAAGTCAGAAGGAGCAAAGACATGTTATTTACTTTCTTGTTCCTACAATTTTGTTCTCTACTGTAAATTCACCACAAAATATTCAGATAATAAGCAGTTTTCTCTGTTTCTTTTGATAGGAACTGCCACAATCTAATGGACCATAACATTGGGAAATATTTCCTGACACGAAGCCTCAATTTTCTTTTGTTAGGCCAGAGCTACTCATTTGTTTCAGCTTAGCGTCTTCCTCTGGCCTTGATTTCATGCTTTTCAGATTCACGGCAAGGCTTAGCTTTTACAAAGCAGAAAGCAACCTTCTCAAATGAAACTTTCTAGCTATTGAATTACCCGGTATGTGTGAAGCCCTTCCCTGAATTTACTCCAGCTCAGTGACCTTGAAGTTCTGTGCTGTGGGGGGGCTGCTGAACATGAAATCTTGTTATTGTCTTGATCAGCAAAAACTTGCCACCTCCTTTGTGACATACCCTTCAGTGTATGAGCGAACAGTTCATATATACCTCAATTTTGCATGTTGAAATTATGCTGACAATTGTATGTCTATGCTGCCATGCTCACCGAACCCAACATTCTTTTCCCTCTCTTCTGTGCATTTTTTCATAATTTTCTTTGCTGTAAAATCTTTCCTACCTGTGTAAAATAACACTGGGGGTTGGGGTGGGGTGGTAGCCGACTTCCTTTAATAAATCCTATTTGTTCCAACCCTTCAGATTCTTAAAAGTCTTGGAAGCAACTATTCAGATTCTTTTGAGAAAAGAGCTAATGGTTTTTTGTTAACAACCTTTATAACACTGGCGTCGCAAGGGGGGCGGAGGGGGCGGTACGCCCCGGGTTCCAGGTGAGGGGGTGACAGTTGGGCTGGCCCCGCCCTGCACGGGGCTCGCCCGCCGGCGCCGCCCCTGCTCCCGTGGCACCCTTGCGAACCGCCGCGCCAAAAGCAGCAGCGGCGGGGCACCCCCCTGAGCCACTGCACACGATCGGCAGCTGGGGGGGTGCCGCCCCCGCTGCTTTTGGCGCGGCACTTCCTAAGGGCGCCGTGGGAGCAGCAGTTCCGGTTTGGATGGAGTGCACACACGCGAAATCGCGCATGCGTACTCCATCCAAAATGGCACCGCTGCTTCTGCGGCGCCCTTAGGAAGCGCCGAGCCAAAAGCAGCGGCGCCGGCACACACCCCCGAGCCGCCGATCGCGTGCGACGGCTCGGAGGGGAGGCGCCGCTGCTTTTGGCACGGCGCTTCCCAAAGACGCCGCGGGATCAGCAGCGCCCTGGCGACGGAATGCGCATGCGTGGCATTTTGCGCATGCGCACTCCACCGTGACGTTGTGTTGTGACATCACAACACAACGTCACGACGCCCCGCCCCCAGGGGAAGCCTCCGTTCGCCTCCCCGGGTGGTGAGGAGGCTTCCTCCGCCCCTGTTTATAATACTAAATGTTTTACCACTAAAGTCTGCAGTTCATACTGAGTTATTGGGGTGTCAATTCATGAAGAGAACCAGCGAGCACTTCTCTGATTGCCTGGTAAGGCAATTGCAGTTTTTAAAATAAAGTTATTGAATAGCCATACCAACAGGAGCTTAACATCACTTTGCATTTTTGAAATGCTGCCTTGAGGCGTAAACGTCATACAGGAATGCAGTGTTAAACTGACACATTTTGCATGTGTCTTAAACCTCTTTCTGCAATGATACCAGAATGCAGGATTCACCTGTGCAACACCTGTGGGTTTGCATGGCCCCACAGATGCCGTCCTTGGTATCCATGGGGGTCACATCTCCCCCCTGAAATTAGGCTTGAAATAAGTTTTTTATTGTAGCCAACAGAATAGGTTGCAGTGTGTGGCTGGTTGTAGTGTGAGTGTGTAGTGCCCATGGCAGTTTCCCTGGTTTGTGAATGGGCCCATGTGTCCAGAAAGGTTGACAACCCCTGTATAGTGTGTAACCAAAAATAGGTTTTGTAACTGAAACCAGTTTTCACCCCGGAACCTGTTTTCAGTGCCAGACAGCCAATCTTCCATTTGCATCTTAACAAGTATTGTCCACCTCCGGACTCCTCGATAGGTTGCCAGAATGCCTCTAAGCATGTGCAGAATATCCTTGTTGTTGTTCAGTCGTTCAGTCGTGTCCGACTCTTCGTGACCCCATGGACCAGAGCACGCCAGGCACGCCTATCCTTCACTGCCTCTCGCAGTTTGGCCAAACTCATGTTAGTAGCTTCGAGAACACTGTCCAACCATCTCATCCTCTGCCGTCCCCTTCTCCTTGTGCCCTCCATCTTTCCCAACATCAGGGTCTTTTCCAGGGAGTCTTCTCTTCTCATGAGGTGGCCAAAGTACTGGAGCCTCAACTTCAGGATCTGTCCTTCTAGTGAGCACTCAGGGCTGATTTCTTTAAGAATGGATAGGTTTGATCTTCTTGCAGTCCATGGGACTCTCAGAATATCCTACAGCACACTAAATTCACAATAGCTAGTTCCCACGTATTTAATATTGGGGAACAGACTTTGGAAGAAATTAATGGAAGCCATGAACTTTTTTTGGCGCTGCATCTTAAGCACTTACCCGGTAGTGCAACTGAAGCCTGTTAGTATTCTGGGCCCAAGAGTATCTCCTTAAAATATACCAAGATGCAAACAATGTTGCATTCTTACCGGATCCTTCCTCACAATAAACCTATGCTTATTTTTAAACCTGGTTAAAGCTACTGAAATTATTATTCCAATTTACATAACGTGTAATTTTTTTTATAACGAAACATTTGTGTCACAGATATCTTACCTGAATTTTACAGGATGACTATGTGCTACATGACAATGATAATTCTATTCTTGTTATGCAGTGACCCTGCTGCGCTGTAGAAGAATAGTAACATCATGTTTTCCTTTGGCTTATGTATTATGAAACAGGGTGAGGTGGGGCTCAGCTGTTATTTCTATTCCTAAGCTGCATTTTAATTTGTTTTACTCTTCCTTTGTGCACAGATACATCCATCCACCTCTCCCGCTTCTATTAGATGAAAATGAAACATAGAATGAAATATAATTGTAGTGTTTTTCTTTGCTGTTTCTATCCTGCCCTTCTGAAATGTGTACAACCTCCCTTTCTTCTTTGCCTCTGTGCATTGAACAGCCATGTATCAAAGAGCTGCTTACATTGCTTTCTCGTAACCACTTTCTCGTTACCTTTTTATAAACTTCGAGTTAAGTTATTGCATATCAGTATATGTCCATAATTCATATCCTTTTGTCTAAATATGCTACCATACAGGTATACCTGGTGAGTTCCATCTGCTTCAATTTGCCTGATCAGCTAGTTTTGCTAGATGCCTCCTGTTTTCCCCCTTTAGTTTTGTAGAACCCAAGAAAGTTGCCACTGAGTGGATTTCGTTACCTTGCAATTTGTCCTTCTATTAAAGCGGGAGCGGGTGGGCTTTGTGGTCTAACCACTGAGGCTCTTGGGCTTGCTGATCAGAAGGTCGGCAGTTCAAAGTTGCTCTGTCCCAGCTCCTGCCAACCTAGCAGTTCAAAAGTATGCCAGCGCAAGTAGATAAATAGGTACCGCTGCAGCGGGAAGGTAAACGGCATTTCCGTGTGCTCTGGCTTCCGTCACAGTGTCCCGTTGCGCCAGAAGCGGTTTAGTCTTGCTGGCCACGTGACCCAGAAAGCTGTCTGCTCCCTCAGCCTGAAAGCGAGATAAGCGCCACAACCCCATAGTCTCCTTTGACTGGACTTAACTGTCCAGGGGTCCTTAACCTTCACCTCTGTTAAAGCAGCGCATATCTCTGTACCTTCTTATTTCTGGTCCTCGGGTTCATTTCCTTGCAAACTAGTTACTCTCTCCCCCCTGCCCATTCTATAGTGTTCACCTCTCAGTGGCATCTTCTGAAAAAAAATAATTCTCCTACTCCAGCATGCACTCTTTGAGACCAAATAATTTTCTACGTTGTAGTCGCTTTGATTATTTTGGCATCCTGCTATTTTTATTGTCATTGTTTCTTGGTTTATTATTTGGTTTACTGATGTCTTATAGTTTGAAGAAGACACATAAAAATTATATTTAATGAGGCAGGATAGAAATATATTATTTTTTAAAAAATTGGGGGGGGGGTGTTACTGCCGTCACCAATCCAGGGATTTAAGGAGCATCAGCTTTGTGGAGACATAGCCCATCTCATGAGAGTTTTACTGAGAGTTCTTGCTGGTGTATAGGACCTGTTTCATCTGGGTTTCGGATGCCCCTGACCACAGACAGCTTGCAAGCTGTTTACATTTCAGTCCAATGCATTTCCACCCAGAAGTAAGCTTTGTTGAGTTCCATTGTATTTGGTAAATTGTACCCATAGCAATTGGTCCCAGGTAAGCATATACACAGGGACCCAGGTGGCGCTGTGGGTTAAACCACAGAGCCTAGGGCTTGCTGATCAGAAGGTCGGCGGTTCGAATCCCTGTGACGGGGTGACCTCCCGTTGCTCGGTCCCTGCTCCTGCCCACCTACCGTAGCAGTTTGAAAGCATGTCAAAGTGCAAGTAGATAAATAGGTACCGCTCTGGCGGGAAGATAAATGGTGTTTCCGTGCGCTGCTCTGGTTCGCCAGAAGCAGCTTTGTCATGCTGGCCACATGACCCGGAAGCTGTACGCCGGCTCTCGGCCAATAGAGCCAGATGAGCGCCGCAACCCCAGAGTCGGACACAACTGGACCTAATGGTCAGGGGTCCCTTTACCTTTAAGCATATACACCATTATTGTAGCCTTAGTTAATTGTAGGACCGTGTTTAGTGCACCTGCTAGCACCTTTTGTTGCTGTGGAAGGCGGGATGTATTTTTATTGCTGAAGAGCAAATTTACAGAGTCATACCACAAGAGAAAGTCAGTTTCCATTTCCGTGCTTCAAGTATCTTGATTAGGGATGCTCAAGGTTGTCTAAAGCTTATGCATTTGAATCAAAATTAGTATAGTGGCTAAAATTGAGGTTGGGATCTTGCTTCTGCTATACATTTGCTAGGTAGTTTTAGGAAAGCCCCTCTTTCTTGGCCTCAGACCCCACCCTACTGTCATGTGGAATAATGCTGACCTAGGAATATGTGGGAGACATTTTGAACACTCCAAAGCAGCCTTTGCCAAGCTGGTGCCCTCCAGATGCTTTGTATTACAGCTCCTATCCCTGACCTTTGCCCATAATGACTGAGGCTTGATGGGAGTTGAAGCCCAGCAACATCTGGGGAGAACCAAGTTAGTGAAGGCTGCTCTAAAGTACAATATTAAAACTAAGCCTACCCTCATCAAATAATCATAAGAAAAATAATATTCCTTGCTGTCACCTTGTTCATACAGCCTCATGTGTACCTTGACCTTCCCTTGTGTAAATGCCTTTGTTATTCTAGTCTGCTTGCAACACTGTGCTCAAGAGAGAGCCTAAAGCATGTATTGATTATCCGCTTTTTAATGGCACTTTTCAAAGTCTCCACTAAAATGTCAAGCGAACTGGGTTGATTTTTGATGCTATGCACGGCTACATAAACACTGCTCTTAACAAAGCTGCCATTTCATTTTTAGGAAACCCTACTTCAGCATTATTGTTCTTTCCACCAGCATTTTTGACAAGAGATCAACAGCTCTCTGTTCTCAAATGAACTGAACTTTTTTTTACTCGTTTCTTCATTGTTTTACCCCATTTTCCTACGTACAGTTTCCTCAAGATGAGTTACACTAATAACATGCTTTTGAAACTATATTCATTAAAAGATAATTTAGAATGCTTAAAGCAAACAGAACTATCTGGGGCATGAGTTGAAAACTTTAAAGTTTTAATTTATTGTGATTTGAAGGTAAGGTTTCTGTTTTCTTCACTTGATAGCAAATAGGCATCAAGTGGAATTAGCTTTTAGTAGTGTTGAAGCTCGCAATCTGTAAACAGAAGCCCTGCTAATAGGCAACAAATGATTAAATTAGTCAAATCCTCCTTGCTATAGTAATCTTTCTACATAAAAAGTATAGACAGTTTCATTCAGATATCATTACTGAGTCTATGAACATGTAACACTGATGGCAAGATTTTTATTTCTCTTATAAAATTTATATATTGCTTGATGATAAAAACAAAGCAAAAGCTCAAAGCAGCTTTCCTTTCAAAGCAGCTCAAAGCAGCCAGATGGACTGGGTACAAATAATAAATTATTATTATTATTATTACCAAAGCATAGACGACAGAAGTTAGGCTATCAGCCACCTTTCATCCAAAGTTTTAAGGGCAATTCACAAGAGAAAAAAACCAGTTTGTAGCGTCTTCTTGTCTGATGCATGAGTCTTTTTACTGAGATCAGGAGAGTAAGCACATGTTTAATAATAATAATAAATTATTATTTATACCCCGCCCATCTGGCTGGGTTTCCCCAGCCACTCTGGGCGGCTCGCAACAGAATTAAAAGCACAATAAAACATCAGACTTTAAAAACTTCCCTAAACAGGGCTGCCTTCAGATGTCTTCTAAAAGTCAGGTATTTGTTTATTTAATAATAATAATAATAATAATAATACTGTAATTAAATTTCTATGTCATCTTTTGTCTGCGGATCACAGGGTAGTTAGAGATCACACTGATAGTTAGAGACCAAAGGCCTAGTTATAAAGAAAAGTTTTTGCCTGGCACCTAAAGATATATAATGATGGCGCCAGGTGAGCCTCCCTGGGGAAAGATACTCCACAAACAGGAAGCCACTGCAGAAAAGGCCCATTCTCATGTTGCCACTCTCTGGGCCTCCCATGGAAGGGGCACCCAAAGAAGGGCCTTAGATGATGATCACAGGATCTGGGTCAGTTCATATGGGGAAATTGCGGTCCTGAGCCATTTCAGGCATTATAGGTGAAAACCAGCATTTGGAATGGGGTCTGGAAACTAATTGGCATCTAGTGCAGTCGGGACAGGATTGATGTGATATGCTTGAACCATCTTGCCCTGTTGAGCAACCTGGCTGCTGAATTCTGCACCAGTTGAAGTTTCTGTACCGTCTTCAGAGGCAGCCCTACTTATAATGCATTCCAGTGCTCTCATCTAATCTAGCCGCCCAGAGTGGCTGGGGAGACCCAGCCAGATGGACTGGGTACAAATAATAAATTATTATTATTATTATTATTATTATTATTATTATTATTATTATTACCAAAGCATAGACGACAGAAGTTAGGCTATCAGCCAAAGCTGATAGAAGGTGCTCAGCGCCCCCAAGGCCACCTGAAGTGATCTAGAAAGAGGTGTCTGTGCAAGGAGATAGGATAATATCTTAACAAAGATGGAACAACAAATATAAACAGCGGGTAACGCAACAGCAACAAAAATACCATATTTTTTGCTCCATAAGATGCATTTTTTTCCTCCTAAAAAGTAAGGGGAAATGTCTGTGCGTCTTATGGAGCGAATGTGTGGTCCCTGGAGCTGAACTGCCCAGGGGCAAAAGCAGATCGTGCTTTTTTTAAAAAAAGAGAAGGGGGTGTTGAAAGGAAGCCCGCTGAGCAGCTGCTCAGCAAACGATCCGGGAGAGAGATAAGGGAGAGAGATTCCAGCCCCGCCCCCTTGCAGAGGGAGGCTGTTTCCCCAGCGACATGTGACTGGCTGATTAGATTATCTGTCTGGAAACTGTAGAAATGGCTTCCTGAAGCTGCAGAACTGTGAGTTAAACCCCATAAAACAGGGTTTTTTTCCCTTTGCAAAGTAAGCTCAACAACTTTGATCTGATCCTCAAAAAATGGGGCTTTTCTCCTTTGCAAAAGAAGCTGCAGAAATTTGAGCTGATCCTCAAAAAATGGGGCTTTTCTCCTTTGCAAAAGAAGCTACAGAAATTTGAGCTGATCCTCCAAAAAATGGGGCTTTTCCCCTCTAAAAACTAGGTGTGTCCTATGGTCAGGTGCGCCTTATAGAGCGAAAAATACAGTGACCGTATGTAAAGAAGATCGCACACGGGTGGAGGGAAGCAATGGGTCTTGGGGGAGGGAGATGAGGGTATTAGTTGAAAAATTGTTAAATATATATAGGATTTAAGAGAATGAAAATAAGGAATTAAAGCAAGGAGACAAACATTAAGGAATACTAAAGTAAAGGAATCTGAGAAGAGATTAGTAGAAATGAAAACATGAGACTCAAGGTTTGCCATATATGATTTTATTTTGGATGCGAAGTCTCTTGTTGTAAAGATTGTACACTAAATGAATAAAACAATAAAACCTAAAAAAAGAAAGAAAGAAAAGAAATTCAAAAAAGAAAGAAAGGGGTGTCTGCTTATTATGAATCTTAAAATGAAATTCTTTGAAGAAAACTGGGGCTGGTGGTGGTGCATAGCCTAGCCTCTTCGCACCAGCGTTTCACACACATAGGCTCAGTTTGCCTGTAACACGAAGCCAAACATGAATGTGCTTTGCTGCTGCTCCTGTTCTGCTGCTGCTGCTGCTGCACTGCTGTGAGCCAAGCCATTATTTGGCTTAGCATGTCATCCAAACCTGGAATCATGGTTTGTCTTGGTCTGGGTTAAGCCATGGTGATTTATTTCATGTGAAAGCTTTCTTGTGTGAAACTGCTTTGTTCGGGTGTGTGGCTATGGTAGGTAGCAAAAATGGAAATATTTAATATGGTCTTCTGATAGTTTACAATAACATGTTAAATTGTAAGTGCTCTTACGTTTAGTTCAGGCATCCCCAAACTGCGGCCCTCCAGATGTTTTGGCGTACAACTCCCATGATCCCCAGCTAAAAGGACCAGTGGTCAGAGATGATGAGAATTGTAGTCCACAACATCTGGAGGGCCGAAGTTTGGGGATGCCTGGTTTAGTTCAAGATTTCAAAAAGGTATCTGTGCTGAGGTTTGATGAGACATACATTAATTTAAATATAATCGATAAATTAGGGCAGGAAGGCAGACTTGCTTCCTACCCCATCAGACTTCCAGTCAGCATCACTTTTATGCCACATTTATGCATCCTATATAATAATTCCCTAATGTCCCCACGTCCGCGGGTGTGTGTCAGTGAAAATTTTCCACTGCGCATGTCCCAGACGGACGCTGGGATTGGAGCGTAGAGACCACGCCTCTACCTCCCCACCCTCGCAACTCAGGCTGCCCATGTCAAAGTACTGCGTCCCACCGCAGCCCTGGGGCCGGTGCAGCGGGAGGAAGAAGCCCTGGCCTCCCGACAGTCCCGCGCCGAACGGGAGTAAGAAGAAGGCGGAAGCCCGAAGCGCTGGATTGCAAGGCTCTCTCTCTCTCCCCCCCCACCCCCCGGGCCCGCTGCCTGCTGGGAGATGTAGTCCCCCTCTCCCTCCGCCGAGCAGGGCGATCTGGCGGCGCGCACGGCCAGCAGGCAGAACCAGCCCGTCTTGCAAAAACCGTCCCTTTCCTTCTCCCTTTTGGGGGGGGGGTCTTTGCAAGCGGGATCGGGGTGGGGTGCGGGGTGCGGGCCAAGCTTTCTCCCGACATGCCGGCCCCGATCCTCCCACGCGGGACCCCCTTGGGGCGTCGGGCCCGGGTGCGCGCACCTTCCCTTTTTTGCAGATCGCGCCCCGCGGGCTCTTTCTTCCCACATTTTTTCCTTTGGAGGGGTTTGTGTGTGCCGGCCACCGCCAAGTCACCGCTGAGCGATCCGCCCAGGGAGCGCCGGCATTATCTTCTAGCCCCCGCCCGTTTTTCAACGGGCTTAATTTACTAGTACATTTATAGTTTACTTGCATTTAATTAAAAGGCACACATTACCGCATCAGTTATTTTAGGTGTTTGCTGTGGCCTTGTTGACGGGAAACGCTTGTTTCCCTGGGGTTCCTCCTTAGTGACTTTAAAGCACAGTGTGCTCTCTACCTTTTCCATTGGACTGTCTGTATTTGTGCCTGAAGCACAAGGTGAGGCCTGTCTGTTTGATTGCCATTTGTCTTAGTTATGTTGGGATGAATTTAGACTGTGAGTTGAGGAACCTCCCTGTGGCCTTCATAGTGGAATATTTTCTTACAAATAATTCCTTTCATGATTACCAAGTTGATCATTACACAACAACAGGTTTCCTTTAAAAAGAAATCATAATTTGAATTGTTTCACTTCTGTGCCTTTTTCTTTTAGGGGTTCTTCAGTAAAAGGCTTAAAGGGTCAATCAAAAGAACGAAGAGCCAATCAAAATTGGATAGGAATACCAGCTTTCGTCTTCCATCCCTTCGACCCACTGAGGACAGGTAAGAACCGTCATGGAGGGTCCCTCCTATTCCCTTCCAGACATTTGGCAAGTTGCATTAATCTATGGATATGCTCATATTGTGTATGAAACCAGGAAGTCACACTTAAAACGAAGGTTACTTATGTTGTTGTTTTCAAAATATTTGGCATAGGTTGCAATTCACAACCCACTTACCGTATTTTTCGCTCCAGAAGACACACTTTTTCCCTCCTAAAAAGTAAGGGGAAATGTCTGTGCGTCTTATGGAGCGAAT
Organism: Darevskia nairensis; assembly: GCA_034642065.1. NCBI lineage: Eukaryota > Metazoa > Chordata > Lepidosauria > Squamata > Lacertidae > Darevskia > Darevskia nairensis. The sequence continues at coordinate 788,962 of JAWWNI010000628.1, read as the reverse complement.
GTGTGGTCCCTGGAGCTGAACTGCCCAGGGGCAAAAGCAGATCATGCTTTTTAAAAAAGAGAGAGAGAAGGGGGTGTTGAAAGGAAGCCCGCTGAGCAGCTGCTCAGCAAACAATCGGGGGGAGAGATAAAGGGAGGGAGATTCTAGCCCTGCCCCCTTGCAGAGGGAGGCTGTTTCCCCAGTGACATGTGACTGGCTGATTTGATTATCTGTCTGGAAACTAGAAATGGCTTCCTGAAGCTGCAGAACTGTGAGTTAAACCCCATCAAACAGGTTTTTTCCCCTTTGCAAAGTAAGCTCAACAACTTTGAGCTGATCCCCAAAATTGGGGCTTTTCTCCTTTGCAAAAGAAGCTGCAGAAATTTGAGCTGATCCTCAAAAAAAGTGGGGCTTTCCCCCTCTAAAAACTAGGTGCGTCCTATGGTCAGGTGCGCCTTATAGAGCGAAAAATGTGGTACACTACTTATGCCCCCGTTTAAAAATCAGTGTTTTTCTTTGTAGTCTCTCTGCACCTGGTTTCTGAGCCTGTCCAAAGCTTCATTTATAGCATCCCAGAGCTGAACAGAGTTTTGGCAGGAAGCCCGACTCTGGTGAACATGCTCAATGGGTGTGGCTCCATGTTTCCATTCAGTTCCTCTCAACTACTGCAGCATTGCTTGGAATGTTTCCAGTGTGTCCTCCTTCTCTGAGGAGACTGAGCTGAGTCTGGCTACATTTCCCCCCATTCACATCTATAGCAGTGGTCCAAATGGCATTGCTAACTTGTTTATTGTGGCATAAGCTTTCACTTGAGGAAATTGACTCTAGTCCACAAAAGTCTTTATGGTAGGGCTGGGAACCAGTGGATCATGGACTGTCTAATGATGAAGTGATAGATCCCATAGTTATTTGAATCCTGGGTAGTTAAATCTTCTTTAAAGAGGGTTTAATCTTCCAAGGACAGGGAAGATCCGTTGTTCAGATAACTGCAGTATCTTCCACTTCACCTCTTCCCATGGTGAGAAGAGAATGGTAAAGGACTTTCAATCCTACGGGTTTATTCTCCTCACTTCCCAAGACCATTTGGGCTGAAAATGTCACACAAGTAACAATATTGTGGCATGCTTATTTTCATTTTCTCGTCGGGGCCAGTGTTACTATTTGCAGTGGTCATTGTGTGCTGCCTCAATCGATATCATTATCTTCTTTGCTTAGAGAGCAGCAAAATAAAATCATGGTGACAGAAAAGCTTTACAAACATCTAACTGCCTTGTTAATTCTGTGATTTATGGAAAGCCTTTCTTCCGGATAGGACTTTCAGTGGGTAACATTTATTCTTTAATCACTGTAATAATAATCATAGCAACCCTAGGTTTCTCCTGACCCCCTTGTTTTGGTGTATCTTATTACTGGACTGTAAAGATAGATTGAACATGATCCATTAGGTGGGCTCTGCTGTGTTGGGTCCTAGATATTGAGAGGCTCAATCACTTTGTGGGGGACAACCAGCTGGGGGAGAGAGAGAGAGTTCAGATTTTGTAGGTAGCTTGAAAGAAAGAGCCGTGATTTGGGAGGAGCTCAGAAAAAAAACAATGTGTGTTTTAGGAACTGATGCCAATTTATAGATTAGCACTGTCTATATGGTTGCTTGTCTGTCTCCATAATGATTTGTTTCCCCAGCCGGGTTGGGCAAACACAGAGGCTTCTTTTAACTCCCCCCTCTCTCCACGACAGTAGGCTTGGAAACAAATAGAAGTTTATGCCCTTCCTTTGCCTCTGAAAAGCCCAGTTCTTTCTTTCCCTCTCATTACTTCAGAGGCACAGTGACCAGAAGTGGGAAGGAAGACTGTTTAGACCAAATAACTATTTTATGGAGCTTGTAGGATAGTTTGAAGACTTAAATCCCCTGCTGTTTTTCTGCAAGGGTAAGTGGTCTCCCCAGTCAGTTGAGACCCTCTCCTTCGTTGCTCCCTTCAAATTTGGCCACATGTCCCAAAAATACAGCTGGTATACAGCATCTTAAGTCTAGAGTGTACTCTCATCCCCCAAAAAGGATTAACGCCTGTGAGCTTTCTCCCCTTTCAGAGTGATGGGGAGGACACTGTACATTTTCCCCCAGACTTAGACCTTCAGGTCAGTGTTTTGTTTTGTTTTTAAAAGCCATTGCATTTAAAAGCTGATAACCTGCTTGGCTCAAAAGCCCTTTAGGACAAAAGAAAAGAGGAAATCTTGAGCAGACACCTTTGTCCATATTGCAGTCTGAGCTTGTTCGAAGAATTGAGTTACCTAAATCCCAGAGAGGACGTAATATGAGAACTGACAAGGGCCCTCACCCTCCCTGCTGGCACATTCCTACATCTTTCAGGTTCCTAGTCTCCAACTACTGACACAGCTCATTGCTGCAGCCCGTTAGCAGTACATAGCACTTGCTTTGGTCCAAATAAATAATTGTGTTTCAGAGATACTCTTTGCCTGTTTCAGAACTTGCTTAGCCTACTGAGTTAAGGTCAGGACTGGGTCTCAAATCCTGATGCTCCCCTCCCCACAAAGGACCCTGGCAATTCTTTTGAATGGTTTATTACTGTATTTATTACCCACAATGAGGGAAGCAGGGGAGGGAACATGCAAGTCCACAGCCTGCTCTTGAGCTCTCTTCATGCAGAATCTCAACAGAGAAGTCCTATCTGAGCAGGTCATATACCTGTATTTCTGTACCTAACACTATGTAAATCAATATGCAGGGTTGATTTACATTAAGTATCTTAGTTTTCCTGAATTGTTATAACAGTGATAATGAATTTTCACAATATTAATAATAATAATAATAATAATAATAATAATTTATTATTTATACCCCGCCCATCTGGCTGGGTCTCCCCAGCCACTCTGGGCGGCTTCCAAAAGAACATTAAAATACAGTAATCTATTAAACATTAAACATTTTTGTGGGGGGAGGCTGTAGGAAAGAGAAGCAGAAATAGTTGTATTGGAAAAACCAAACTGGAATGTAGGAGGGAAAGATGGGTAGCTTTAGTTATGGGACAGATCAGCCGTACTGAGCAAGGTTGACCAGTTCCAGGTGCTCTCGGAGGACACCGATTTTCCAGATCCATTTCAGTAGGGGTTTGGGCCCGGTTTTGGCACAGAAACTGCTTTGGTGGCCCAGTATGATGACCTCAACCTCTCAGTGGCTTTCAATACCATTGACTATGGTATCCTTTTGCAGCAGCTGTCCGAATTAGGGCCGGGTGGCCTTGCTTTGCAGTGGTTCCAGTCCTACTTGGATTGTCATTCCCGGAGGGTGTTGCTTGAGGAGTGTTTTTCAGCCCCGTGGAGCCTTCAATGTGGGGTTACGCAGGGTTTGGTCCTATCCCCTATGCTGTTCAGCATGTACATGAAACCACTGAGTGGCGTTTTCTGGAGCTTTGCAGTACGTTGTCAGCCAGATGCTGATGACACTCGGCTCCACTCCTCCTTTACATCTGCAGGTGAGGCAGTGGAAGTGCTGGACTGTTACCTTGCCTCAGTAAGGGTCTGGATGAGAGCCAACGAACTGAAACCATGGCACTTTTAGTGTTGGGATTTATTAATATTTTTAGTATTCCAATTTTAAAAAGCAGGAAAGTGACAACATTAGACAAGACCCAGAAATAACTGCTCACAGTTGGGATTTAAGATGCTGAACATCCTTTTATGCTGTGTTCAGTTTTCACTGTTGCTGGAACTTCGTAAAAGTGGCTGTTTTTGAAAAATACAAATCCATGAAGGCTGCAAGGGTATAGTGGGAGGGTATTACTACAAATAGTTTCATCCCAGGAGACAATCTGGCTATTTAATTTCGTTTATTGTCAGATAACAGCTGGTGGCTGAGCATGCTGAGCTTTTCTCCTAGCTTCTAGCATGAGGGCTTTAGCTTGTAGTTATGAGTAACCTGATAGATGGCATCATTTGTGAAAGTCATTAGGGTTGGAGTTTTGAGTAGCGTAGGGAGCACACGTTCCTTCCTGGAACATCTTGTTTAAGCTTAATGCTTTTATCTTGTTTAATATTAAAATGTGCATCTGTGATTCCTTGTAAATCTCCATTTTAAATGCTGAAAATAGTTTCTTTCCTTTCAGTTTGCACTGTTGTTAAAGGATGAAAGACATTTTTTCTATAATTATTTCCCCAGAAGCTTTGCTGGGGTTTGGTATGGTTAATCTTTTTTCAAATGCTGTCATCAGTGGGCATCCCTAGCTCAAGACTATATTTGTCTGAGGCTCCACAAATGTCATTTTATAACAAAGCAAAATTGCCTCAGCATCGTATTCTGAACAGGAGTTGGGGAATAGAAAGCAAAGCACAAAATAGATCAAGGGAGGAGCAGAGACGTGAATCCTATCCTTGGAGGGGGTGTCAGGGAAGCCCCAGCCCCTGCAAAAATAATACGTTGCTGCTTTCACCTCTTCAGCAAACACATATGGGAAATAATACGGTAGGACATAGTGCGTTGTTTATAAGGGGGTGGTCTGGTGGAAAGCCAATCAGCCTCTTGATCCAAATAAAAAACAGCTTATTTTTTAAAATAGTGATTTCCCTGTTTGGCCTGGGTTTTAAAAGGGCATGCTGTGAGTTTTACACAGTCTATGGTAGACGAGTTGTGCACAGAAGCAACTAACAGCTAAACAGGGCTTTGCCACATCTTCCTATAAGCAGAGTCCTTTGACTCCATAGTGGAGTTTGGGGCTCAAATCTACTCCCTACAGTCTATAGAATCTGAAATGCATTTGTAAATGTCCAGACAAAGATAGCCATTTATAAACTGTAGCATTAAGCTACAGAACCACCTCAGGCTTCTGTAGAAACTGAACAGTGAAGAAGACCGATAAGATTGATTAATGACAGCAGAAGAATCCTGTTTGGATGGTGGGTGGGGATTTGTGTGAGGATGTAAAACTCTCATCTGACAGCTTCTGTACTGGTACCAGTAAAGTAGCATTCTTAACACCATGCCTGCATTATCCACCCATTTGAGGTCTGCAGCAGTTTCTCTTGACAGCGTGCGGCCTGTCACTCCATTCAAAAGGTGCTGTGCTAGTTGCCTGCACAAGTGGCTCCTCTTTGGGAAGAAATTGATGGGCCTATGTGGAACTGACGCCCAGCCCAGGAAGCACCTCTTGCTGAAGAGGCTGAGTGTTTAATGAAGTCTTTCCTGCATTCGTGGTCTGATCTCCCTTTAATGCACCTGTTTATCAGGCCAACTCCTGGGCTACACCAGCTTTGTATATAGCTGTTGAAATGCAACTTTTCCTTTGTTTCTCAATGTCTGGCAGCAAAACAGAACTCACTCATCCTTTGTATTATATTCAGCAGCCTGTTGCTGTGAAGTTTCGGTAGAAGTTTCTCTCATTTGCCACATGTCCACATCAGTTAGTGAAGTTTCTTTTAAGTCCTTACAAAAAAAATTGTCAGAATTTTAGCGTGTGTTTCTTGCAATATGCACATTTTTGGATGCATTTTTGCCTAATAAGCACACTTTTGCAAGCAGTTTTCCTTAATTTAATGCATTTTTTGTATTAACACAAATATATTCATGCTTATGCACGCTTTTCCCCTAATACATGCTTTTTGTACATTTTGTTATTGGTGGTGAGCTGCATCAAAAGATTCAGAGGTATGAATTTTAAAGGAAAGTTTGTTTCAGACTGTATATTGTTTTGGAAAGTGTGAATTAGGTAGGTTCATGTGAAAATTCAAACTGAACAGAATTCCCTCCTCACCCCATCCCTACGTGTTATATTACCTGTTCATATGTTCCATCATCCGTTGCCAAATTTAGGCTCCCCAGAAACAAACGATCTTATTGCCAAGAACCATGTAGGCTTATGCATAAGACACCTACCATCCCCCCCCCATGGAAGGAACTCTTCCATCCTACAAGCCACAACTTGAAATTCCAATATTCTTCTTAAACATTTTCCTGAACCCACTGAGGGCCTTTGATTCCACAGCTGTTTCAGGAAGGCTGTTGAATAAATCTACACCTCTAATAGTTGAAAAAGGTTCTTTCAATTTTCTGTCTATATTAGTTAATGACCAGTTTGTAGCCATTGGCTCTTCTACTTAGAGACCATTTTCACTTGCATTGCATGTTTGTTTTAAAGGATCACTTCCAATCAAGCAAGCAAAAATCCATATTCTGCAAATTACTCACCTGTATTCATAAGGTGGGATTCTGTGCTAGTTAATAAACATGACTAACTTAGGTTCCTTAATTTCAGTAGGTCCCCTCTTAGTAGGACTTAGTTGACTACAACCCATAGAATTTGGGTTTCCTGACTGGAGAAACTAGACTTGCTTAATACAAACCTTTTGACTTTAATTTATCAGAAGACCAAAGTGCAAACTGTGCCTTCTTACCTGTGGTGCAAAAGGGAATTGGGTCTTCCATTCCTTCAAATACTCAGGCCCACGTCATATATTATAGTGGGTAGAAGTTTATGATTTTGTATAGATGTCATTCTGTCCCGTAAAATGTGAATCATCTACATGCACACTCCCCACCCCCAGATTTATACTGTGCAAGCAAGTCAGAGAGCTGGGGGCAAAGTTATTTTTAAAGTATTTTAGCAGGCTATAAATGGAGGAAAGTCAGATATGTAACCATATCACAAAATAGAAAGAAGCTGTACTAAACCTGGACCTATTTTAGAATGTATGAAGTTGCTGTCACATATTATGTTCCAAGTTCAAGAAGAATCCTGTAGGCTTGAATAGTTGTTTGTTGTTCTTTTTTTAACGTTTTTATTAAAGCTTTCTTGGTTTACAAAAGTATGTGCAATGTTCCATTTTTCAAGTTCCATTTTCTACAGATCAGTTTCCTTTGTTGAGACATTAGTGTTAGTTGTTCTTGTAGTTTTACTCTACTGTTGTAAAAAAAAGAACCCCACACGCTATGCAAAGCAGCTTACAGAAGTTAAAACCCACATTAAAATTAGTAAGCTAAGCAATACTAATATGATAATAAAAGTAACAGTAAAAGCAGATATTTTAAATGACAGCTGAATTTAAAGGCAGGCAGCTAATAGACTAAAATAATATATTAAAAGTCCAATGAAATAACAATCTTAATGAATATTTGAAAACTAAGAGGAAAGAGGCCTGCTGGGTGTCCCTCCGGTGTCCCCCCCCCCCCCAGTGTCTTAGTACCACTGTCTCACATACCTGGCCATCTGATCTAATGCAAGAGTGAGACCCAGAACCATAAACTTTTGAGATGAATCTTAATTGGTGGGCAGGCACATGCAGAGTTACCAAGGCAATCCCCAAACTGTCCCCAGACTGTAATGGCTAAAACCAGCACTTTAAATTGAATCTGGAAACAAAAAGGCTGCCATTGCAGCAATAGTCTTCAACCTTTTCAACAAGTGTGCCACTTGTAATTAGATGGTGCCATTGCTGGCATATACTACATTGAGGGGTAGCCAGGACTGGCCAGTTCCTGCAACTGTGATTCTTATGTAGACTGATAACCTAGTCCTAGGTGGATCTTGATTCTGTTCTTAAGCAGGGAGCATAGGTGCCAACTCCCTGGGGGCCTGAGCACCCGCAAAATTCCCCATGAAGGGGCCATGTACCCACAAATTTTGGTGCCAGGGCCATGCACACTGCATGGCACCCACGGCCCCGGGCACCCATGGTCGTGGGGCAAGTTGGCACTCCTGGCAGGGGCACATATTCAGGTTCACTCAGATCCAGATTAGTTGTGCCTTAACTGTTAAGATAGTCTGTACAAATATTCTTGCTTTGTGATCCCTGCATATGACTCCCTCTGATCCTCTGAGTTCAGTGCCAGAAAGCGACGGCAGGTAAGGGTGTCTGTCTGTGCCATAGAGGCAGTTATGTGGACTTTGCGTTTTCTCAAAGAGCGTCGCAGCCCCCTGATGCTGCAGTTTGTGGTGCCCTTGGCTGCACATTGGTCATCTATGCTGCAGACCTAGGGCTGCAGTCATCAAGAGGGAGCAAGTGCCCAAATGTGTATGGTTCAGGTCTGAAATAAGCTTGCAGGATGAGAAGAGTCCTTTTTGCAAGCTTTGTTTTTGTTTTTGACTTTCGCTGAACAGCTGTTCCCAGCTATTTGTGTATCACAAACACTTTCGTATGCAGTTTCCAGTGTCTTAGAAATCCCCCTGCTATTCCAAGTCCCTCTCAGCAAATTATCCTCCCAATAATACGCCGTGAAGTCTGATGCTGGCTGACATGCTCCAGCTTGTGCCTTGGGCATATTTTGAATGGTCTTCTACTCAGTGAAGGATTCTTTTGAGATGCATATAATCATTTTACTGAATCAGTCACAATATTTGCCCTTTGCTGCTTGTTGTCCATTGCATTATTGTGAGCACTCCAGGGCTCCTATATGCATCTTATGCATGCTGTTAAGAGTGCCATGATATTAAAACTATCTCCTGAGTTTTGAAAGTGAAGAATAGTCGACAAACAACCAGGGAACGATTCTGTAATAACATATTTAGTACGTAGGGGGGGAGTCAGCTGATATTGCCAGTTTGGGATCAGGGACTGCAGGCTTTTTTAACTGGCCCCCTAATCCTTGACCTTAGTTTTGTTTATCATGGGGGGGGGTGAGCAGGGAGAGAATGATGGTTGAGACAGGTTGCATATGCTGTCAGTGGATATAGTTAAAGCTCTGTGGACAGCTGGGAGGGTTTTGCCCTCCTGGGATTTACTGCCACGTGGGAATCCTCCTGATTTAGTAAAAGTCATTTTATGGCATTATCAGACAGCTGTAGCTCGTCAGAGAATTCTCTCCCTGGTTCCTGAGAATGGCCTTTCCTGGGCTCCAGCATACCAAGTAGACATGGCTTTGGGATTTGTCGTGAAGCGTTACCGCTGTGCGCACACCGCTGCTTTCTACTATGGGTGGGTTCCTTCATTTCAAATGTCATATTTGTAATACAGAGAATAATGGCAAGTCAGCCTAAGAATCAAATATTGCAGGCTGTTGTCCCCCTGTTGTTGTTTGTCAGGATTCTAATCCTAGTTTGCAGAAAGTGACAATATCAGAGTGGGTGTTTGAGCTGAAAGGAGAGGAATGTGTCTCACATTCAGCAGATGCTATTTCTGAGCACATTGTCTTTGTGTGTGTGCCTGCACATGCGCACAGGGAAGGTTGTTGTAGTTCTCCACTTACTGTGTATTAATATGTGCATGCAATTGCATAAAGAGGGTTGTGGTACAGTGTTATAGGACTCTGTCAGTCTTTGAAACAAAGTCTTGCTGGGTTTACATAGTTCTGACGCTACATTTTTTCTGCATCTTTGATATAAGAGACAATTGTAGTCAAAATGTACATATGTTTCTGAAAGAATGTCTAAATTGTAAGACTGCACTCTGGAGTTTGTGGGTTCTTTGCTTCAAGGTAGATGCAAATATTGCAGTTCTTCCTTTTGTCTTTTAAAAGGAATATGAGTAGTTCTGCTTGAAGGTTTAAATATAAATGTTTTTAAGTTTTTGTATCAAATTACCGGTAGTATATCTCGGGATGCGGGTGGCGCTGCGGTCTAAACCACTGAGTCTTGGGCTTGCCGATCACAAGGTCGGCGGTTCAAATCCCTGCAACGGGGTGAGCTCCTGTTGCTCGGTCCCTGCTCCTGCCAACCTAGCAGTTTGAAAGCACATCAAAGTGCAAGTAGATAAATAGGTACCGCTCCGCGGGAAGGTAAACGGCGTTTCCGTGCGCTGCTTTGGTTCACCAGAAGCAGCTTAGTCATGCTGGCCACATGACCTGGAAGCTGTCTGCGGACAAACGCCAACTCCCTCGGCCTATAGAGCAAGATGAGCGCCGCAACCCCAGACTCGTCCGTGACTGGACCTAACGTTCAGGGATACCTTTACCTTTACCTAGTATATATTCTATTGAATGATATTGTATACATTGCAGCAGCCTTTGGCTATAAGCAATAAATTTGACTGACTGGCTTGAAGGTTTCAGTAACTGTTTCCTTCTGAAGGGTGAGGAAGGAAGTCATGTTTCTCCTTCCACAGAAGTGTTTTTTTCGTTTTGTTTTTTTGGTTAGGAACTGCTCTGTCCTTGTTTTCAGCTCAGTTAGATCCAGCAGCAGTGTAACAAAATGCTTCTCCATAACATGTAGCACATTGTTTCCAGGCAGGCAGAATGGGGATTCCACCCTATGGAGTACCCTTCCATAAATAGCTGTTGGTGCAACTTAATAGGTGCAATATATCTGTTCGGTACAATGGAATTGTTAGTAGAGAGAAGCTGCGCCTGTAATCCTGAGCAATCCCACACAATATATCAGTTTAAATGAGCTGCAATATATATTGAGAATGTTTCAGGAAGGCATGTGCAACCAAACATACCAAACTGAAACACTGACTTTAGGATATTTGGCTATACTGTATATTGGTTTTTAAATGAGAACTGTGCCTTTCATGCAAACCCAGAGGTACTTAAATAATTTAATCCAGGCTGATCTCACACGTCAATTTTTGTGTGCATAAACAGTTAAATCTCTAGGATGGTATTCAGCTGCTTGACTTAGGCACATTAACTTAGTCAAGACTTTGTTCATTAATTGCAGTGGGTCGAGGAATATTTACTAGGCAGAGGGGGTTGTTTGACCATTTTATATAAATATCAAATTTGACAGTCATTTGACAGTCAAGCCGGTTATAATGTCTGTAAAATTGAGGCTGGTGCTGAAAACATAGTTTGTGCCTTTGGTTTAAAAAACGAGGCCTTTGAGGGTTCATCTCAGCAGCCCCAAAATTTCTGGCACTTAAGAACAGAAATATCAACTATATCCCCATCAACTTTGTATGAAAACAAAGGTATGTTTTCTCTCCCAAAAATGTGCCATCTTGTTCCAGCAGCTTTTGCACCTTCTTTTGAAAGGGTATGACTGATTCACCTAGGAATGTGCATCTACATTCTGTTCCAACTAGTAACTACGCACAACTGGGGCTGGTCATGGTTGAAAGGCTTGTTTGGTAGCTCTTAGAGCGCAATGAAGCTGCCAGCAAAGCACAGTTAAAGCAGGGAGTGTCAGCCGGAGCACCTGAGCGAGCCAGGGAAATGCAAAGCCTTCGTTTGCCATTAGTGATGCCATCACCTAGCAAAGGGTTACAGACAGGCACAAAAATGTACAATAGAACAGAAAGCAGGGTTTTTCCCATGAACATTCCCCACCAGGGATTGCCAGATTTTTAACTGAAGATTGAACCCCACCGAAAATCAATAGTGCAACCTGCTTTCCCAGTCTTACAGGTATTCTCACCATGCTTTATAATTCCCATTTTGCAGATGAGTAAACTGAGGCTGAGAAAGGAAGTTGCACAGGGCTAAGCAGTGAGTCCATAAACTGAGCTGAGATTTTAATATGGCCTGCTTTTGGTCTGACCTGAGACAAATCAAGCTACGTTAGGGCATGGGAGTGTAAGCATCTCTCTAATAAGAGGGCAGCTGAGAAAACAGTATGTGGCATTTTTAATCAGATATATGAAGTCTGAGAGGAACCTAACTGTGTGAACTAATGCACCCTATCATTAATGTCCTTTGATTCTTCCCTATAATAAGATGGTGGATGAATTAAATTCTGCATTTTGTTGTTTAAGTGCTAGCACCTATGTCATATTTGCTTCCGAGAGATTTCCAATCCTTATTAATTATTTTTCAGAGCAAACCCCCACATCCCATAGTAATCACAGTAATTGAAACATGTACTTTGGAGTCTGGCTTTTAAATAGGTCAAAAGCAGCAGGAGGACTTCATAAGCAGAGGACAATTTGATTTTTAACCCTTCTTTCCCCCTAGGCTTGAATGCTAGACCAGGCTGGTCAGGCAACTATTGGATGCTTGGGGGGCTCCCTCTGCTCCCGCGGGGTTCTCCACTCCGAATGGAGACTGAATGGAACAGAGAAGTGATGTTTGATTGTGTGCATGGCTGAAATCATTCTGGAGTGAGAGAGCTTTACAGTGGGCCAAGCATCCATTCAGCAACTGTGCACTTGCCCAGCACTTGGCTACAGCACCCTCCCATAGCTGTCAACCCTCCCTTTTTTTGGTGGGAAACTCCCTTATTCCAATGCTGTTTCCCGCTGCTATCCCGGATTGTCCTCTGGAGAGCTGCATGTTCCCCATCCTTGGTTTAAAGGAATACTGTGTCTTGATTGGTGTAAGGATGCTGATAAGCTTTAGGGAAGCTTTTAATGTTTGGTGAATTATTGTGTTTTAAAAATTTTGTTGGAAGCCGCCCAGAGTGGCTGGGGAAGCCCAGCCAGATGGGCGGGGTATAAATAATAAATTATTATTATTATTATTATTATTATTATTATTATTATTATTATTATTATACAGAGGAAGCGTTATATAGCCCACAACCCTATGGAACAATTAATGTGTTGGTACAGTGAAAAAGAACATATTTACCTATTATTGGCCTCACTGTATGGGACCAACTTCACACTACTTACTATCCTGTGTTGGTAGGTTTCGATAATCAGATATCCCTTCTGTCAGGTTTATGCTGCACTTGGATAGCTTATAAAAGGTTAATTATCCTAGCTAAGTGTAATTGAAATAGGGTTTTGGATAGTTAATGGAGCTGTTGAGAAGAACAGATTTGTGCAAACATCCCCCCCCCCCAAACAGCCTCCTTGCCACCCTATATGCCTGCATGATCTTCCTGTTTACAGTAATCCTGCTTGCCCGTGATTAACTGCCATCTTTGCAGAGAGACTAAGCGCCACTCATTTTTCCAATACCTCCCCCCCTAATACGGGAAAGGCTCTTTTAATCTACCATCAGCACTGGTCATTAGAAAACAAGTGGAGTGGCTTTGAGTTATTATCTCTGTGCTCAAAAGCAAGAGGGCTGGGCAAATTGCCTCTCTCTTGTTAATTGCAGCACTGGGATGTCAGAAGAGATTTCTGTTTTGTGGTAGGATCAAATTATTATTATTTTCTAGAAAGATAACTCTTTGCATATACCTGTAGTCCATTGCTTTGTGAACTAGAACTATTTGTAGACTAACAGATATGAAAGCAGCTGCTGCTTTTCCGTCTCTGTGGTCTATTAATATTGGATAGAGCAATCCAACCATGATCTGCTGTGCTGGAAGGGGTTTGGATGGGATGGGAGTGTTGCTCTGCCAGCCCCCACTGTTGGGGGAGCCCCACCAGCAAAATGCATCCATCCAAGCAGGTGGAAACTACCATTAGGGCTGTGATCAGCAGGAAAGCCCCCAAAGGGCAAGAAGTGGAGCTTTTTGTTGAGCCTTTGGGGGGAAAACCTAACCCCCAAAAATAGTGATTTTAAACTTTTTGAGCTGTTTCCACTACTTCTTCCACCACGTTGCTATACATCCAGCTTTCCCCTGACTTTTTGCCAATTTGGCAAAATTCCCCCCAGTGCCATTTTTACACCCGAGAACCAGGACTTGTCAGGAGTTTTCCTGCCATATGCAGTCCCATCAAGCCAGATCTGGGCCTCTTCACTGAACCCGCCTGGGAACTGGCACAGCGAGCACGTTTTCTTCTCCACCCCAGCTAGCATGAGTGGCAGAGCTGTGGAAGTGGTGGTGGCTAGGCTACTCCATCAACCCCTGATATTTCCAGCAGGAGCTTACATTCACTGCCAAGGCGTGCTAGAATTGGAAGATGCAGTTGTGTCCTGTCTGTAAAATGGGCACGAGTGATGGGTTTTTAATACGATAAGGCAAAAATGACACTGTTGAACCTACAAGATGGGGATAATAGTAGGAATCGGACAGAATATGGATACTGTCGTTGACTTTGTATGGAGGAGCCACTGCTGCTGTGTTGGGCTCATCCAGCCTCCTTGACTCAAGTTACAACAAAGGAAATCTACACCGTGAAAGATCCCTGAAACGAGATGTACGTATATTTGTATAATGATACTCAAATATATGTGTGTGTGTGTGTGTGTGTGTGTGTGTGTGTGTGTGTGTGTGTGTGTTTACTGATTCAGGAGCAGAATTGCTCAAAAGCAAAAATCCTCACAGTGTTATAAACTAATTCAAAGAAATATAAATGACTCAAGAAAACCTTCAAAGCTACTTTGAATTATATAAATACATTAACTTTTTTCCTTCTGAGGAAACTGATAGATCATAACAGTGAAACGAGAATTTTAGCCGGCAACTCGTTAAGGTTGTTTGTTAGTTTAGCTTGAGTTATTTTTTGTTATTTAGAGTTATTTGGAAGGTTTTCTTGAGTCATTTATATTTCTTCTTAGTTTATAACGCTTTGAGGATTTTTGCTTTTGAGCAATTCTGCTCCTGAATCATTTTGAGTATCATTATACAAATATACGTACATCTCGTTTCAGGGATCTTTCACGGTGTAGATTTCCTTTGTTGTAATTTGGTTATTCCCGTGATTGTCTTTTTTTTGCCTCCTTGACTCAAGTAGCTCTTCACATCTTTATGATGGTCATAGCACACATTCCAGCTTCCCCTTCAGCGGCAGACGAAGCTGCTCAGGCACCTGGGGCGGCGCGCCCAGGGGCAGGGTGAGCCGCCTACAGGCGCGGGGTGCACTGCGGGGCCTCCAGAGTCTGTCTGCCTCCTCCCACTCAGCCGCCCTACAGCTGGGGGGGAGGCAGTGGGTAGACCATTTGGGCAGTGCAGAGCCTGTGCATGCCCAAGCCACCGCATCTCTCCCAGGGGTGAGTGCTGCCTGCCATTTTGTGACCCCTCTCAGTGGTGACACCCGAGGCGGAGGGCCCCCCCCCCCGCACTCCCTTCCTCCGCCCCTGCTGTGGCTTCCATGTCTGTGCAACAAGCCATTTAATGGATGTGCCTTCTCATTCTCCCTCTTTACTGTCTCTCATCATCTGGGCCCTATAAGCTTCTCATCATCATCTCTGATCTCGTCCATCCTGTTTTCCTTCACACCCATTTGATCTGCATTCATTGGATTCTGTGTTTTGCCAGCGGCTCTCATCTTGCCATCTTAATCCAGATGCCTCAGCTCCCTTCCCTCCACTGTATTGTAAGGGCTTTCCTCAAGCATCTGATAGACAGCTATAAATCTAAAGTAATTTAAAATATTTATTATAGCAAACATAAGCTTCAGTCAAGCTTTTTCCACTTCAGACGGCAGGTTGAGGTTCACGTAACTGAACCCTTCTCCATGTACACACATTTCCTGCAATAAGAAAACTAGCATGTCAGGCATAATACCTAGCTTCTTTATTATGCAGGAAATGTTTATGTATAGAGAGGTATTCAGTCTTGTAAGACCCACCTACAATCAATGAAGTAGGGAGAACTAGGCTACACTTAGCCTTTATGTGGTCCTACTTAAAATTAGTCATATGGGAAAATGTTGAATACAAAGTTTTTATTTTATGTTAACTTGGGTCCGTTTCATCCACAAGATCCATCACATGGGAGCTGCTGGTTCACGTGGTGAACTGAAACAAATAGGCTGGTCACCGCCTTGCGGCATTCTCTGCTCCATGTCAAACTGTCATTGGAATGTGTTGGTGATGATGTGGAGACAAACCTTTGCAGTGGTGGCTGATTTGTAAAGGAAGCCATTAATTGTGAGACAGCGCTTAGTGTCCATTGTAATATGAGTACGTAGCTTACGGGTGGAGAAAGCATCCATTTAAAATATTTGTGGTTTAGATTTAAAGCATATATCGTGCAAGACTCCGCTTCCGTCTTGCCCAAATGAACCTGTTCACATCGTAGTGGGTCTGAAACCTTAGAAAACAATATTCAGGGACAAGATATTCCGAAGAAGTTAAAGAACTTGTTTATGTATGCTACAACTGCGGCAAGAGTTTTGTTAGCACAAGGATGGAAGAAGGAAGAATTACCAACAAAAGAACAATGGCAAGAGAAACTGATGAGCTATGCAGACAAACAAATTGCGTGGAAAGGATAACCGGGATTTTAAAGAAGACTGGGAACTATTTACAAAATATCTGAAAAAAAACAGCAAACAGATTTAGATTCATTGGCAGGATTTGAATAAACATACACAAATTTTTATTAAAAATTAAAGATTTGGAACAACATGGAAACAAAATTCTAATTGACAATATGCAGAAAGAATATTGAATTTAAAAAGCAGTTATGGAAGCTGGGGGAAGTCCTGGGAGGGAGGGGGAAAGGGGGAAATTGTATAAGATTGTAATGTTTGATAAATTTTTGGAATTTGAAAGTTTTTCAATAAAAATATATTATAAAAAAGAAAGAAAGAAAGAAAACAATATTCAGAAATAGTGGTGTTTGCCTAGGAAGCTGAGCAGATTTTAGTGGAGGATTCAGCCCGCATTGGGGGGGGGGATATGATAAATGCCCCCCATAGGAGAAGGAATCATATGTGAGGCGAGATGAATAGGGCTTTTCTGACGTGCCATTCTTCTGCCACTCAAATGCTGACGCGATTCCTCCCTCGATGTAGGTGTCTGGTTAACTTGCTGAAAGGGAGGGCAGGGACTCGCTCCTCTCCCCTGAAAGGTCACCTTTGCTGTGTTTGCAGAGAGTGCTCCCTGAGCTCTGCTGACTGCTGCGTCTCCCTGCTGTCTTCCACCGCTAATCTCCTTATAGATGCAGCACCATGGCAACAGGCCCAGGGCTGAGTGAGCTGGGCACATACCAGGAACCTTGTTTGTGTCACCTGAGGGACAGGATGCGGAGTGCGAAAGATGAAGAGAAGAAGAGGGATGCCTGAGCCTGTGTGGGCAGACGGGTTTACCTCCTGGCTCTTCTCAGAGGCGCACCTGTGAAACTTTAGAACAGAGCCATCGGCAGCTTGCCCGCTTCTGGATCGAGCCATTGCTGCCTTTGCAAGGAGGAATTTCTCTTCTGCGGTGTAGTCAAAGAGGAGGAGGAGGAGGTGTGGGGGTACCAAGGCACATGGCACCGCTATGATTTGGGGCTGCACGGTCAGATGGCTATACAATTGCTTCATGTAGGTGTGCTGGACTTATGAGAATTAGTGAGTTATTTGTATGTGGGAAATTAGCAATACAGCTAATGGTTATAGAAGTATGTGCTCTGTTGCTTATTGCTTTGGCTATTCCCCAGTATATCCCTCTGGTGTAAACCTGAGTTTGGAATAGATGTGATCCTTGGCCTTTGGTCTCAACTATTTTCTGTCTTTTGCAGGAGGCAGGGCAGGAAGTCTGGCGATTGGGCAGAAAAGGACTGCCTTGGCAGGCTGGAGATAGTCAAATGAGAGGATTTTGTTAGATTTGATTTTTAAACTTAATATTTTTGATGCACTTTGCCTGTTCACAGCTGGTGATGAAATCTACATGGTTGAAGTTTTGGGTTTCATTGGTACCCGTGGCTACTAGAATGAAGCAGGTTGTCATCTTGCATCTAAAAACCTTTTGCTGTTTCCTTGCAAAGGCACCTCAGGCTGCCCCCCCCAGTTGCCCTGCACCCCAGCTTTTATCGTTACTATATTTTGTGTAACTTGAAATGTCAGCATTTTTTCTTTTTAAGGATTTCTAAATCAGAGTTGTCCATCCCAGGCAGGAATGAAGCAAAGCAAATTCTCCCAGCTGCTTGTGGGCTTTCTCTTAAACATGACTTGGGCAGGAACATGTAACATTGAAGCCTTGAGGGGGGTGGGGAGAAATGCTGCTCTCAAAACCCCCCCCCCCTGCTTTTTTTTTTTTAACTGCTCCTGCTCCTGTGCTTTCTGAGTGCTTGACACTTGGAAATTTAGCAAGTAATTTTACCTGGAAGGAAGAACAATAATAATAGGAATTGCTGTTCAAAGGCATAGGAGCAGTGCCAGAAAGAATTGCCAAACCTGCAAGGTAGGAACAGTGGGTTTCAAACGATTTCTTTATTTGTATTTTTCCTCCAATAAAAACTAAATATGTGTTTAAGAATTTAAAATTGACTGATATAATTTATAGGGTCCCAACAAAAGGACATTGTTTAAGTAAGAGACAATGGAAGTTAAAAACTACAGTAGTTGTGCAACAAATCTCAAATGCAGAGAATTAATCCCAGCGAATAATTTTTAATCTCAGAGTAAAGGGGAAATTGAGAAACTACTCTGCTTCTGTTTAAATGTCAGATGAGAGCATGACGACAGTTGAAATGTGATTTATTTGGAAGCTAGGGCTTTAGGTTTGCTGGAGTGAATACGATCAGGAACAAGGAGGCTTGTGGCACCCTAAAGAGTTTAGAAGTTTTATGTAAGGTTGCAGTCAAAAACATATATACTACCCAAAGTGTGAAATGGCATTCTCCATTCTATTTGTTGTTGTCTTAAAGATAACTAATACCATGCCCTTCTCTTGCTATGGGCAGTTTACTAGAAATGAAAAATATTTTTTTTCAATGGGGGCTCTGCCCTAGCTCACTCTGCACACCAACCCTCTTGCCATTTCCCCATATTGACCACCTAGAGCTTCCCCTCCCCAACAAATAACTACTACAGTAAACTCTCCTTTCACCTTTCTGAAGCCACTTCTCTTTTTTATTCTGCAGCCCCGCTTGGCACCCGTTTCCATCTTCACCCCATGCCTATACCTCCTTCCCCTCCTTTTGTGCATCTGCATCTGCTGATGTTTTAAACCTCCGCTTTCTGCCTCTCCGTGTCCCTGTCCTCTCGCTCCCATGCCACGGCCACTGCTGTTGTGCAACCTGCCTCCTCTTTAGCCACACACACACACACACACACACACACACACACACACACACACACCTTGGCCTAATGCAAATCCAGGATTGGGATGCAATACTACAAATCCTCCAAAGGGGACTGCACAAGGATATTCTTATTTTTATTATAGAGAAGGAAAGCATTGAAATTCTGCAGGAAATGTCGAAATCCTTCCCTTAAATGAAACCAGAATAGCGTGCATTTTATTTTCTGTGCATGCCCCCCGCCTCTCGAATTAGGGACATCTCAGCTTCACTGGGGACTCTCTTAAGCATCCTTGCCAAGTCACTGCAGGGCAGGCTGCCTTTACTTCTATTTTCCAAGCGCGTACAGAGGATAAAGCAACCGAACCAGTTGGGCTCCTAGGACATTTGCATAGGCTTCTGAATATTTACAAAGTGCCATCTCTGATCAGATTTCTTTCTTTCTAGGAAGCTGTCTTATATCAAATGGGACTTTATGGCCATCTAGCCCTATTTGTACGACTCTTTGTCTTACCCTGACAGACAGCAGCTCCCCAGGGTCTCGGGGTCTTCCCCTTCACCTACTGCCTAATCCTTTTGAAAAGAAGGTGCCTGGGGTTGACCCCTGAGTCCTTCTGCATGCAGATTATGCGCTCTGCCAAGCCAGCCAGCTAGGATTCCTCATTCATAATGGGATCCACTGATTTGAGCAAAGCTTTTAGTATCTTGCTTGCTTCTTTTTACATGGGATGGGAAGGAAATTGATGTAGTCGGGGTTAATGCACAGAGCTGGGATGTGGAATAGTCTTTGCATAAGATGAGGCCTGTTGTGCTAATAAAGGTTGTACAAAACAACAACAAACTAAAAGATGATTGGGATAAAAAAATAGCTATTACAGCTTCACTGGCTCCCAGTGGAGTACAGGATCAGGTTTAAGGTGCTGGTTTTGACCTTTAAAGCCCTATGTGGCCTAGGACCCTCGTACCTACAGGACCGCCTCTCCCGGTATGCCACGCAAAGGACCTTAAGGTCCACAAATAACAACCTTTTGGTGGTCCCGAGCCACAAGGCTGTTAGATTGGTGTCAACCAGGGCCAGGGCCTTTTCAGTACTGGCCCCAACTTGGTGGAACACTCTGTCACAAGAGACCAGGGCCCTGCGGGATTTGACATCTTTCCGCAGGGCCTGCAAGACAGAGTTGTTCCGCCTGGCCTTCGGGTTGGACTCCCCTTGGTTTTGAGTTTGGGCAATAAATGAAGCGGCATTGTAAATTTTAAATTGTCTTTTTAACCTGTATTTTAATTAACGGTTTTCTTTTATACTTTATTGTAATTTTACTGATGTAAGCCGCCCTGAGCCCGGTTTCGGCTGGGAAGGGCGGGGTATAAATAAAATTTATTATTATTATTATTACTATGAATGTATGGATCAATTTTATATGAAATCTAATGACAATTAAAAACAGGCCTACTTGTTTCAGAAGCAAAAGAACTGGAATAAAAACAGTTTGTACTGGATTGCTTACCTGGATGAAGAAGTTAGTCTAAAAGGGACACGAGATCCAGGAGCCCATCACAAACTACAAAGCTGCCAGCCCATCAGAAGCAACTGCAGAGAACCTCTTAAGGCTGGCTTCTGCTCTCAGTCCAAATGAACTTGCTATTGCTTTTTAACTGAAAGAGACATAACCCAATAGGTTGAGGGCCTGTTTTTTCTTGTCATGCAAATGATTTTAGATTTGACTTTGGTTATATATTTCAGTGGTTTAACAATTCTGTAGTTCAGGAAAACATACGTGCTTAATTTTATTTGTATGCTGCCTTTCCACGGTTCAAGCCATGCTCAAGGCTGCTTACAACATGAAAAAAACACATAATAACACTATAACAAAAGTAGTTATAAACAATAAATAAAACATTAAATAATCCACAACTTAACTGAACAGTTTCCACACAAAACACAATAAAATCTAAAATAAAGATACAAAAAAATAACAGCAACACACACACACACCCTGGAAAAAACCAAAACAACACTCCACTCCATCCCCAACAGCCTCAGTTTTTGTAGCTGGAGTCAGTCAGGACCCCGCCTTCCCAGCCTAGGTGGAAAAGGCCTGCAGCCAGGGAGCAGGTCTTGCAGGACTCACAGCCAAGATGGAAACAAAATGGGTTAAATTTGCCCTTGGAAAGGGAAGAGCCAGAATGATGGTGTAGTTAAGGCAATAGTGCTGGACTTGGGCCAGAGGGCTCTAGGTTCAAATGTCTGCTGTTTTGCTAAGTCATGTTGAGCCAGTCACGAACATTCGCTCATTTCTACCAGGCTGGTGTGCAACCCCAAGAAAGGATGAAAAGGGGGGGCAGGGCGTTAATGCCCTGTATTTTTAGCAGGGGGGGTCCAGAGCAGCTTTTTTCGTTCCTTTATAGCAGGCACGTCCAGCAGGATACTGACAAGCTGGAACGTGTCCAGAGGAGGGCAACCAAAATGGTCAAAGGCTTGGAAACGATGCCTTATGAGGAACGGCTTAGGGAGCTGGGTATGTTTAGCCTGGAGAAGAGAAGGTTAAGGGGTGATATGATAGCCATGTTCAAATATATAAAAGGATGTCATATAGAGGAGGGAGAAAGGTTGTTTTCTGCTGCTCCAGAGAAGCGGACACGGAGCAATGGATTCAAACTACAAGAAAGAAGATTCCACCTAAACATTAGGAAGAACTTCCTGACAGTAAGAGCTGTTCGACAGTGGAATTTGCTGCCAAGGAGTGTGGTGGAGTCTCCTTGTTTGGAGGTCTTTAAGCAGAGGCTTGACAGCCATCTGTCAAGAATGCTTGGATGGTGTTCCTGCTTGGCAGGGGGTTGGACTGGATGGCCCTTGTGGTCTCTTCCAACTCTATGGTTCTATGGTTCTATGATTCAGGTAGATCACTGGCTCCCCTAAGAAAGCTCACCCAAAAATTTCCTCCTCCCTAAAAAAAGCTGAAGAACTTTGACCTGAGCCCTAAAAAAACGGTCCTTTCTCCTTCCTAAAAGAAGCTCAACAAGTTTGACCTGAACCCCCTAAAAGTGGGTAGATCACTGCCAGTTTTTAACTCTGAGTAGATCGCAGTCTCTTGGGAGTTGGCCACCCCTGCTTTATAGGATGTATAAATGAATTGGGGGCAGTTTAATATGTATCATTTTCACATTATAGCTGAAATATATGCAGTTCCCAGGGAGATATGCTGAATCATATCAACAGCATTGTTATTAGCAGAATTTTCTGCGTCCTGTAAAAATAAGCAATATTTGTTTGAGATGTTAGTATATATTATTTATTTTTGTTAGCATTATAAAGCTAGTTGTAGGTCCCGAGTACTTAGCCGGTAGCTGGGAAAAGTGGGGTGTACATGTTATGATTGTGTTTTGTTGTCTAGTTTTATTTTGCCAACAGGCCAAATATTTCTGCGTTTCTGGATCTGCCAAATCTTGTCTGGCATTTGTCAGGGGTATCTTATTTCTAAAACCAACAATTGGAGTGAGGCACCTTGAAAGCCGCTTTTAAGAAAACTTTGTTTTATTGAACCGCCTTCTTTTTTTGTGGTGTCTTATTCCCACCCCCTTTTGGTCTTTGCACAGGTCTCGTGGTTTACCAAAGCTGAAAGAGTCTCGTTCTCATGAATCTTTGCTGAGTCCAGGCAGTGCTATAGAGACATTAGATCTTGGGGCAGAAGAGAGAGTCTTCATCAAGCCACTTCATAGCAGCATACTGGGACACGACTTCTGCTTTGAGGTAAAAAAATAAACAATAAAGCAAATGTATTCCTTTGTTTCTGGGGGTGGGGCATAAGAGTAAGAAAATGGGGAGGAACAATTGATTGCTTAACTGACTTGGTTTGGTTGCTTATCTCACTCCTTGTAATTTCATAATTGGATGAGGAAATTGATGGCTGCTTGGGATTTACCATGGGAAGGGCGTGGACTATCTGATCATCAGATGACTCTCAAGTTCTTGGAGCTACTGCCTTCAATCCTTCAACAGAAATAAATATTTTCAGTTTCTGGGCTGTGCAGAGGCGTAGGAAGGTCAGGTGGTACCTGGTGCGGAAAATTTCTTGTCACACACATTGTTGGGTTTTTTGTTTTTTGTTTTTTTTGCCTGCAAAAATGGTTTTACGTTATTTCATCTTTTCTTACAAAGGAATAATAATAAGTAAAAATAAACTTTTATTTATATCCCGCCCTCCCCGGCCGAAGTCGGGCTCAGGGCAGCTAACATCAGATACATAACATTGATATAAAATCAAACAATAATTAAATTACCTCCTAAAAACATGTCAAAATCAAATTAAAGTCTAATTAGATGGCTTTCCGCAGGGTTAGGGTTGGGAACAGTACCGGTAAGTGCTCCACTGAATTGAAATTTCAGCCTTCACGACATAGGGAAACGGCCAAGTAAACAGCTATTTTCGTGGAGGAGGGTCAAGGTATTAACTGATATGCATGACATTTCATATATAGCTATATAATCCCTAGTCTAGTAAGATAAGACCTTTGGAGCAGGCATTTTTTTAAAAAAAAGTTTTTTTTGAACCACCCTAGTAGGGCAGTAATTGTTCCTTGATAATTTGTCACCCCCTCCATGATGGAACCTGGGGCGCCCGCCTACCACTTCCTACGCCCCTGGGGCTGTGTAAGAGTGGGAAGGCGTTACCACTTCCTGGGCCCTTTTGAGCTGACTATGTAGCATTGCCCCACAGTTGAGCAGTCTTTTCACCTGTGAGGACTGAATTAGCATTATAGTTCCAGATCAGGAACTATTTTGCATGTTTTGACTGTATGGCTCATGATTAGTAAGGAGCAAATTGTGCTCGGGGTAGTCCTGCTTTCCACTTGCTTTTTGCAGTATTTCCTGGTGAGTGCCTGAGAAACGGGAGGCATGTACAGTATGTGTGGGCACAATAGATCAGAACAGCTGATAACAGGCAGCCTTGGCTAGCCACTGTCCCCCTTTTCTTGACTCAAACTTACTTAGAGACAGGGTGGTTCCGGCAGTGCCACTTCCTTCCTTCCCTACCCCCTCCTGTGTATCACTTTCTCCCCTTCTCTTTCCGGCACCCAGAAGGTTGCAACAGCAACATCCCAGATACACTCTAGAAATTAAGAAGGAGGCAGGAGAGACCCGGCCCCTGCCACAACTCCACCTTTTCCGCCAGCTGTTAGTTTGGAAGGAGGGTGAAGAGACAGCTGCTGACGGGCAGCACAGAAGCCCGGGACCAAATTTGCAATGATTTGGCCTTTGTCCTGTAGTGAGATGTTTTGAACTGGCGTAGTTTTATATTGGGACCCAGGTGGCGCTGTGGGTTAAACCACAGAGCCTAGGGCTTGCTGATCAGAAGGTCGCCGGTTCGAATCCTTGCGACGGGGTGAGCTCCCGTTGCTCGGTCCCAGCTCCTGCCCACCTAGCAGTTCGAAAGCACGTCAAAGTGCAAGTAGATAAATAGGAACTGCTCTGGCGGGAAGGTAAACGGCGTTTCCGTGCGCTGCTCTGGTTCGCCAGAAGCGGCTTAGTCATGCTGGCCACATGACCCGGAAGCTGTACACCGGCTCTTGGCCAATAAAGTGAGATGAGCACCGCAACCCCAGAGTCGGACACGACTGGACCTAATGGTCAGGGGTCCCTTTACCTTTACCTAGTTTTATATTTAGGGTTGCTATACGTCAGACATAGGCAAACCCGGCCCTCCAGATGTTTTGGGACTACAACTCCCATCATCCCTGACCACTGGTCCTGTTAGCTAGGGATGATGGGAGTTGTAGTCCCAAAACATCTGGAGGGCCGAGTTTGCCTATGCCTGCCATACGTCCAGAATTTCCCAGGCATTGCTGGGATTCGGCTGTCAGAACCAGTGTCCGGGTGGAAATCACTGGAATATCTGGGAAAATCCAGCCATATGGCTGCTCAAGCCACGTCACGGGAGATGCAGGCGATGGCGGCAGCTGCGCCGGTGGCTCCGTGACCTCTCTGGTCCTGCCTGGGCCTTCCCCAGCAGCGGCAGCGGCGCCCAACAGCTGCTCAAGCCGCAGTGGATGGGAAGGCCCAGGCAGGACTGGAGAGGCCGCAGAGCAACGAGCCTCCCTGTCTGGGCCCGTTCCCAGGCGCAACCTTGCCGGTGGCCACTTGGAGGCTGAGGGCCTGAGAGGGAGAGGCGGCTCATTGCCCGGAGTCACACACCCACACCCCCAGCACTGGCAAGCAGGAGCTTTGCACAAACAGAGTTGCAGCAAACTGTATGGCCAAAGTGGGCGCTGGAAAGGACTGGGGCAACAATGGGAGAAAAAACCTCCGCTTGGCTTCCACCTCCACCTCAAGGGTAGGTCTGTCCGGGAAGGCCATTTTCAAAAGACGGCAACCCTGTTTATATTCCAGTTTCCACCCAATTTATAATAATAATAATAATAATAATAATAATAATAATAATAATAATAATAATAAATTTTATTACGGTCGAAGACCAGCACTCACCCAATTTATACTCCATCACTCGTTACAATTTGCCTACTCAAATCTGAATATTTTGGTAAATGCCCGGATGTCTTCTGCAGACTCATTTCATCCATTTGAGAATATTTGTTTATAACTTAAGATTGATCACATTTCTATCCCACCTGCCCTCCAAGGAGATCAGGGGGCTGTTACAAGGTGGTTCCCCGCTTCCCATTATAGCCTCACAACAACCCTTTGAGGTAGGTTAGACTGAGAGACATGCCATACCTATGCCATACCTTTCAGATCCAAACAGGACCTGCGTAATTACAAATCACATAAACCAAAGATTTGGTGGAAATTTGTCAAACCAGTTAATCATAATATATAACTAAAACAGCAGCAGTCTGAACTGATACAAATTGACCTGATGGGGGGAAGACAACTTGGAGGAACGTTTTTAGCTTCTAAAGTGTTCCCAAAGCAGCAGCCAACCAGTCTCCATGGTCCATTCCACCATTGTGCTACTCCCACAAAAAGTCCATGCCTCACATAGGAATTCCTTAGGGAGAAAGTTCCTGCAGCAAGACTTCCCTAGAATGGTAATCTTAAAAGGCAGGAAAGGTAAAAAATGATAACCTTGGAGGGAGGACTATGAAAAATCTGGTAGGTGGGCCTCTAGCATCAAAAAAGCTAGGGAATTCGGCTTTCCCCAACGCACCCCCGTTCCTGCTGGATCCTTTAGCGATTCAGTAATTCTTTAAATTACTGCTGGTGGCGCTGTGTGTTAAACCACAGACCCTAGGGCTTGCCGATCAGAAGGTCAGTGGTTCGAATCCCCACGATGGGGTGAGCTCCCGTTGCTCGGTTCCAGCTCCTGCCAACCTAGCAGTTCGAAAGCACGTCAAAGTGCAAGTAGATAAATAGGTACCATTCCGGCGGGAAGGTAAACGGTGTTTCCGTGCGCTGCTCTGGTTTCGCCAGAAGCGGCTTAGTCATGCTGGCCACATGACCCAGAAGCTGTACACCGGCTCCCTCGGCCAGTAAAGCAAGATGAGCGCCGCAACCCCAGAGTCGGACACGACTGGACCTAATGGTCAGGGGTCCCTTTACCTTTTACTATTCCAGCATATAATGTATGTTACCTTTAAATTACAGGTAGGTAGCCGTGTTGGTCTGCCGTAATCAAAACAAAATAAAATAAAAAAAAAAATCCTTCCAGTAGCACCTTAGAGACTAAGTAAGTTTGTTCTTGGTATGAACTTTCGTGTGCATCTGAAGAAGTGTATCTGAAGAAGTGTGTATCTGAAGAAATGTGCATGCACACAAAAGCTCATACCAAGAGCAAACTTAGTTGGTCTCTAAGGTGCTACTGGAAGGAATTTTTTTATTTGTTACCTTTAAAGATAGAGACAGCATTATTTCAAGCACCCATGAGCTATTGAGAAGTCCCAAGGAGGTGCCATAGTGTTGTGTTTCTCTGAGTTGCAATGAATGGATTCAGAAGTACTGTATTAACCTGGCATAACGTCGTCTGCCAACAATCTGTGCAAGCGTTGTAACATAATGATACTCTTTGTCGGGCAGAATGATTCCATACATTATATACTGGCATATTGTTAGCCTTCTGTGTGCAAGTGTGTGCATGTGCAGTCCCATAGACATAAATTAAGATAATGTAATGTAAAAACTTGTGCACAAACGTTGGTCTGTTCTTGCTTCTCTTTCTGGTTGTCCTGGCAACTTTGTTTTGTTGGAGCAAACTCTCCAGAATTATTACAACATACTTTGTATTGGTATTTCATTAGAGGGGAACATGTTTTAGTTTGCTTCAGGCTTTGATTTAATGTAAATACCTCTGAGAAGCCTGGGTTTGTCTGCTGAGTGAAGTAATTCTTGCAGATAGAGCAAACAATCCTTCAGACGGTCTCTACTTGTTTGGCAGTTCAGTTAGCATGGGCACTTTGCTCCTTTAGTATGGTACTTCAAATTAATTTCAGAGCAACTAGGGTCATAAAAGTTGCTCCCCTATTACACGATAAGGAAACCGTCATGGTCTAAAATAATTATTTGGCCATTTTTACTTTTTATTTTATTTTATTTTATTTAGCAACTTATTACACAAAGTGATATTGGCAGCTGATGTAGTAAAATATCATCCAATGCCTAAAAACAAATTCTTGAAATTACAAAAATAAAAAAGAACCTACATCATGGAGGGAACAGTACTCAAGTAACAAACTTGCAGTTTTGTGTAACATATTTGAGCAGAACAGGTAACCCAACCCTGAGCTTTTCCAACTTGTTTGTTTCCTTTTCTGTTGTTTTCTTTGTGTTGTTTTAACCCTATTTTAACTTTATTTTAACTTTAATTTCTGTCATTTAGTTGCTTCCTTGTCATTTAATAATCCAATCAGATGTCTAGTGCAAAACTTGGCAACCTGGGAATATCAGCATTCTTTGTTTTTTGAAAGCATGTTTCTAGTTGTTTCTCTTTTGGATAATTGGATGGGGTGGGGGAGACTGTACCCAGTTTATCATATTTCAGGCATGAACTCTGCTCCCTCCTGATCTCCATGCACTCCTTTGATCCCCCTACATTTCAAATCCAATTTTTCTGAAAACTTAATATGTGAAGACGAATTAAATAATGAGTACATTTCTGTATGTGCATGCATGCATGTTTATACATGTGCACGCTTCCTCTGCTTTCTTAATTTAGTATCGGCAAGTATTCTAGAATTGTTTGTTGTAGGATATTCAAGATTTTCATGCCCTTCCTTATTTTACATAAGCTGCAATTATGAGCTTAGCTGGTTTTAATTTTTTTTTAATTGTTTTAGGTAACTTATTCCAGTGGCAGTAAATGCTTCAGCTGTTCCTCAGCAGGAGAAAGAGACAAGTGGATGGAAAACCTGCGGAGGGCAATCCAACCAAACAAGGTACCATATAAGGCAGGCATGTCCAACAGGTAGATCGTGATCTACCGGTAGATCACTGGATGTCTGTGGTAGATCACCAGTAGATCAGTGAATCCCCCCAAAGAAGCTAAAAAACTTTGGCTCCCCTAAAAAAAGCTCAACATCTTTGCCCTGCACCCCTAAAATGACCTGAACCACCAAAAATAGGGCTCAATGTCGCTTTCCTCTTCCCTAAAGAAGCTCAACAACTTTGATCTGAACCCACAAAAAGGGGGTAGATCACTGCTAGTTTTTAACTGTGAGTAGATCGCAGTCTCTTGGAAGTTGGCCACCCCTGATATAAGGGAAATCCAATGATTTAATGTACCCGGAGTAATTTCTTTCTGGGCCGAGTGATATATCTATCCCATTCTTCCCCAAACAAGCACATCCATTTAATTAGGTTGATTGCAACAATACCATCAATGCCCCAGAGGAAAACTCTTCAATAACACAAAATGATACTCGACTCCACTTTGCACAAAGGTCTAATAGATACACATGGTCTTCTGTCACCCTCATTAATTGTTCTGTTTTCCAGGAGACTTGTCATGGTTTGTCTTATTGAAAAAGTGCCCGTGAGCTCTTTCTTTAGCAAAGTGGCCAACAGACAGAGGCTAAGAATTTTGAATTTTGGTGTTTGCATTAAAAATAGAGTGTATCCACTGACAGAATCTGTCCTCGGTTCCTAGATTGCTGGTCCTTCTTTCCAATCCCTCTTTTACAACACGAATAATTTGGTACTATCCACTATAGAGATCCATTTAAATCTGACTTCCAGCTAGGGCTTGCGAGATAAACGACCTTATTTGTTTCTGTCAAATTTCTTCTTGAGCTGCAGTGCTACCAGTTTCTCTTGGGTATAAGTTCAAGCTCCCAATTATGCTTTATTAAGTCCCAAACAGCTTGAGTCCAGATCACTGTAGAAAAAGAAGCATTCTCTCCCATAAAATTATTCATAGTGGGTTCTTCCAGAGGGTTTTTTTATTTTTGTTTTGCAGGTGTTTCTAGTACCATACCCTCCCTAGAGTGATAAAAGGCTACAAAACACCCTGACCATTTGCCATGCCAACTGGCTGATCGCCATTGTAGCCCAGAGCATGGTTGATTAATTGTTTTATCTTATATGTGTTTAGTGTTTTATGCAAACTTGAGGACAGTTTCTCTCCTTCGAAGCATTTAAATATAAAAACCAATGATAATAAAAGTTAAGAGCAGCATAGAACAAGAAGTCGTGCACACGTTAGGCATTTGACCCTTGCAATTGAGCAATATTGCCAGACAAGAGGACATAGCTCAAGTGAAACCAGGGATGTTCCTAGGGGACCAGATATATCAAATGACACCAGCCCCCTATCTCGCGGAAATCCACTATGTGGAATACCTCAGACTTCTTACAGCGGCTAGACTAAACACCCTTGATTCCGCGGTATTGTGGGGAAGGTACAAGGGAGTTCCATACGCCCAGAGAACCTGTCACTGTACTATGGGCGTGGTTGAGTCTACCGAACATATCCTTCTGTCTTGTCCTCTCTATGCAGAACTTAGGCAAAATCTCATAACTCCACTTTTACGTCAATCTAGCTTTCTACCCAGAGAAAGACAGGTTTTATATTTACTGAATAATGTTACTAGAAATATAGCCTTCCTCGTGGCTAAATTTCTTTTTTTAGCTTCTAAGCGTCGCAAGATTTTAATTGATTGTATCGATATGGGGCTATTTGTTTAGTTCCATTCTATTGTGGATTATGTTTCCTTTTTTCCAAAGTTCTTTCAGATGCTTTTAATTCTGTACAAATGTATTCTTCTGACTGACGGTCGAATAAAAGAATGATGATGATGATGACCCTTGCAATGAGACTGGCCTCAGGTAAACTAAATAAGCCTTTTTTTCCCCAGGACAACTGCCGACGAGCCGAAAACGTGCTCCGCCTTTGGATCATCGAGGCAAAAGACCTGGCCCCCAAGAAGAGGTACTTTTGTGAGTTGTGCGTGGACGATACCTTATTTGCCCGCACCACCAGCAAAATGAAGAACGATAATATCTTCTGGGGAGAGTACTTCGAATTCTCTGGCCTCCCACCTGCCCACAGCATCACCACCCACATCTATAAAGATGTTAAAAAGAAAAAGGACAAGAACAACTATGTGGGTCTGGTGAACATCCCCATCGCTGCTGTGACTGGTCGGCAGTTCGTGGAGAAGTGGTATGCCATCAGCACTCCCACGCCTAATAAAGGGAAGACAGGTCCATCCATACGGATAAAGTGCCGTTACCAGACTATTACCATCCTCCCCATGGAGCAATACAAAGAATTCGCTGAATTTGTGACCAACAACTACACAATGTTATGCTCTGTTCTGGAGCCAGTCATCAGTGTCCGGAACAAAGAGGAGATGGCCTGTGCTTTAGTGCACATTCTTCAGAGCACTGGCAGAGCCAAGGTAAGAACATGCAAAGCTCTTGCCCCTGTGTCGTTCCTGATTTTTAGTACTACTGAAAGATGGTGGCAGATTGGGTTCTGCCAAGTAATTCTTATGACCACTGCTCCTTGAAAACTTTCATTGTATGTTGAGTTATATGCTGAAGAAGACGTACATGAAACAGTGTCAATACCGGATCACTGTCCAATGTCTTTCTGTTATTATACAAGAAAAGAAAAAAATATATACTACTTTCATTGGCTGTCGTGTTGCTCGTTTTTGGTTTCTGTTTGAAGATTGCAACACAGAGGTTTTTTTATCTTGCTAAGTTATTAAACTTGTTCTTATGATCCTGAAAGCAAAATTTGTCTCTACCTATAGATGTCCTGAAACGGAGCATAATGCAAAGACAGTGGTCAGTGTTTTAAAGAATAATTAAGACTGTGGTTACTATACATACTTACCTGGGAATAAAGCCTATTGAACTCAAGAAGTCTGACTTCTGAGTAGACACATACTGGATTGTGCTGCAAAAGTATTATTTTAAGAAGAGAGGGTCAATATACAAAGACATCTACTGCTTTAAAAATAACCTAAACACACTGACATTAAAATGTGTGTTTTGTACTTTATATCCCTCCTTCCTTCAGTGGAGTTGCTGTATTACACATTTTTCCCATACCAGGCACCAGAAACATAGCGCAGGAGTCACCTAATGCGTCCTGTCAATAAAAGCTCTGCAAGGACGTATGCTTATGCAATGGGACTTCCCCTACTCCTTCCCCCCTGCACCCCCTGAATTTGGCTCGGGAGTACCCACAGAGCAGCACATAGGAAGAGGAGGTGGGGTCATTATATCTGGAAAGCAGAAACCCTTGTGCTGATGGAACATTCAACATAGTGAAGCACTGAATTCCTCCTGTACACCCAATCTTTACTATTTGAGTATTCTATCAATCAAGCTCATTTTTCTTCTCTCTGACCAATTAGTGTGAGAGTTACAGGAACTATTTGCTGAACCACCATGATTCATAGCTATCATTGCTTCCACAATATTCCCCTGAAGTAATGAAGAAAAGTGACCTCAGATTTCTTTGGTACAAACTGTACACTGGATATATCAGCATATTGTTGCGCTGCCTTCTTAACATTGTTACACTACAGAATCATTAGAATTCAAATTTAAAAGATCCAAGTTGAACATATGAGCATTTTATGATTTAATTTAAAAGTGTAATTCCTCTCTGTGCATTCCACTGAGCACCAATAATTGTTAATAACTTGGATAAAGCAAAGTAAATTTTTGTTCATATTACTAAAGTTACCAAAAATTATATTAAGCTCCCTAGTATAAAGTGACATCCTTGAATAAATTTAGCAATTGAAAATATGCTTTGCATTAAATCTTAGGCCAAACTGCAGCATTCCCTCAAAGTCAGAGGTGACTCGTTTTTACTGCATGTTTAAGAGACCTCCTTTGCATTATCGTTGGGCTCTGACAAGATGTTACAAGCAAATATGTCTCCCCAGACCCAGGAGATGTATAGATCTAATCCTGAAGGCTAATCAATGCTTTCTTTGAGATAACTGGCATGTTAAGCTCCCAGAAAAGTCAAGACTTTTACAGCATAATCAATGATGATTCCGTTTCCCAGGACATGGTCTTGAAGATGCACGATGTTGCAACCTTGCTGAAGCTAAGCAGGTCTGAGACTAGTTAATGGCCTGGTTTGCATGTCACAGCAAACCATATTTTTTATTTAAAAAAAAACCCTGTAGTTTAATGTGAGTGAGCAATTGCTGGTGCACACTGCTGAACAGTTCTTGCACTATTCCTCCCCTAATCCTCCTCCTGCTGTACTACCAGGATACAAGCCAGAGTATCGCTTGTTGTCATGTCTGAACCCAGGCTTGTGGTTTGTTTGTCTAGAAACTGACCATTTCCTCTTGAAATGAAAGGCAGTGCATAAGTTATTTTAATGAAAATAATACTGCTTGTGGTTTGTTTGGATAGAAGCAGCAAACCATGCGCTTGTGTTCACATATCGCAGCATGCCAGGCTGGCATGAGGAGGAGAGGAATGAAAGGAACATCTGGGAGCCTTAAAGTAGTTTTGTGTGCTGCACGCTCACAGTCTCCTAACTGGTGTTTAACTCTGGTTTATTGTGACGTGTAAACCGGGCCAGGGCCTGGATGGGAGACTGCCTGAGTATTCCATGTGCAAAGCCTTGTATTCCAAGATGAATAAAGGCAGGATATGCATTTCAATAAGTAAAGAAAGAGAGAAGAGAGCATGATAAAACAATATCTGAGTATTCCTTTGGCCTTCAGGGAGCAGCGAGTGACATGTCAGAGTTGTGCTCTGGCCTTGTTGCTGTGGGTTAAACCACTGAGCCTAGAGCTTGCTGATGAGAAGGTCGGCGGTTTGAATCCCTGCGACAGGGTGGGCTCCCGTTGCTCGGTCCCTGCTCCTGCCCACCTAGCAGTTCGAAAGCACGTCAAAGTGCAAGTAGATAAATAGGCGGGAAGGTAAATGGCGTTTCCATGCGCTGCTCTGGTTCGCCAGAAGCGGCTTTGTCATGCTGGCCACATGACCTGGAAGCTGTACGCCGGCTCCCTCGGCCAATAAAGCGAGATGAGTGCCGCAACCCCAGAGTCGGACACGACTGGACGTAATGGTCAGGGGTCCCTTTACCTTTACCTTGTTGCTCATGCTTTAGAAACCTTGGAATACTCTCTCACCCATTACCTTGGCTTTTCACCCGGCTGCAGCCCTTTCTCTGAGATCTGAACCTGGCAACCATTTTCCAGTGTGGCCCTGGGTAACCATTTACAGAAGGCACAGGATGAGAGGCATCGCTCCTCCTCCATATCTCTCAGTGGTACTTACATTTCTGACAAGCTTGCAGGCTCAACACACCGGCATTTTATGAACCTATGGTGGGGAACCTCCAACCTATTGGCCTAATTAGGCCCCACTTCTCTCTCTTTCCCCACTGCATGTAGCAATTC
Source organism: Darevskia nairensis (assembly GCA_034642065.1). Taxonomy (NCBI): domain Eukaryota; kingdom Metazoa; phylum Chordata; class Lepidosauria; order Squamata; family Lacertidae; genus Darevskia; species Darevskia nairensis. Next base: position 755,480 of record JAWWNI010000628.1, on the reverse strand, counting down.
TCTTATCCTTCTTATCTAATCCATCCTACCCGCCCCTGCTGCACAATTTACCTTGGGTTAAAACACCTTTCTGTTGTCCAACCGTTTCTCCTTCAGGACTTCTTGACTGACTTGGTGATGTCCGAGGTCGATCGTTGTGGGGAGCATGATGTGTTGATCTTCAGGGAGAATACACTTGCCACTAAAGCCATTGAAGAATACCTCAAGCTAGTGGGACAGAAGTATCTGCAAGATGCTCTCGGTAAAGGAAAAAAACAGCTTCTTCATTCTTGTTCTGACTTGCTTTTGCAGAAATAGGGTCTTTGTTCATTCTGTGGGTTAAAATGTTTCTATTTGGTTCAAAGTTGGTTGTCAGTGCTGACTCGTGTGTGTGTGTGTGTGTGTGTGTGTGTGTGCGCGCGCGCGCGCGCACGTGCTTGCATCTGGTTATCATCTCCTTTAGTGTACTGTACCTATATTAGGAAACTTTCTGATGTTGATTTCTGTGACATGGGAATGCCAATGTTCTCACAGTACTGCTTCAGTAACATCAGACTTCTCTAGTGAATGGGGCAAAAGTGTGGTTCCCTTCCCACAGTTGCCTTCTTACAAAACTGGGACAACAGCTCCACCCATGTGGCACGAGGTATCTGATACTACCAAAACAGCGTGGGAAGACACACAATGAAATAACTCCCAAGTTGTTAAAACCACACCTTAGAAGCGATCCAGAAGGCCTGACCTGGGGAATGTTTCATACTCTTCAGAGTGAATTTGGGGTAGGAGGGTATTACAACTCTTGGGTCCAGATCAAACTTTAAAGAATCCAGACATATTGGACATTTGCTGAAATTAGGCAGACAATTATACTTCATTGCCCCTGTGCAGTTCCACACTGGGCAACTACGTATGTAAAGTTCCCCAGTATGAAACTGCACAGAAAACTATTCATTAAACAAAATTTCAAGTAAGTTCATCCCTGTTTTCTCCTATGTACACATTTTTAAGTCTTTCCCTCATTTTCCAGTTACCAACTGCACTTACTGTGTATGTTTCTCATTGTGGTAATAATGAATTTCCAAGCAAATTAAAAATCTGTAATTTGTTTCAATCCAGGTTTTAGAGGGACAATCTGATGGGAATCTCTCCTGCACCAAACCCATTGAAATAAATGGGATCTTCACAACAGCTTGGTAGTGCTGGATTGGCAACTGTGGAAGAGCAAATAGTGCTCTCATCCAGCTCCCATTCATTCAAATGGAGATTGCGTAAAATAGATTCCTGCTGGATTGCATCCTTTGGCTATAAGTCTTTAATGTCTAGTAATTATATGAAGTTATTTCAAAATTAGCAGTTTTTAATATGCAATTCAAGATACCACTGGGAGAGATAAGATTTTAAATCATAGACATCAGCAGTAAAAAATGCTAATTAGGATTCTGCAGCTTGTCTTTTCCAAAAGCCAAGATTGCTTCCATTGTAATTCTTTCTAGAGTCCTTTTCTTTTCACTTAGATCTCACAGTATAATAACAGTTGGACTAAAGTGTGTGTTTTAAGAGCACCTAATTTATCTTGACTATTTAAAATAAATCTTTAAGGCTGCCATCCTGTTTCCACTGACATGTGATGGGAGTTATTTTTTAATAAACATATATGGGATAGCACTATGTTAGTTTTAGGCATTTATACACTATAAATTGTTATGTGGATCACTATATTTTCACAGGGAGAAAAGCATGTTTGCACTCATGGCCTTTTTTTAACAAGCCTATTATAAGGCCATTAAAGAAAGTGAGGTATTAAAGTCAGAGTATTAAAGTCACATTGCTGATGGTATAATAGTATCAATGGTATCCTGAGTCAGGGCTGACAGGTTCCTTGAAGCTAGTCCAGTCTGAAAGGAGCTCTTGGAAACAGATTGACAGTAATCGTTCTATGGAAGATAGGCTTATCTAATGCGGACTCCCGAGTCTTGAGAATATTTTGTTTCCTCCATAAACACATACATACACAGTTTACATCCCTCATTGTCACAGAGAAATGTACAGTGGTACCTCGGGTTAAGTACGCTTCAGGTTAAGAACGGACCTCCGGAACGAATTAAGTACTTAACCCGAGGTACCACTGTATTGGCAAGATTGGCTAAACACACAGAACATAGGCTGGTGTAGAGTTGAATCTTCAGAGCTTAGGAGTCAACTCTTAGGGGCCAAGGCCCCTTTGCCCCCCAATAAAATATTTGAGAGGGCCAGGCCCCCCAAAGTTGATAGACATTGCCATTCAAATGGTGTTTGTGTGCCTCATCATGTGATCAATTATGTGGGTTGGGGCCTACCTCCCCCCCCCCAATATTTTATTAAAGTTGGCACCCTTGCTTCAGAGAATTGACTGGTGGTAAATCATGTCAATGTCAGGCACTTCCTAGGCCACGTTCCCCAGTTTCCTCTTCCAGGCCTGTTTCCTTGTCTGGTCTCCAACATCTCTCACAAAACACCTGACAAAATATCCCAGTACCCTCACAAAACACCTGACTATAACATTCTCTATCTAATCCCAAAATGTGCACCCCATAGATGCTATGGTATGCAAATACTACCCTAAAGCTTTCCAAATGGCAATTCCAAGCAGAGACCTCACATACGGGGTACATCAGCCTATTAACAAATTGAATAAGTACTGCAACATATTGAGGCTTGGGGAGGGGGGGTGCTATTGTGCCATGTGTCTTTTTTCCATTTCTCCTATACCATAGTTCATTATCTGCTGTGTTGAATCACCTGTGTTTTCCTTGAATGCTTGTTTTGAACGTTAACTGGATCTTTCTGTTAGTAGTTATTCCAGCAATGCTCCCAATTGCTCTATTTCATGCTCTCAGAATGTCCCCCTGTTTCTTTAGTTACCCAATTTCAGCTGCTGGTGGCAATGTGCTCTGTCGAGCACGTAAACGTTCATTTCTCTTGGCTACTCAAAATGTGTTTGCTTGCGTTTCAAAAAATAGTTTAGGGTTGTTGTTTTTACCCAGTTCAAGGATACCTGTGTAGAGAATTGCAGATGAAAACAACATTGGGCCCATGGGGGTGTCTTTTTCAGTAGCTGCTTGCACTGTTTCTGGTTTCCATTGCTGCTTTCAGCTCTCAGGAAAACCACCTTGAAGAAGTCTTAGCCTCTCTAAAATAACGTAATGGGTGGGTTCAGTTTACAGAGATGGGACTGGGTCTAGATAGAGAGCTGGGAAAGGTCAAAATAAAGGGGCCCAGTAAGGAATTAGGGAGGAAGAGTTTGGATTTGGATTTGATATGCCGCTTTATCACTACCCGAAGGAGTCTCAAAGCGGCTCACATTCTCTTTTCTCTTCCTCCCCCACAACAAACACTCTGTGAGGTGAGTGGGGCTGAGAGACTTCAGATAAGTGTGACTAGCCCAAGGTCACCCAGCAGCTGCATGTGGAGGAGCGGGGACGCGAACCCGGTTCACCAGATTACGAGTCTACCGCTCTTAACCACTACACCACACTGGCTCTCAGGATTACTGCCTGGGGCTCAGATGCGCCTGATGTAGCCTCCCTTTTCTTTTGAACTCTCAAAGCAAAGAATTTAGAATTCACTAAAAATCTGAAATACATATCCTTCAGATTAAATGTTCAAATGGTTACTTCGCTCAAAGCGCAACTTGTGTGTTCTGCAGAATATGCAGTTTTCAGTTCGTATTTTGTGAAGCTGTGTAGCAGTAGCCTTGGATCTTAAATAAAATAGAGAATCAGCGTGTGGTTAAAGGCAGTTGAAATAACCTGCATGGAGAGAAGAAGCCATTTTCTTGTTACAAAAATCTCCATGTATACCCTCTGACCTTCCGTTCAGTAGAAACTGCAAGGCGTACTCCTATTTTCTGTGTAACAGTGAGGTCCAGAAACTTGCTTAAGTTTTTGGGACTCCCAGAAGATTTTTGTACTACCACTAGTAACAGAGCAGAGAGACTGTGCTGCCACAACTCCGATTGGATCTCCACAGTTACTGCCATGCTCCAAGGAGCAGCAGAGAACAGAATGTGAACTCTCTTTGTGATCCCAATTTTGGTAGGATAATCAGTGCCCAGAGCTAACCTTGCGCACTAACAAAGTCCTACAACATTACAGTTGTCACTGCATCATAACAAGAAACTACTGGCCTTGCCCTCTTGCTTCTGCTAACTTCATTCCTGAAAGTCAGTGTCCATTTTCACTCTTCATCCTTAAAATTAATGGGCTGGTTGCAAAAATCACAGACACCGATATAGTGAGGGCAAAGTGGCTTAAGCTGTTTGACCCAGTTTAAATAAGTGAAGTTATTATACAGGAAGGCCAAGGTGAACGCTGACATAATCATTGTTTATCCTTTTCTGTAATGAGAGAATCAAATTATGCACCACTGAAATTAAAGGGCAGCAAAGGAATGTTTAGGGGTTTTTTTTGCGAAACCCGTAAGCCAAAGCAGTTGACAGACATAAGTGGCATGGTTTTAATTCCAAAGGAGATAAATAATCTTCCGATCACTACTAATCTGTGTCTAGGTCATATAACATAAGGTTAGTTTAATATCATTCTTTAGAAGATAAGCTGATTGCTCGAGGGGACCAAGAGGTTTCTGTACCCCACCTTCAGGGAGAATGTTGGCTTCATTATGAATCAGGGAAGAAGAATGAAGTTTCTGCATCCTTTGTGGAATTTGGCCAAACATCAGTGATTTGACACACTTTGGTCAACCTTACGCTTCAAATCAGGGTGGAGGAGTGTGTGGTGCCATCATCTGTGGAACTATCAGCAGAAATTTTGTAGGTAACATTTCAATAAGACGGTTTCCTGATTTGCTGTGTCTTGCCACCCAACTACTAGGTGAATTTGTCAAGGCATTGTATGAGTCGGACGAGAACTGTGAAGTGGATCCCAGCAAAAGTTCACCAAGCGAGCTAGCCGATCACCAGGCCAATCTTAAAATGTGTTGCGAGCTAGCCTTCTGCAAGATCATCAACTCCTACTGGTGAGTTCAGGGGGTGCTTCTCCGATGGTGATTTGCTTATTGGGGTTGTCCACCTTAAGGAAAGTAAACACAGCCTGCCTCCTCCTTTAAAGATCGGCAGGAATGATTTCACCAGGGATTGCATGCTGTGAGCGGAGTAAGCAAAAAGGACTCCACAGACACAGTCAACCAGGAACTGCATGTCACATTGAAGTGAATTGAGCTTATCAGGGAGGGGCTTCAATGGGTTCTTCCTGGTGTCATTTATCAGCACAAGGCAGCTTGATTGAGATGAATTAGCTTTAGAGGTCAAGTGGAACTGTGACCATGCAGCTGGATTTTTGATAGGTTTGTGATGGGTAAAGTGAGCTTCCTTAAAGCTGAGCTGATTGCTAGGGGCCTTTGGCAGTTCAAAGGAAGAATACAAATTGTTTCCCCCACTAATACACCAAAAAGGATAATTCAGCAGGTACTGTTCCACAGGACCCAGGTGGCCCTGTGGGTTAAACCACAGAGCCTAGGGCTTGCTAATCACAAGGTCAGCGGTTTGAATCCCTGCGACGGGGTGAGCTCCCGTTGCTTGGTCCCAGCTCCTGCCAACCTAGCAGTTCGAAAGCACGTCAAAGTGCAAGTAGATAAATAGGTACCACTCCGGCGGGAAGGTAAACGGCGTTTCCGTGCGCTGCTCTGGTTCGCCAGAAGCGGCTTAGTCATGCTGGCCACATGACCCAGAAGCTGTACGCCAGCTCCCTCGGCCAATAAAGCGAGATGAGCGCCGCAACCCCAGAGTCGGACATGACTGGACCTAATGGTCAGGGGTCCCTTTACCTTTACCTTTACTGTTCCAACAAGGTTCTAACAAGGCTAGCCAATCAAATACATATAGAGGCCATATCTGTCTTTGTCACACTCTGGTTTAACAACAAAAACAAAACAAAAACTAAGGCAGAACTATGCAGATCAAAATAGGGTTTTAGCCTGTTGCAACACCAGACAAAAAAGAAATCTGTGAGGGCACAAAAGGGGCAAAGTATATTTCTAGGTGAGCAACCTGTGTCCCACATGTTAAGATATCTGAAAGAAAAATAGCAGTATATGTTAAGGACAGGAGTCTAACAATGTGAGGGGGCAAGTGAGGAGTGAGCTCCCTATTGAGAGAGGGGTTGCCCCCCCCACCCCCCAGCGCTGCCCATAGTTCTAGGCAGTATTTGTTTCACAGGACTTAATGAGAGACTAAATAGACATGAACTGGCAAGAATACTGTCAGGGGTGGGGAGCCTCCCCACTGCAAGAAACAGGCCTGAGGTCATGGGGTGCATTTACCACCCACCCCAACATTTTCCCCAAGGACACATCTTTACCTTCTCTCAGAGTGAATGGCAGTTTCTAAAAGATAAAATAAAGTACCGTGGGGGACACAGTTGAGGTCAGCTTCAGTCAAATATCTTTTAAGCCTCCCTAATACAAGGAAAATGATATCTGAATCTCCCCAAATAAAAAACCAAACCATTCGTAACCAGAAAACAATCTTTGGGGTTTTTTTTTTTTTTTGCTCTGGATAACAGAAAATTGGAAATCAGTGTCCTGCGCTTATGCAAGTTAGAAGGGGAAATATTTCTTCTTGATAGATAAACTGTATCTTTAGTTTCTCTTTGTTCCTCTATTTAGAACATAAAGCATCTGTTTTCTGTTATTTAGTTTTGTTTTTTCTTCATTGTCTTTATATATTTATAGAAGCTACTTAAGGGTATTACCAAAGAAATAATGTTTAATAAGTTTTGAAATTTTAAATGCCCTGGTTTTATCACTGGGCAAGTCAGAAACAGATAGCCTTGCTGAATTCAGCAAGGAAATTATCCACACGATTCTCCTAAACACTGTTCCCTGCTGGAACAAGGATAAGCAGAGGTGGAAGAGACTCACTTTTAGCCCCAGACATTCAAGCTAATTCTGAATGAAATTCTTAATCTCCTAGAAATGTTGTGGAAGGGGAGAAGCTGAGGGAAGGATCTGAGATTTGGGGAAATAGCCAGCACTAGTTATACTCAGGGGACGCGGGTGGCGCTGTGGGTTAAACCACAAAGCCTAGGGCTTGCCGATCAAAAGGTCGGCGGTTCGAATCCCCGCGATGGGGTGAGCTCCCGTTGCTCGGTCCCTGCTCCTGCCAACCTAGCAGTTCAAAAGCACGTCAAAGTGCGAGTAGATAAATAGGTACCGCTGCAGCGGGAAGGTAAACGGCGTTTCCGTGCGCTGCTCTGTTTCGCCAGAAGCGGCTTAGTCATGCTCGCCACATGACCCGGAAGCTGTATGCCGGCTCCCTCAGCCATTAAAGCGAGATGAGCGCCGCAACCCCAGAGTCGGTCACGACAGGACCTAATGGTCAGGGGTCCCTTTACCTAGTTATACTCAGAATAGACCCATTGATAGTGATGGACAAGTACAGGGAAGAGCAAAGTGACTACATGTCCACCTCTGGGAGCTCTGACTGTGCCATGCACAGATATAAGGCAGCTTCCTATTTGTGGAGGATAAATTATGTAGAAATTGTAAAGCACATTGTATTCTCCACAGTGCTGAAGTAATTAAGAACATTTAATTTGTTCTAGGCATGTCATGGCTCCCCAACATGTTGGGGAGGAGACGTGTCTTTGTGTTGCTCTTCCTCCTAGCGAATCAAAGCATGCTCAGAAATGGGCTGTAAGCTGGGAAGAACCTCCAAAGGAGAGATCCAGCCTAAATTTGTGCTTTAATTACAATGAACGGCATAACAATGTGAAAGCTATAGCTTAAAAATAATGTCACAAGGGCTGGTGGTGCAATCCCCGCCTTCATTTGTCAAAATTGTACACTCTAGGACAGGATCTCTCCCAATAAGTATCTCATACCCTAAGTATGTTTATAGATCATGCAAATTAGCATATCATACACCTCACAATGTGGTTCGCGTGGCCCTCCTCCCTAAATGATGGGAGAGCACTGAGTGATGAAATTAGATGGGCAAATGTCTGACCCTGCATTTCTGGCAGCGCCCCTCTCCTTCCTCTTACTGAATGACCCTGTACCAAGCGCAGTAGCACCTTCTCCTATTTTCCCTCCTAGGGCTTTGCTGGTTCAGCTTGCCTACTTAATGTCCTTCTGCTGTTTCATTCATTTCCAGTGTCTTTCCCCGGGAGCTGAAGGAGGTGTTTGCATCATGGAAGCAGCAGTGCCTCAACAGGGGGAAGCAAGATATCAGTGAACGCTTGATCAGTGCCTCGCTTTTCCTCCGTTTCCTGTGCCCAGCCATCATGTCGCCAAGCCTCTTCAACCTCATGCAAGAGTACCCTGATGACCAGACCTCTCGGACGCTCACGCTGATTGCAAAGGTTATCCAAAATCTGGCAAATTTCACAAGGTAAGTGATATTAGAGCAAAAAAGAGCAACTAGGGGACATCAAGTTCTTGTCACTGTGGGTTATGTCATTACTTATGAATGCTGCGATGGCGACAGCTGCTGACTTGCCTTAGCTCTATCAAAGTATATAGGAATCTGTTTTCATATCAAAATAATATGCTTGGAATTGTACTGGCTTGAATGACACTGGTTTGGAATTACACTGTACTTTATTATATTGCTGGCTTTTGCTGTAATAAACTGAGTTGAGTTGAGCTTGAATGACACACTTCCCAATTTCAGCTCACTATGCAACACGGGTGGCGCTGTAGGTTAAACAACAAAGCCTAGGGCTTGCCGATCAGAAGGTCGGCAGTTCAAATCCCCGCAACAGGGTGAGCTCCCGTTGCTCGGTCCCTGCTCCTGCCAACCTAGCAGTTCGAAAGCACATCAAGTGCAAGTAGATAAATAGGTACTGCTCCGACGGGAAGGTAAACGGTGTTTCCGTGTGCTGCTCTGGTTTCGCCAGAAGCGGCTTAGTCATGCTGGCCACATGACCTGGAAGCTGTACGCCGGCTCCCTTGGCCAGTAAAGAGAGATGAGCGCCGCAACCCCAGAGTCGTCCGCAACTGGACCTAATGGTCAGGGGTCCCTTTACCTTTACCTTTATGCTACAAAAAAAGTGGTCATTGGGACCTAGGATAGGGCTCTACAGATAGAAGAATCTCACTAGCCCTGTTACTTTTGCTATGACAAAATAGTTTGGTTGCATTCTGGGTTACAGTTTACCGATGACTCATCCCCAGTCTTGCCCTAGATGTTGGTGTCACAAAACTAAATCAGCTCCTACCCCAATGTGCCCTTGACTGCTTTACTCCCGCCGCCCCGCCACCCCCGCCAGTAATTGGAGATGGCACTCCCCTAAGGGCAACACGCACATTGATTAGTCTGGCACCACTGACAGATCCCTGCGGAGATGTGCAGTGTGTCCCATTGTAGTACACAAAACACCACCATAGCGCTAACTTCAATGCCTCCCCTCCCCCCCCCCCCCGCTGCATGCACCCCACACATTGTTATAACTGATATTTAGCTTGTTTTAAAAGGTCGGTCTTAACACAACTCAGCAGACATAAATTTTGCAAAGGGGAAAGCACACTGAACTGCCTCAAATGGCATTGGAGTTTCCTGTTTTCCAGTATGGTTTGATGGTTCTACGCACTGATGCTAGTAGCCCCATGGGGCTGGGCAGGGAAGAGTCAGAGTCCCACACAGGACGTATAAGTAGTAGTTTTCTAGGAAGCAACTTCCTTATGTAGCAAAAATACACCTTAACTCGCTTCTTTGATTTTTTGCAGGAGTATCAAACTACCACATTTTGTATCTATTAACAGATAAACAAAATACTACTTTGGTTTCCCTGACATCAATGAGAATATAATTAACTTAAAACCTACCTATTTCAGCTTCATTGAGGTGAATTTTTAACATGCAGATCCTTCTTTCTGAAGGCCCACAGCTATATCTGATGTTAAATGCGTCTCTGCATCTCAGGTGTTTCCCCCCTACCTTTTATTTTTGTTTTAAATGCAAATTGCATTCTCTGAGGCTGTCTGATTATTAATACGTTCAGAGCAGCAATGGAGATCTAACCTTTTCTTTCCTTGCTATGGTCCTAAGGACTATCCCACTTTTTACTTTATTTTTTTCATTTCTATACCGCTTTATATTTTTAATAAAAATCTCAAAGCGGTTTACAGCATATTAAATCAATAAAACAATAGTCGGGCGACATTCCTCCGGCCTCATGAGGAGCCTCTTCAGTAGGACTGGGTGAGTGTGGGCATTGCCCCCTAGGCCAGGTGGAAAGGGCCACTTCTGAAGATGATATTTTGCAAACCTCTTTGATGTTTTTTTCACAGTCAAGCAGTATATCAGTTTTATTAAATAAATAAAAAATATTTGCACTGTGGGGGAATCTCCCATTAACTCCAAAGAGGACTTTCCTTACTTGCTTTGATCCCAGCTGACGCCATCTGCATTAAACAAACAACTCTTCAAGTTAATGTCAAAGCTTTGGCTCTGAATTTCCACACATACTGTACAGATTGAAATGGAGCAAAAGTACTCAGATGCAGTAACTCGTAGAGAGTTTGACAACAACAACAACAATTTATTTATACCCTGCCCATTTGACTGGGTTTCCCCAGCCACTCTGGGTGGCTGAAGGTTGCTTGCCTGCTCATTATGTAGTTTCTCCAAATATAATCTCTGATCATTTTTTGAAGCCTATTTTTGAAGCCTATAAAGCCTGCTTGGCCAGAGATAATAGCAGGACACAAATAAAGAAGCATACATACTACAGGGACAATCTGAAGAGAAACCAGAGTTAAACAAGGTAACACTGACTTTCTCGTGCTATCTTCAACTTTTTCTAAACTGAATTATTGCCAGCAGCCATAACTAAAAGGAGTATTGATATTGAACCTGTGGTTTAGTCAGAGAAAAAGTAGTACCGGTAATTACAGTCCTTTAATAAGTTAAGGAAATCTCTTGAGACCTCACAGGTTCCCTTGAAACTGTTCCATCCATCCCCAGAAAAAGAAGTTAATTCTCTCTCTATCTCTTTCTCTCTTTCCTCCTTATGAAAATCAAGATTTGGGAACAAAGAAGAATATATTACATTTATGAATGACTTTCTCGAGCATGAGTGGGCTGGCATGAAACGCTTCCTGATAGAAATTTCTAATGCGGACACCATCTCCGGCACTCCAGGATTTGAAGGCTTCATAGATTTGGGACGGGAGATCGCTGTCTTACATTCCTTGCTGTGGGAAGTTGTATGTCAGCTGGACAAGGTAATCTAGGCTGGAGGTTGGGGAGGGCTGGCCGGATCCGTGATAGTCTCCTGGTTACAATAATTATTACTCTATAGGATCCAGTACTTCATGAGAAGTTCACTTTAAAATAAAGAAAAGTAATTGACCAGCCTTTATTCCACACATGGCTAAAGGTTTGAGAGGGTGAGAACAGTCAATAAGAAGCTTGAGCCAACTGCATGAATTTTGTAGAGGCTCGTGTAGTTTTATTAAGCTGTTTACGTTTTTTTAAAATCCTCCACTAATTCTGATTGAGCAGCTTAAGCTATTCTTTGTTTGGCCTTTACATTTTAAAACAAATTTGGCCTCTCACAAACATAATCTTGGGGTTTGACCTTAGATGATGCAACACGCCATGCTTAATGTTGAAAAGGGAAAGTCAGGGTGGGGTGAGGAGAACTTAAAGAGGATGGCAGGCGGGGAAGGGAGTGGACCAAAAACACAGCAGACAAAGAGATGCTGTTCACATTGCTACATTGCTACATGGTTTAGCTGTGCTCAGTAGCAACTGCCCATCACTCTTGCAAGTTTTTAAACCCTATATTGCTGTCCATAATTCTATATAATTAAACTACTCCAGCTAGACTTTTCCTTTGAAGGAACAGGTTGTCAGGGAATTGTTTCAGCCGTGATGGTGGGTTATTACTCTTTGAAGAACTGAAAAATTACTGTTAATTGAATTTCCTGTTGGCACTGCGCACAAGTATTTTGTACAAGAACATTACGTTTGCATCTTGTGTTTTTGTCAAAATGTGAAGTTCCCTGCCTCTTTTCCTTTCTCCATTCCTCCACACATCCTTATTTTGCATTCATGAAACCCACATATTTTTTGGACAATTTTTCCCAGGCTACTGGAATGACTTCATGTCTTGACATAATATTATTTCCCATGTGCATGAGGCCCCTTAAAAGCAAAGCATTTGTCTCAGTTGTTAATGAAAAAGTAGGCAAATGCAAATTATCCAAAACCTAACATTAGAGACAGGTGTGCTCTTCCTTTCCAATACAGTGATGCTATGGACTAATGGGATGGTAAAGGTAAAGGTAAAGGGACCCCTGACCATTAGGTCCAGTCGTGTCCAACTCTGGGGTTGCGGCGCTCATCTCGCTTTATTGGCTGAGAGCCGGCGTACAGCTTCTGGGTCATGTGGCCAGCATGACAAAGCCTCTTCTGGCGAACCAGAGCAGCGCACGGAAATGCCGTTTACCTTCCCGCCAGAGCGGTTCCTATTTATCTACTTGCACTTTGACGTGCTTTCAAACTGCTAGGTGGGCAGGAGCTGGGACTGAGCAACAGGAGCTCACCCCGTCGCAGGGATTCGAACTGCCGACCTTCTGATCAGCAAGCCCTAGGATCTGTGGTTTAACCCCCAGCGCCACCTGGGTCCCTCAATAGGATGGTAGTCCAGGTTAAATTGCTTTTTGCTTTATTTCTTCACAATAAGTAGTGATGATCAGGCAAGCGGATAAGGCCATAAAGTTGGGAACCACTTGGGATTCAATAAAGGAAGTGTTTAATTATATTTCTATCAGTCTAGTTGTTGGTTTTTAAATGTAAAGATAAACACAATGGCCATTCACAACAGCTGCCATTTGCAATAATGCAATTATCTTATGTTAATTAACTCCAGTAGTAGAAGAGGTAACCACAGTAGACTTGCATGCTCCCAGGGCCAGCTAATTGGAAGGAGGCATGCTCAGAGCAGGAACTCACACAGAGGCACAGCAGCAACCTCCTCTGTGAGTTGGCACTTGTGATTCATCAGAACCTTAATTGGCTTCTCATGACACATTGGCCGTTGTCTCCCGGCACAGTAGTGTGCCCTAGATTACAGTTTGGGAATTACTGTTCTTTATGGATTTCAGATGGGACTTCCTGGACTCAGCTGTGGACAGAAATGAATTTACATCCAAACCAGAGTCCACTCAGAGGCCTCTAAGCTCTGGCACAAAGATGCAGCTTGCTCTTAGGCTATAGATATTATTGCACACTGATGAGTTATTTGTCCTCATTGGAAGTATAGTTCCCGTGTGCAGAGAGGTTCTGAATCCATCGCACAACACAGCAGCTTCCAAGCAGGTTTTACCTTGCCCAGACTCAGGCCACCCACCCACACCTTCCAGTTGCCTCCACTATGATAGCCAGTTGGCAAAAATGCCCTACCTGTTATAGACAGAACAGAACCCACTTGGAGTCCTCACCCTCACGCTTGTACATAACATCCCATTTTTTAAAACAATAAATGATGTAGAGCTCAGGGAGCATGCATAAAATTAACCTGGTCTATTCCAGTTAAACTAAGCATCAGAGCAGGTGGCTTCTACCTATTAATGATCACAAACAGCAAATTAATGAAAAGAGGTTAAAGGCAAAGACTAATTAAATGGATATCTTTAAACACGAACACTGCACTTCCACACATATTCTTTTAGTGCAAACGTCCTGAATGCAAATCTCCCTGTATGTCAGCATGCATTTCCCTGACCACAGCACACTTTTTTGGGGGGGGGGGCTGGAAACTTCTTTGCAATTGAATTATTCTCTAGTTTTCTGAATCCCATTTCAATTGGTAGCAATTGCAGTTGTCCCCCCACCCCCAATCCCGTTTCTACTACCCTTCCCTTTGAATGCAGTTTGCTTTGCATGACAGTTTTGTGTTGGAATGGCAAGTAGTTTTGTTCTGTTGAGCATGACCTTTTTATTTTGGGGGGTCAGTTTTTAATTTCTATTTCCTTTTCTTTCCTCAATGTCTGCCGCACCCTGTTTCGTCTCCTCCATCCGTCTGGTCGCCGTGGTTCCGCTGCTCCATAACAATGCATTGTGGTCCTGCCCACACCCACACACAAATGCCACCTTCTTTCCTTCCAACTTCCACTCTCCCACCCATGTTCATCATTGTTTTATTTTTTTTATATAAAAAACCACATTCAAAACAAAACAAATACTCAAATGGCGGGTGCCACGGTGCTTATTGTCGAATCAGGGTGAAAATTCCTTCCTACAGGCAACGGTAGAAAAATTGGGACCTTTGCCACGCATCCTCGCAGATATTGCGAAGGCCACAACAAACCCCACGCCGATCCAGCAACAATTGAGACGCCTGGCAGATCACAACTCAAGCCCCAACGTCAGCCTCTCCTCAGGGCTGCAAAAAATCTTTGAGGACCCTGTTGACAGGTACGCAGCACCAAGCTATCCCTGGGGTTATATGGCTGTCAGGAAGATGCATTGCCCTGGGAAATAGGGGCGAGGTCTTAAGGGAGCCTGTAGACCTCCAGTTGTTGAACTCCAGTTCCCATTTTCCCTAGCCAGCATGGCTCACAAGTAGGGATGATGGAAGCCATAATGCAGAAACATCTGGAAAGCCGTAGGTTTCCCATCCCTGGCTTAAAGTGACCATTTTATAGACTGGGAAGCCTTATGCTAAACCCCTGGTCCATGTAGCCTGTTGTGTTCTACTGCGACCAGCAGCACAGCTCCAAGTCAAACATTCCCAGCCCTGCTATCTGATATCCTTTCTAAGTGAAGGTGGCAGCAATGGATGCTGGAAGGATGCACTCTACCACTGAGCTGCAGCTTGTGACCAAAGTGTTTGACCCAGAGTAGACCTTGGTCAAGCTGGTATATCAAGGACTGGGTTTCCCATATTATATTAACACTTAGCATGGATATACTGCTTAAAAGTGTTCACCGTTATTATCTCAGCAGTGCTGACTACAGCCTGTAGGGTAAGCCAGTCTTATCATCCCCACCCAGATGTGAAACTCACCGTGCTACACTAGCTCTCGTTCTAGAATAGTTCCTGTGCCATAGCAATGAGTAAACGGTGCGTTTCCACATTTTCTCAAGCTCGTTTTAATGCATAGTTGTAAATAGCCAATTGCCTGTGGCAGATAAGAACTGTCTGTCAGCAACCAAGCAGGCAAGTTGTGCCAGAGAGTTCTTTTTATCACACTTTTTAGCCTCAAATGTCTCAGATATGTATGGATAGGCACGATTTATTTGCAAGGGTTTGTTTATTATTCTTTAACAAACTTTACCCTTTTCTCTATGTCACCAGTAAGGTTAGAAAGCTTTTCTCCTACCATCGCTGTTTAATACATGATTGTGGGCGATGGTATTCTGAGTAGGCAAGAACAAAGGCAAAAAGTGGCGTCTAACAATGTGGGTGCCCAAGGTTTCCATTCTGGTGGCAAGTCACCTTAGGAAGTTCAGGGATATTTCCTGGACTTAGCTCGCAGTATGAGGGTAGAGCTTTAGCATTGGAATCTGAAATTGGGTTCATTATCAAGTTATGAGATAAATACAGTCAAAACAATCTCTTTGGAGCTGGAAGGAGAGGGTATTTGGGAAAGTGAAACGTTCTATCAGTTTCACTTAAAACTTAAGCTGTTAGCTAGCAAACAGGAATCGCCGTGCTCAGTGTGTTTTAGGGCCAGGTCAGGTCTTTAGGTTTAAAGGTAAAAGGACCCCTGACCATTAGGTCCAGTCGTGTCCGACTCTGGGGTTGCGGCGCTCATCTCGCTTTATTGGCCGAGAGCCGGCGTACAGCTTCCGGGTCATGTGGCCAGCATGACAAAGCCGCTTCTGGCGAACCAGAGCAGCACACGGAAATGCCGTTTACCTTCCCACCAGAGCGGTTCCTATTTATCTACTTGCACTTTGACGTGCTTTCGAACTGCTAGGTGGGCAGGAGCTGGGACCAAGCAACGGGAGCTCACCCCGTCGCAGGGATTCGAACCGCCGACCTTCTGATCAGCAAGCCCTAGGATCTGTGGTTTAACCCACAGGGCCACCTGGTCTTTAGGTTTAGGTGAGCACAGACAAGTCTCCGACTTGTGAACTCCCTTTCCCTCCCTGCCTACCAAACAGGAAAGGAGGGCAGTGGAGGCTCCCAGTTCCACAGTTTGAGCCTGATTTGTATAAGCTACCGTATTTTTCGCTCCATAACGCGCACCGGACCATAACGCGCACTTAGTTTCTAGGGGAGGAAAACAAGAAAAAATAATCTGACTCAAAAACAAAACTCTCATTTTGCAGGGGCGACGGAGGACGGGAAAGCAGCCCGAATTCGGGCTGCTTTCTCGTCCTCCGCTGTTCCCCCGCTGGCGGAGGCGACGGAGGACGGCAAAGCAGCCCGAATTCGGGCTGCTTTCTCGTCCTCCGCTGTTCCCCCGCTGGCGGGGGCGACGGAGGACGGGAAAGCAGCCCGAATTCGGGCTGCTTTCTCGTCCTCCGCTCCTCCCCCGCTGGCGGGGGCGACGGAGGACGGGAAAGCAGCCCGAATTCGGGCTGCTTTCTCGTCCTCCGCTGTTCCCCCGCTGGCGGAGGCGACGGAGGACGGCAAAGCAGCCCGAATTCGGGCTGCTTTCTCGTCCTCCGCTGTTCCCCCGCTGGCGGAGGCGACGGAGGACGGCAAAGCAGCCCGAATTCGGGCTGCTTTCTCGTCCTCCGCTGTTCTCCCGCTGGCGGGGGCGACGGAGGACGGGAAAGCAGCCCGAATTCGGGCTGCTTTCTCGTCCTCCGCTCCTCCCCCGCTGGCGGGGGCGACGGAGGACGGGAAAGCAGCCCGAATTCGGGCTGCTTTCTCGTCCTCCGCTGTTCCCCCGCTGGCGGGGGCGACGGAGGAAGGGTAAGCAGCCCGAATTCGGGCTGCTTTCCCTTCCTCCGCTCCTCCCACGCTGGCGGCTTCGCTCCATAACGCGCACAGACTTTTCCCCTTCCTTTTTAGGAGGGAAAAAGTGCGCGTTATAGAGCGAAAAATACGGTAACTTTAGTTAGAACAAGCCAGAAGTAATGCAAAACTGTTCTTTAGTCAAAACTGGAATTGAGGGCTTTCAGTGTTCTCTTCCCATGTACAAAGGAGTAGGAGAGTGGGGAGCATATGAGCCCAGAGGCTTGCAGCAACTCATTTATGAGGTTTTCTGAGCCTGGCCTAGGCGATACTGTTCCAGTGAATTGTGTTTCGTTTGTTGTTGTTTTTAAGAAAAGAGCTGCGTTTTTGTGAGGCACAGCTTCCATTCTCCTCACCTTTGGTACTGTTTCTGTTCAACTTCACAGTGAGGTCAAATTGAAGCCGCCACCCCAGGAAAATGAAGGGTACTTCAAAGGCAAGTTGTTGCTGATTCAACAGTCATCGTCACGAAGTGTGACTTACTCAGACAAGAGTGACGAGACTAACATGCCCAATGTCCGAAGCATATCGCTGATGGATCTCCAAGATCCCAATGTTGTGCAGTGTGATTCCGGGTCCGTGGTGCATGATGCTCCTGTACGTTTATCCGGCAGCCAGCTTTCTGTCGTCCAGGTGGCGAACATCAAGCAGCTCCACAGCACACCACAGAGCACCCCTCAGGTCAGGAGGCCCCTGAACATAGCACTCAACCAGCAGGCCCTTTCCTTCCAGAACCCTGTTTACCATATGAACAACCCCGCCCAGCCCATGCCAAAGGTGTCCATGGACTCCAGCTTGGAGAATCTGAGTGTCACCAGTTCCCGGAGCCAGAATAGCGAAGACCTTAAACTCAGTGGGCCGAGCAACAGCAGCATGGAGGACTTCACCAAGCGCAGCACACAGAGCGAGGACTTTCCCCGACGGGGCACAGCACTGGACAAGCACATGCCCATGGTGTTACCTCGCCAGAACAGCACTGGGCAGGCCCAGATCCGCAAAGTGGACCAAGCGGGACTGGGTGCGAGAGCCAAGGCGCCCCAGTCCCTTCCGCACAGCGCTTCTCTGAGAAGCACAGGGAGCGTGTCTGTAGCATCTGCCACGATGGCAGCGGAGCCTCTTCAGAACGGCAACCGGTCCCGGCAGCAATCCTCGTCCTCCCGGGAGAGCCCGGTTCCCAAAGTGCGTGCCATCCAGAGGCAGCAAACGCAACAGGTAGGAGCATAATCTGTGCTGGTACCTTTGAATTTGAGGCTAGTTCGTTTGTGTGTGTGTGTGTGCGTGTGTGTGTGTGTGTTGTGCATGATAGAAGGAGCAGGGATCGGTTTGCATAAGTGGCCAGCCTACAACTCGGGTACCATGAAAGGCACAGGAGCAGTAGTTTGTGGCACACCTGGGCAGGAACAGGCTGACCTGCGGTCCTAGGGAGGACATAGGCTGGCCTGCTTCCAGAGGCGTAGGAAGGTCAGGTGGTACCCGGTGCGAAAGATTTATTGTCACCCCCACACACACATTGATTTTTGATTTTTGATTTTTATTTTTTGCCTGCAAAAATGGTTTTACGGTATTTCATATTTTCTTACAAAGGAATAATAATAAGTAAAAATAAACTTTTATTTATATCCCGGCCGAAGTTGGGCTCAGGGCGGCTAACATCAGATACATAACATTGATATAAAATCAAACAATAATTAAATTACCCCCTAAAAACATGTCAAAATCAAATTAAAGTCTAATTAGATGGCTTTCCGCAGGGTTAGGGTTGGGAACAGTAAGTGCTCCACTGAATTGGAATTTCAGCCTTCACGACATAGGAAAACAGCCAAGTAAACAGCTAGAGGAGGGTCAAGATATTAACTGATATGCATGAAATTTCATATATAGCTATATAATCCCTAGTGTAGTAAGATAAGTCCTTTGGAGCAGGCATTTTAAAAAAAAGTTTTTAATGAACCACCCTAGTAGGGCAGTAATAGTTCCTTGATAATTTGTCACCCCCTCCATGATGGAACCTGGGGCGGCCCACCCCCTGCCTCCCACTTCCTACGCCCCTGCCTGCTTCTTCAGTGCCAAGACTGCAACAAAAAGGGACTCCAAGCTACTTGGGTGGGGCTGCCTATGCGCCGTGGTCCTCATAAGATGGCCACTGCCTCATTTTTGTTCCTGGCTTGTAGAATGATTAACGAAAAGGTCGGCTCCCAATGACAGAGAGCAGGGGATGCGATTTGCAGTGCATAGCAGTGAACAACTTAAAACACAACTAACACTTTTAAATAAAAATGGACACACAATAATTTAAAGTGCATGTGTGAAATATCTATACAGAGAAGGAAATGCAAGCCACTGAGAGAAAATCATCTTTTCCTAAACAAACAAACCCCCCAGAAATTGGGTTTGTGGGGCGTGATAATTGCTATGATACAAGGTTGTTGTAAGGATTACTGATGAAAATGTATTTTGAATGTTCCAGTGCAATATATAAATGTAAAGTACTGACTGATATCTTTTGTCAAGGTCAGATTTTCTAGGCATTCTTGTTTATGCTATAAAAAAAAATCCAAGCATTGCTTGGGCAGCCGTTTTGACTTATGTCTGACTGTTAGTTAGTCATTAGGATACAGTTGGTTGATTTTGGCCAAGAAAGTGCAGAGCAACAAAATAAGAATTTCCCATTTGAAAATCTAGCAATTGCTTGCCCAATTCATGGATCTTAGAGGGATCGTCGTGAATGGGTGTGTTTGTGCACCAATGCATATATGCACTTCTTGCTGGGAAAAGCCCTGCCTTGACATAACACCCTCCAGAGGTGCGTTTGTCTCCTTTGGGGGTAAGTTACTGGAAATAGCTGGAAAATAAACAAGCACTTACTTGAAGGCAGAAGAGGGAGGAGGAGAATAGGCTTGTTGTTGGGTTTTTCAGGAGCAGTGTCTTACTGTCAGTGATGCTTCTATCATGCATATGATGTCATGCTGTCATAGGATGGCTTACATATGGAAAGCACATAAGCCCAGAGCTTTTGAAAGAAACTCTCCCCAGCCTTACTCCTTCTACTGTTCCCCAGGCACATTTATGTTTCAGGATTTGCTTTTCACTTCCTGGGCTCTGTAGACACCATGTTTATAATAATCTTTAATACGGTCAAAGACCAGCAAGAAAATTATACAATCCAATTCATGGAATTGGTATTTACTTAATAAAATTACAATTTAAAATTTGCAGATTTTAAAATTTTTATAGATGGGTCTTAGCCACCTATCGACATTCCTACGGTAGTTCAACTAAGATATCAGTCACTGGTATTTGCTGCCATCACTGTTCGTCTTACTCTTGTCGCTATATAGCAAAATTTTGCAACAATCCTGGTGGTCTCTGTATCTTTATCAGCTAGAAGGTATCTACCGGTAGTGTAAACCTCCTCTGATCGGCCGGGCAGTTTCACCAAAAGCGGTTCGATCAGTTCTTTTCTTGAGTCACGATACAGTGGGCAGACACCATGTGTTTTGAGTACAGGACTGCCACCACCCCCAGCAAAAGAAATCTTGAAAACTGTAGTTTGTGATGGGTGCGGGAAATTGTAGCTCTGTGTGGGGTAAACTACGATTCCCAGGATTCTTGGGGGGAGAGCCATGTGCTTTAAATGTATGGTGTGTACATGGTCTAAGTGAATGATGCTTGCTTTAAAAAATGGTGTTGAGAGGTGTCCTGAGACCTCTTTCCCTTTCATGACATCACTTTCACTACAGCCAGCAGCATTAGCCTGATCTTGCAAATGCCTGCTCAGATTTCCACTTGTTTCTTCCTTTTCCGCTTCAAGTCTTGTAGATTTCAATCCATTTGTAGTTTGTTCAGTGCCTGCAGAAGTAATGAGTATCTCTAGGCAGAAGGGGAGATCGTTTAATGCCAGCAGATATTTTCAGTTGCAGTTTATGCCATGGAATTCTCTCCCAAATGTGGCCAGTCTCTTTGTGGGCAAGTTTGATTGTCCGATTCTCCTTTTCTTATTAATGGTTGTTTGTTCCCAACAAGAGAGGGGAGCCCTTTATTGGACTTGAAGAGTTCCCTGTGTGTTCTGTATTCCTCTTGAGTGAGTAGGTGGGGAACAAATGCAAACAAGCAGCAGTAGCAAAATGCCTTCATTCAAACCAAGCAAGAGTCCTAGCAGAGTAGTGAGCCTTTGAGTTTCACAAAACGCTTTCGGACTGGACGCTAAGCAAAGGGGGGGGTGCAGGGAGAAAATAACGTTGCTGGCAAAGGTGGAAGCCCTGTCTGCAGTATGCGAAAGCCTGGAGATGAGGTTCAGGAAGCTCTTTGCGGATTAACTTAATTGTTTTGATGTAACCCAGTGTTTCCCAACCTCCTCGGGGCAACGGCACACCTGTCCCGCGAAAAAAATCTCGCGGCACACGAGGGGTGCAGCGCGGCTCGAGGGGGCTTTACTCCCGAGTAAGCCCCCTCGAGCCGCGCTGGGCCGGCCCGGGACGCGGACGGCAGCAGGCGAGGTGGCTCCCGGGCGCCGCGCGCTCCGCCTCAGGGGTGTCCCGGTCCCGCCCCGAGAGCCGCCTCCTGGGGCCGCGCCCCGCCCGCCCGCCGCTCCATCCCGGGAGCTCCCGGCCGAGCTGACAGTCCGGCTCCAGGCGGGGTGTCCGCGCGCCCTGGCGGGAGGGAGGGGAAGGACCCAGGCGGGCGAAAACGGAGCGGGAGATCGGCGGGCCAGGCGCCCGCCCCCCCTCCCGCGCCCAGCCCACCGGCAGCACCTCCACCCGGCCCCGAGGCAGAGGCAGCGGGCGAAGCGCCCGGTAGCCAAGGGAAGGCGGCGGTGGGCGAGAGGGAAGCTGGGACCGACCCGGAAGCGGAAGAGGACCAGGGCGGCACAGCAGCCGGTGTCTTCCCGCGGCACAGGAGCCGGTGTCTTGCGGCACACTCCTGTGCCGCGGCACACCGGTTGGGAAACGCTGATGTAACCAATGCAAGAAGATCACAGGTCAGCACTGAATCATGAAAGCATACTAGAACAAAGACGCAATGGCTGCTGTTTCTTTTAAAATACAAAAGCCAGCAATTATTCAAATCTACCTCTAGCACTAATTGGAACTCATGGGTCCCTTGAAAGGCAGAGAGCAGAAGTAGAGAGAAGCATTATAACCCTTATATTAGCAAAGAAAGTGATTAATTTTATGTGAGGAATGGGATTTTCAGTAATCTTTCTGAATCTTTCTCCCCCCCCCCCACCCACCCAGCCGTTCGATCATTTAATGTGAGGACTGGCTTGCTTGCAGCCTGTGCACTTTAAATCAGTTTATATAAAACATACATATGAAAAATAGATGTTTTAAAATGCTATAGTTATTCTTATTAGGATGAGTTCTCATGATAGGTTTCTGCTGATGGAGTGGATCTGTTCCATCTCTTTGCTGCTTATTCTTTGTCCCTTTGCCATGTTGCATTCTGCAATTTGAAAGTTAACGTGGAGACAGGCATGGTATTTTAAGAATAATCTCAGCGGTTTCTTTCACATAACACAGTTTTCATTACAAATGAAACAATAGCAGAAAATCAAATACTATTTAATATGTGATCAGCCCTTCAATTGTAGTGTAGCTCCTCCCTCTGCCTTCATAAAAGTGTCTTAAAGTAGATTACCTGGCCATGTTAAATCAGCACTTGTACATTTATTATAAACGTTCAGGTTTCAGATTGTTTTTTAAAAGGTATAAGCAATTTTCAAAACCATGCAAAACTGCTTCTGAGATTGCAGAATGCATGGGGGGAGGTTGGCGTCACACGCGCTAGCCAACTGACATCCTCTACCGCCAGCTTTTCCTTTCTGCAAACAGCCACATTGGGGGGGGGGGAATCTGAACTGGTTTTTCAGAAAGGGGGGAAGTAGATTCATACCAAAGGTAGGAAGAGTGCCAGCTATTCTAAAAACGTCACCGCTGTTGTCTTAATCATAAATGGGATGGCTGCAGTTGCATAAGCCTAACTAATGCAGTCTAATCTGTTCCCCTCCTGCGCTCTCATCTTCCTTGGAAGAATGGTCAATGATCTTCCATGATAAAAAAATTCCTGGCAGCCTTTCTAAGCAAGGCATAATAACTGCAGCAGTCATTCTTTTTCCTGGACAGCATGGGGGCTCTTGTTGCACAGTCTCTCTTCCTCTACAGGACAGAGGAGCACAGTCTCAAATGGTAGCGCCTGCTTGGTGTAAAGGGTTGCGGTTAAAGCAGTCAGCTGTGGCGTTAAGTAAGAGCTTTTTGCCATCTGCGTCTTTCACAGAAAAATGACCATCTTTTCTTGATTGCTTTGTATTGTGCTCCTGCACCATACTTTCCCGAAGCAGAGTGTGATATGTTTTGTCAGCAATGGATAGCTGGCCTATCGCTGGCAGACCCCAAAGCATCCTCTGAGCAGGGTGTTTCACTATGATTGAATATGTGGAGCATATTTATACCACAGTCTGTCTTCCAGCAATCAGGCAGTCCAAAACTCTTCTCTTCTAATAAGCTAGAATTGCTATAAATTGTGATTTGCCTGGTTGAAGGAGAGGCCGGGAGACTATCACGGCAAACAAGGTTTATGTGAAGTCCAATGAAAACTAGAGACCTTGAGCAAGATGCCCCAAGCCTGGCCAGGTCCAGCCTGAAAAGATGTTGAAACAGGGTTGAACTCCTCCACATTGTGATATATCAATCAATCAAATCTTTATTACGGTCCAGAGGCCCAACAATTCATTACAAAACAGTACACAATTTTGACAGCCCGCCTTCAGGTTACCCAAGCATTTTGTTCAGACTTAGGAATAGGGATCATTGGTTCTTGCAACCACCGATAGAAACTTCGCCACTGCTAATGTTCTGTCATTTGTCCGGTCTTCCAGTAGGAACCTGACATAGTAAGCCTCTGATTTTCCCGGGAAAGGTACTAGCAAGGGTAATATCAGTTCAGCCCTGGCTTGCTCGAATTTCACACAGTGCAGCAAAATATGTTTTATAGAGTCAATGTCTTGGGCACATGAGCATAGTCTGTCCTGGTATGGAAGTCCTCTCAATCTGCCATCCAACACTGCAGAAGGAAAGACGTTAAGTCTGGCTTTTGTAAATAGCCTTCGGTAATTTGGAACTGTCAGATTTTTAATATAAGATGTTAACTTAAAGGCATGCCCATATTGTACACCTACTGCCAGCGGACTGCAGACTGCGTGTGATCGATGTCACAAGTCACTGTGTGTAATATCCCAGAGTCTTTGCTTTAAAGTCTTTAGGGCACCTTCATAACCCAGGCAATAGAGTTGGGTGGGTGACAGACCAATAGAGGTAGCTTTTTTTGCCATTGTTTTCTGCCAGTTGCTGACATACTCCTCATTATTCAGGTGTTGATATAGACCCTCCCCTAGCTCAAACACTGCAATCTTGAGCCAATGTTTTAGTGCAGCCCACCATGCCTTAGTTGAAATTGGACATTCACCAGCTTATAATAAAAGTATGGAGTTGGGGACACAGTTGGGTACCTGAAGCAGAGATTGCAAAAATTTTGCTTGAAAGCCATCTAGCTTTGGCAGGTCCCCATTATGCCAGACATTTGCAGCATACAGGAGTTGGGGGACTGATTTTGCGTTGAAAACCCTTAAGGCTGCTGGTACATACTTGCCGCCCTTTTTGAAAAAGAACCTGAGTATGGCTAGCTTTGTGATCTCTGCCTTTAGAAGGGAGGTTTGCCAGTGGTACTTCCAAGATCTTGTATGATGTAATGTAAGCCCTAGATAGCTGAAATATTTAACCTGTTCAAGGTTATGGCTATCCAACACCCAATTTAACCGGGAGAAGCTTCTTTCGAATACTAAGATTTTTGATTTCCCATAGTTAATGGATAAGCCATTTTCAAGACAGTAATCGGAAAACTTCCTTAGCAGATGTTTCAGACCTGGTCTGGAACGTGAAATGATGGCCAATATATTATTGTGATATATTAAAATGGAAGCAGCACTACAAAACCCACCCCACAGTGTTGCATTTCGGATTATAGCAAAAACATTATTAACTGATAATGTTGCATGCATCTGTCCATGGAATTGATAAAAATACTTTCCTCCACTCCCTTCACGTGGGAAGCAGCAACAGAATGGGCTCTGTAAATGTGATTCCTTCATGCACATTACTGGGGTGGGGCACAGCCACACTCTGGAGACCAGGCTCTGTCTGCCAAAGTGTGTGTCTTGGCTCCAGGTGTCATTGAGTGTAACCTGTGGCTAGGATAGCTCTCCTTCTGGCAAACAGTGAGATAGGGAGTCTCTCACACTCCCATGCTTCTCTTGCAGATTAATTCACCTGTAGACTCTGCCACAATGTCGCCTGTGGAAAGGACAGCTGCTTGGGTCCTCAACAATGGGCAGTATGAAGAAGAGGAGGAAGATGCTGATCAAAACCAAGATGAAGCAAAGCATGCAGAAAAGGTAGTGGCTGCATGCCAGCTCTGGGTCCCAAACGGGTCTGCAAGAGGAGGGAAACACCTGGAATTTCCAAGTGAGGTGCTGATGACACCCAGCTCTGTATTTCAGTTATTAAACAACTGGATGTTGGATGCTGTTGTTGTTATATAATATCAGTGTCTGGAAGCTGAAGTCAGGCAGATGTGGGATAGCCAATAGAGGCTGAATCCAGACAGGTGAACAGGATCTCTTCAAGTCTTGGGCAGAGCAAGGGCATTATTGGGAGAATTTCCTAGGGGGCTTCAGGGCTACTTCCTCTGTTTTTCAGTTACTGGTTGTTGTTTTTTACAGTGTGCACTGAAACCATTGCCTTAATTTCCCATCTATACATACGCAAATTGGTGACATGAACATGTTCTCTCAAATACCTAGCAATGCCACTAGCACAGAGTAGGTTTTTCTGTGATTTACAGAACAATAATTTCCTTCAGCTAGACAGCTTCAGAATCTGGCAGTTGTTTTTGATCCAGCCCTGCTTTTTGCTAACAAGTTATTGGTTTCACATGCTTTTCAGGCTCATCCCTTCTTGGGCACAGAGAGCCTTGCAATGCAAATCCATGCTTTTGGAACCTCCAGGCTTGGCTACTATATCAAACTCTGCATAGGGCTGCCCTTGAAGTCAACTTGGAAGTTTCAGCTAGTGCAGAATATTGCTATACATCTCCTTATGATATGAGGCATTGCAAATGACTCCAGCTAGTTTTGTTGCACCTGCACTGGCTGTCCAGATGTTTCCAGTGCAGTCCAGTTTGAGGCACTGTGGTTTGCCTGTATGCAAACAGCCTGGGTCCTATTTATCTCAAAGAGCGTCTCCTTACGTCATCTCCCACATCATCTTCTCAGGCCCTGCTTCGAGTACCAACACCCATGCAAACTGAGAAATGTCACAGGAGCCCTGGAAAGAAATTCCCCCTGGTGTCCACCATTTGCCCTCTGTCAGCCCTGCAAAATACATCTCTTCCATTTGGCCTTTAACTCAGCTCTGTAGCTGGTCTTTTCTGACGTTGTTTATTTGAGGGTTGCTGTGGGTTTTGTTTTTGGTCTTTTTCGCAGATTTCTTGCTGTTTTTACTTTCCTTTAATTGAACACCACCTTGAATATTGGAAAGGGAGCTAATAAATGCTTTAACTAAACAATGTCCATCCTTGCCTCCGACCTGCAGTATGAACAGGAGATAACCAAACTCAAAGACCGCCTGAAGGTGTCGAGCCAGCGGTTGGAGGAGTACGAGCAGCGGCTCCTGGTGCAGGAGCAGCAAATGCAAAAGTTGCTGATGGAATATAAGGCCAGGTTGGAAGACAGTGAGGAGAGGTTGCGAAGGCAGCAGGAGGAGAAGGATAGTCAGATGAAGAGCATCATTAGCAGGTAAGGTGAAAGAGTCTTGTCATGAGTGGGAGAGGCTGGAAAGTTTGAAGGAGGGAGCAAAAAGACTTCTCTGAATCGCAATCTGAGCTTTCCATCTTCATGTGTGGGCAGCTGTGAGGTGGATATGTGTCCTCCTCGAGAGTAAGCGACTCAGCAGTCCGTTTGTCTTTAGTACAAGTTTATTTCACCATTAAGTTCTACACTTCATCCTCCTCCGATGAGTCAGATTCTCCAAGTAAGGGCTTCCGCTTTTCCCCCCAGCATAAAAGCCTCTTAAAACTCCAACGCCTCCTTTCACTCCTCCTTTTCCGCTTTTTGACTCTGCTGGCCCCTGCGTTCCCTTCATCCCTTTCACTTTCATCCTCCCTGGAGGTTGTTGCAGAGGCTCCGGCAACATCCTCGACCCCTTGTTCACCCTCCGTCTCCATGTTCTCCTCTCCTCCCATAGGCTCCCACGCCACCCTCTCTTCCTCCGTCAGCACAGGTGGCGAGACCTCTTCACCCCCACTTCTCCACACCTCCTTCCCTGTCTCTGGCGACAGCCTAGGCGCTGCCTCTTCCTGCTCCCATGCTCGCAATACCTCCTCTGGCGTCCATGGGTGACCTCCGGATGCCTCTGTCCCTTCCGCCACCCCTCCTGGCTCGGGCCAGTCCCTGACAGCAGCTCCCTTGTGAAATGTAACAGTAGCTAGGGACGCGGGTGGCGCTGTGGGTTAAACCACTGAGCCTAGGGCTTGCCGATCAGAAGGTTGGCGGTTCGAATCCCCGCGACGGGGTGAGCTCCTGTTGCTCAGTCCCTGCTCCTGCCAACATAGCAGTTTGAAAGCACAAGGTGCAAGTAGATAAATAGGTACCACTCCGGAGAGAAGGTAAACAGCATTTTCGTGCTCTGCTCTGGTTCGCCAGAAGCGGCTTAGTCATGCTCGCCACATGACCCAGAAGCTGTACGCTAGCTCCCTCGGCCAGTAAAGCGAGATGAGTGCTGCAACCCCAGAGTCGTCCGCGACTAGACCTATTGGTCAGGGGTCCCTTTACAAAAAAAGAAGAGAAAAAAAAGAAAATTAATGAAACGCAGAGGGAAAGACAGGAGGAAGTCAAACCAAAATGTTAAGGAAATAAGAAGGGAAATTATGATTTTTGTGTGTGTATATTTGTAGTGTTGTACTTTTTTTTTGGTTATGTTTGTTTTATATAGTAATGTGATAAGTTGTATGTTATGTTTATAAAACCCAATAAATATTATTTTTTTAAAAAAGAAAAAGAAATGTAACAGTAGCTTGCAGAAGAGGAAATTGCCTTTATTTAGCACATAGGAACCAGAGACATAAGGGAGATGAATCACTCAGCTAAGGATTGTGCAAAGAACCTGCAGCAGATTTTGGGGGGGGGTGAGCATAAAGCAGACAGGGGGGCCTGAGTTCAAATGCCAGCTCATCTTCTCACATGTCTGTGTGTGAGGGTGTTGCCTTTGAGTTCAGGCCTTCCTCTTTCCTTCAAATAGCTCCTCGAAAGACTTGCAGCTTGTTGGCTGAGGAACACAATGTGTTGGGGTTTTTGTCTTTTAAGTCAGTTGCTGGGTTGAGAGTTGTTTTCCTGTGATGCCCCAAAGGCACAGCCAGATCCCTTTCTTATATCATTTGCCTCTACCGTAGGTTGATGGCTGTTGAGGAGGAGTTGAAGAAGGACCATGCCGAGATGCAGGCGGTTATTGACACTAAGCAGAAAATAATTGACGCACAGGTAAGTCTTGAAGTATCCTTGCTCCCACTATTCCACTTCCTGTGACCAGTGACTGATGCACTGAAGTAACCTGGTGCACTGAAGTAACCTGGAAAATGCCTATGGCAGCATTTCAGTGGGGCAGGCAAGGACTATTCCCTTGTACAGAACAGGCTTGCTGTTGCTTTAGGCTCCCTGGATTATGTAGGGTCAGAGCATGTACCCTCCTGACACTCAAAGCATCATTAGGTCACAGCCGAGGGCCGAGCGACTGCTCTTGAGTGCTCTTGGAGACGCAGACAAAGCGTTGGCTTGTGACCTTGGGTGACTTCAGTTTGGACTGTGCCTGTTGTGAAACGTCCTCCTTTGGCACCTGCCTTGGTTGGCGTTGGGAGAAATGGAGCTGCATGTGGGCGCATGTATTTTCGCCTGTCTTGCTTTCCTGGAGTGAGTATGGGAGTTTTTCCTGGGCTTCTGTTGACTCTCTGCTCAGCAAAGAGAAAAGAGGATTAAGCCACACAGGAAAAGAAATCACTTTGATCTCTTCTTGTGTGCTGTGCTTGTGTGGAATCCCCCTTGCCCTTGGAGCACAAAGTTATTTCCCCGTAGAGTATTTATCATTGCTGGATAAGCTTTGTCTTTGTGTCTTTCATCATCAGCCATATACCTCTGCTTTACCCAGCATGAAAAGACCGTAGCACATAGTGACACATTCCAGGCAGGCAGAAACATTCAAGGTAGATGTTGGTGACATGTGTTTTCTGGAGAAGGGTGTGGTCCAAAGGCCACATTTGGCCCCCCAGGCCTAAGGTTCCCCACCCCTGCCCTTGAGTATGCAGCTTGCCTACTGGCTACTTTTCCCAGCTGTTCCATGATGATTTATCAGTTCAGATCTAAGCAGAAATGCCTTGCTATAACTTATGCTTTTGAACAAGTTACAATGGTACCTCTGGATGCAAACAGGATCCAGAGCCCCGTTCGCATCATGAGCAGAACGCATCATGAAGCGTCACGTCTGCGCATGGGCGTGACACGTTTTGGCGCTTCTGCGGATGCGCGTGACTCATTTTGCGCGCATGCGTATGCACGAACCGCCGAACCCGGAAGTAACCCGTTCCGGTACTTCCGGGTTCGGCGCGTTCATAACACGCGCCAAACACAACCTGCAGCGAACGCAACACGAGGTATGACTGTATTGACTGATCTCCTGTCATGAGTATAAACCAGGCATGGCAAACTCCGGCCCTCCAGATGTTTTGAGACTACAATTCCCATCATCCCTGACCACTGGTCCTGTTAGCTATGGCTGATGGGAATTGTAGTTCCAAAACATCTGGAGGGCCGGAGTTTGCCATGCCTGGTATAAACCTACTCCAGGGAACTTTTCCAGAAACAAGGATTTGTGGTTTTTTTTCTCTTGGGCTACAATCTGTACAGGCAGGAGGGCTAGTAGTTTCTAAGTACAGTGGTACCTCTGGTTATGTACTTAATTCGTTCCGGAGGTCCGTTCTTAACCTGAAAACGTTCTTAACCTGAAGCACCACTTTAGCTAATGGGGCCTCCCCCTGCCGCTGCGCCACCGCTGCCCGATTTCTGTTCTCATTCTGAAGCAAAGTCCTTAACCCGAGGTAATATTTCTGGGTTAGCAGAGTCTGTAACCTGAAGCGTCTGTAACCCGAGGTGCCACTGTACTTGTTAGCAAGACTGAGTTAATTACACAGCAGCTTGATCAGAGCCACTTGTCTAACTTGACGAATTAAACAGAGTGTTTAGGGCTGAATAAGGTCTGTTTCTGTCTGGTCTGGTCCCGAGTAGGATGGCTCCTGCAAAGAAGGTGATGGAAAAAAGAAAGGACGATCAGCCATCAATGAGGTGGTTACTCGGGAATATATTATAAACATTCACAAACGGATCCATGGCATGGGTTTCAAGAAGCAGGCTCCTCATGCTCTCAAGGAGATCCATAAATTTGCAATGAAGGAGACAGGGACTCCTGATGTACGCATTGACACCCGCTTGGAAAAGGCTGTCAGGGCAAAAGGAGTAAGGAATGTTCCTTACCGTATCCGTGTGCGTTTATCCAGAAAACGCAATGAAGATGAGGATTCGCCTAATACAGGCATCCCCAAACTCAGCCCTCCAGCTGTTTTGGGACTACAACTCCCATCATCCCTAGCTAACAGGACCAGTGGTCAGGGATGATGGGAATTGTAGTCCCAAAACAGCTGGAGGGCCGAGTTTGAGGATGCCTGGCCTAATAACTTGTATACACTGGTCACATATGTGCCAGTTACCACTTTCAAAAGCCTATAGACTGTTAATGTAGATGAAAACTAATAAAAATGTTATTACTTTAAAAAATAAAAAAGGTCTGTTTCTATGTGGAGGGCACCACTCCCAAATGATTTGTGACAGAAACAAGCTATTGGTTTAGGAGCTCTGGACACAACTCCCCAGTACTTAATCATTTCATGGGTTATTCTCCAGAAGATGGCTGAGGGGTATAGGAATGCATCAGAGCTGCCTCAGTTTCCCACAGCAACCAAGAACCTGGCTGAAGCCACCATGACTATATGAGAGGCCATTGCAAGAGTGGTGGGAAGCAAAAGCCCTGAACTAGGTTGCTGCTGGTTTGCTGACGTGCATGTGGCCATTGCTTTACCCTCCCTCCCATGTGCTCTGAAGCAAGGGGCTCTCACCCTCGCAACATCGGAAGGAGCAGTGTAGAATTTGCTTTTAGGGTGATTTGCCCCAAATTTCACACACACCCCTGGCAGTTCTCGTTTCTTTAGTCCATCTCTTTTTGCTGGGGACCCTGGATGTCACTTCTCCCCGGCACCTCCATGAACTAGCAGAGCTTCACTGTGCACTGAGCTTCCATTTGTGATTGCAAGTGACATCACTGCTGTGTTAAATTACAGGTCTTAAATGGGGATGAGATAATTCAAGCAGGCAAGTACACCCAATCAGTTCTCTAGCTGAGCACCACCCTGCCCTGGCCTGGCGCACTCACCTCCCCCTACACATTCCAGCTCCTGCCACTCCCTGCGCCTCATCCAGAGACAGTTTGGAATAAGCTCGGATTGCCCCATGCTTGATTTTTGACGGAGGGGGTGTCGTCAGCGCCCCCTCTCCTTGAACTCCCAAGCTCATGCCTTTGTTTTTGAATTTGAATCGCCACAGAAGGGAGAAACACACCCTGGTTCATATGCCACCGGAAGCAGGGTCAACCTTAAATAAGAGATCTTGCTGGATTATTTCAGCAACAATGAGAGCTTTTCATCTGCAAATTTGCAGTCATTCTTTCTGAGTCAACAATGAAAGTATGGTGTGTTGTAGGGAGCTCATCTTAATAAAATTTAAAACTGATTCAGAAAAATGAACTAGATTAATTATAAGGATGGTCATGAGGCAACTGGAAGTTGTTTCCCCCAGATCGATTCCCATAGGCCCTTTGCACACCTGGTCATGTTTAGGGCTTTTGAGCAGGACACCAAAATGTGGCTTAACAGAATCAGGACCCCCCCCCCCCAAATCCAGTTGGTGCAACCTGGATTCTGAAATTCTAGCATCTCTAGTGCTGGGCATCCTCATTTGGTGCCAGAGACTTTGGCTTGGCACCTTTCAAAGTACTGTTTTGTGATAGATATTTTGGAATTATTCCTTTTACTGAGAATGAACTGATAGATTTTGGCAGGGAGGAGGACACCAGCCAGGAAGAGAGCTGATCTTAGGCAGGCTTCCTCTACAGATATGTATAGACAGATTGCTCCCTCTAAAAGTATTACCTCTGTGCAGTAGTGCCTTAAAAAGTGGGATAGTGTCTTCACAAATGCATTGCTTGTGTGTACTGCACATACTCCTTATGGATTGCAGTGCTTTCCCATGACCAAGAGCTACTTTGGACATTAAAGGTAAAAGGACCCCTGTCCGTTAGGTCCAGTTGCGGACGACTCTGGGGTTGCGGTGCTCATCTCACTTTACTGGCCGAGGGAGCCGGCGTACAGCTTCCGGGTCATGTGGCCAGCATGACAAAGCCGCTTCTGGCAAGCCAGAGCAGCGCACGGAAACGCTGTTTACCTTCCCGCCAGAGTGGTACCTATTTATCTACTTGCACTTTGATGTGCTTTCGAACTGCTAGGTTGGCAGGAGCAGGGACCGAGCAATGGAAGCTCACCCCATCACGGGGATTTGAACCGCCGACCTTCTGATCGGCAAGCCCTTAGTGAAAGGCTCTCAGCAGCCCAAACTACCCAGCCCACTAAGGGTTCTGAATTTAGCAGGAAATGTGGAAGCTCTCACATGAATGTTGGCAACTGTGGGTTGCTTCTCCTGAAGCCCAGATGCAGACATCAGCAGCAGACTTGCATGTCAAACCCTTTGTCCTCCAGCGCAGGCTACTTTTCTCAGAATTTCGGACCTCAGATTACACAGAGCAGCCCCATCTGGGAGGAAGTGCTGGAAAACCCAACCCCTTTGGCTAACGTAGTGCTTTTGGAAGTGACCTTGCATCACTGCTGCTGCTGTGCCCCCTCTCTCCATTGCCATAGGGCTTGTGCCCCACCCCACCAGCAGAGTTTGTGCTGCAACTGCAGCACTCCGTGTGTCTACTGCCTTTTGTCTCCAGAGGGAAGTGACGTGTTCATTCCTTCATGTCTGTGCCCTCTGTACATTGTTCTGCCTTCCCTCATTTGTGTTGAGCCCTACAGAGCCCTTGCATGTTGCATCAGTTTCTGTTGAAACACGAATGCCCAAGCACATCTCGTGGTTTTCCCACTTGAAGGCCTGCCAGCCTGACACGATTGCCCGTTTTTGTTTGAAGTTAAGGTTAAACCAAAGCAGGTCCATGTGCCTCTTTGATTTGGTTCCCCCCTGCCGCATAGTACCAGAGATTTACATGTCCGCCAATCATGTCCCCGGCCTTCTCTTGTCTCTATAACGCAAAAGCCCCTAGTTTCTGAATCAAAACCAGAAAGGGCTTTTTGATTCTGCAGAGTCCTGGAGTAACTGAGCTGGAATGGGTCTAAGAAGCCAGGCGCCCTGTTTGGTTTTTGTGTCTTATCAGTGCCATCTTCCCCATCACCCTACCATCACTGCCACCCTTCGCACAAACTCCCCCCCTTCTCCTTCTCCCCCCTTGCCCCTTCCTGTCATGCATACTTCCTTCCCTCC
Source organism: Darevskia nairensis (assembly GCA_034642065.1). Classification (NCBI taxonomy): domain Eukaryota; kingdom Metazoa; phylum Chordata; class Lepidosauria; order Squamata; family Lacertidae; genus Darevskia; species Darevskia nairensis. The sequence continues at coordinate 721,844 of JAWWNI010000628.1, read as the reverse complement.
AGCTTTGGGCTGCTTTCTCTCCCACCACCCCCACCCGTGTTGCTGCTGCACCCTCACACTGCTGGCATCTATCTGCATTTATAATTTTCAGTATCCCTGGGGTGTATTTACAAGCCCTCTCTCAGTGGGAGGGTTCTCTGGAGGGTCCCAATCCATACGCCACCTCCACTCTAGAACCCTCTTTCTCATATCCTCCTGCTGCCTTTTTCTGTTTTCCTCTGTTCAAAAACTAACCCATTAAATCTCCAGGAATCTCCCTGCTGACTTTTGCCTCTGTGATCTTACATGATCCACCACTAAATCAGCTTTTAAACATGGCTAATTGGCAGCTTCCACAGGACAGATACTGGGCAGCAGAAAGAAGCAGGCTCATTCTGTTCTGCTGCAGAGCCCCGGCCAGGCTGGAAAAAGCAACAGCCCTCCTTTAGAGAACTGCTGCTCACCTTGAGACACAGATGTTGCAGGTTGTGAAGTCACTAATGCCTTGCTGCAGTGAGGCCGGGCAGTTCTGATCTGAATCAGTGTGTTTTGTTGCAGGAAAAAAGAATCCTGTCTCTGGACTCAGCCAACACGCGGCTCATGAGTGCCCTAACGCAAGTGAAGGAACACTACAGCATGCAGGCTCGGAACGGCATCTCCCCCACCAACCCCACCAGGCTTTCCATCACGGAGAACGGTGAATTTAAAAACAGCAGCTGCTAACTGCAACTTCTCCCACCTGCCAGTTGCCAGCTCCCCATCTTGGTACAGAGAAATCTCTTACCTTCCAATAACCTAGATTCCAACAGGGTTGGGAGGAAAGAGAGGAGACACGCGTTCTTTCACAATCTTTCTGCTGCCTCCTGGGCCTTAACAAGGAGGCCATCTTACAGGACTGTTTCCTCCCCTTTCCTTTGTTTCGTTTTGTTTCGTTTGCAATGTTAGCTTTGAATAATTTATTTTGATATGGTTTCCCCCTTAACACAATACCTTGTTTCCCCGTCCCCCTCTCTAAGCCTGTATTTTTATGCCAGTAATGCTGGACCACTTCTGCATTTCATTGTCTGGGTTTGTTCTAAAGAAGATTTATTTTTGTTCTGTGAATATTTTTGAACAGTTTCTTGTATATGTACAGATATAGATACATTTGAGGTCTTTTATTGATATTCCTACAAAGAATTACGAAATAAACTTTAACTTTAAACACTTTGGACTCAGCCTGTGTCTGCACTGATGAAAGCGGGAGCCAAGTTGGGGTGAATGGAAATGTCCTAAGAAATCTCAGAATGAAACTTTAGCTGTTCATCCAGTCTCGAAATTGAAATGTTGAGTTGTCGAACAAACCATTGATGAAGCCTTGCACTTTTATGACCTCAGGATTACAGGGCCCATGAGAGAAAGTGGCAGGTTCTGTGCATCATTCAAACCAGCAGAGTGGGGAACAGACCTGAGTTTTCAATGGAGTCGGTGCACAGCTCAAATTCTGTTAGACCCTGCCATGAGGGGGGTTGCCTTGGGTGCCAAAATATCCTGGCTCAGCCCTGCTCAAGATAGATTCATGGTACCGTATTTTTCGCTCCACAAGACGCACTTTTTTCCTCCTAAAAAGTAAGGGGAAGTGTCTGTGCGTCTTATGGAGCGAATGCATGGTCCCTGGAGCCAAATTGCCTAGGGGCCAAAAGCAGATTGTGCTCTTTTTTTTACAAAGAGAGAAGAGGGTGTTGAAAGGAAGCCGCTGAACAGCTGTTTAGCAAGCGATCAGGGAAAGAGATAAGGCTCCCTTTCCAGCCCCGCCCCCTTGCCCAGGCCTCCGTTGTTGAATGCAGAGGGAGGCTGTTTGTTTCCCCAGTGATATGTGAATGGCTGATTAGATTATCTGTCTGGAAACTGTAGAAATGGCTCCCTTTCCTGTAGGACTACAAGCTGCAAACTGTGAGTTGAACCCCATAAAAACGGGGCTTTTCCTCTTTGAAAAAGAAGCTGCACCACTTTCAGCTGATCCTCAAAAAAGCAGGCCTTTTCCCTTTGCAAAAAAAGCTGCACCACTTTGAGCTGATCCTCAAAAAAACCAGGGCTTTTCCCTTTGCAAAAAAAGCTGCACCACTTTGAGCTGATCCTCAAAAAAACAGGGCTTTTCCTTTTGCAAAAAAAGCTGCACCACTTTGAGCTGATCCTCAAAAAAACAGGGCTTTCCCCCTCTAAAAACTAGGTGCGTCTTATGTTCAGGTGCGTCTTGTGGAGCGAAAAATCCGGTACTTTATGGCAAAGCAGTTCCATGTTTTCCTGGAGAAAGTTCAGTTCAGCTTCCCATGTGGTTTCAGTCTCAAGTCACCATGGCAACCTATGTTGAAAGATGGACAGGTCCTGGACCGTCTCAGCATCCTTCAGCTATTCATGGTGTCCTGCAATGCATTCCTAGTATGGGGCTGGATTTATTTAGGCGATTCTCGTCTTTCTTGGGGGGCCAGCGCTCAGAAGGCACTGCTTGCTAAGAGACTGCTGTTTTCTCCTGCAGCCAGCAGCTTATGAGGTGCCAAAATGATCCACTTTGTCTCCCATACTGTTTTAAAATTATGTACATTAAACCACACTGGGTGTGGTTACTTGGAAATGTGGGCTTAGTCACATTACATGTACCGGTATGCTTTCTCCCTTTTCATTAGGCCCCAGGGAGCCTATGGATGATGCAAACCCATGTGTAAGGCCGGTAGTGGAAAGAATGTGGGTGACCATATTTAATATTTTGTTATGGCTGCAAGAGTGGTTTGCATAAAACTAATATAATCAATAGCTGCCAGTAAAAGCAGAGTACAAGACCTCAAGATCTAAGGAGTTGTTAAAACCCAGCATAGGAAAAGCATACAATGGGAAGCCCTGGGCAAGAAAGAAGATCAGCTGGTTCTGTCAAAATGCTAGCGTCAGGAAAGTATTCAATGAACAGGAGCTACCACAGAGAGAGCCCTGTTTCCAGTCTCCATCTGCCTTCCTTCAGTAGGCAGGGGACACTGAGATAAGATAAGATAAGATAATTTATTTGTCATTGCACAAGTACAAGCACAACGCTATACAAGTGCAATGAAATTGAATGCCATCCCGTAAAAAAGGAGGAAAAAAACAGCACAAAACACACACACACCAAAAAAAAGCCACACATACACCCAGAGCAGGGCCTCTGAGACTGATCTGAATGACTGGGCATGTTCACAACATCCAGCACAAGACAAAACATAGAATCAGAATTACAGAGTTGGAAGAGCCCCGCAAGGGTCATCTAGTCCAACCCCCTGCAGTGCAGGAATCTTTTGCCCAATGTGGGGCTCAAATCCACACCCCTGAGAATGTCTCAATTAAAAATACAGCATTAAAAGGCCTGGGCATGCTGAAAGGCCATAGTGTTGGTTGGGGCGGGGGGGTCAGCTGGCCCGGGACTAGGTATGCAGTCAGTTTTGAACAGGGTTGCGCACATTCCTTTTAAACAACTGGTGGGGGAGGAATTTTATCAGGGGCTTTATTCTGATTGCGATTGGGCCCACCCCATGCCTATTTGGAGAAAGGAAGGAAAGAGATGGAGAATGGGCATTCATGCAGCTATACCATGCCTAGTTTTGTCCTTTATTTTTCATCCTAGTTTTTGGTCTGCTTTGAGGTTGCCTGAAATTGCACAACTCCAGGATCTAAAAAGATGTGGTGACACCTTGTGGCAATCTAGGTGAAATGCACTTTGATTTCCTCACCTTTTTTCATTAAAAATTATGTTTCAGGGGTATATCGTGTAGAGCTTTATAAGCCCTGACTATCAAGCCTGTGGCCAGGGAGTTGTAGGCTGACAAGACCTGGAGAGCCACAGATTTGCCATCCATTCTATACCTTGTGCCCATACAGTCACGCAGTCTGCTCTTGTGTTGTGTGTTACATCGCAACTTCTACACTTGTAAGTGCTTTCTTTCCAAGAAGGGATATTGAAAAGTTTGAATTGGCCACAGCACCTGTCAACATATAAGATGAACACGCTCAAATTGTGATATGAATTGGTCCATAGATCCCACTTCTAATAAAAACTGATTTGTCTTAAACGTCTTAGCATTTTATTCGTCTTACCATTTTATCACATTTTAAGCTATTTTACAGATTTAACTGTTGGTACACTTTCTGAAATATAGTTTTGACGATGACAAGCCCATGTTTGGAACTTCTTGGACATAAGTGAGGTTGGGTTAGAGTACGGCTTTGCGACCTTTCTTACGGGTTAATTATTTGGCATGGGCATGTGCTTGTTGCTCATTTCTTCCCCTCCCCCTATTTTGAATTAAATTTGCAGTGGCTTTCTGTTGATCCAAAATATACAAAGTCGCTTGCAAAATCATTTTGTTGCATATAAGGAAAATAAAACAGAATATAAAAGTTAAACATCGCGAGAGGATATGGTAATACAGTAGTAACAAGTTTCCCCAGTACAAGAAAGTAGAATAGTCAGGTTAAAGCAGGTAAGTAATTCCGATTGCTAACGCCCTCTTGATCTCTGTCCCCGTGATCTGGAAATGCATCAGTCCGTGGTTCAACATGACAAGGCAGTTTCTCTCCTCTGGGTCCAGGTGGCATCTGAGCAAAGGCCTTTCCTAGGTCTACTTGTTCTCCTTATAGGTGACCCATGTCAAGTGGAAGGTGCCTTTGAGAAAACCTGCCAACATCTGTTGCACCTGGCACGTTAAAAAAGAAGATGAAGTATTCCAAGAATGGCGTTTAATCTGAAGTGAACTTTTCTGTGAGAGCTTCACATAGTTGTTTTTGCTTTTCCAGTATACAAAGCTATCACAGAGAAAATATCCTTGCTAATTAGTCCATCCTTTTATGTGTAATAGAAGATCCGCCCCCCGCCTCAAAATCCAGTAAACATAGTTTTGAGAGACAAAGTATGCCAACAATCGCCAGTCTGTGCAGAAATTAATAAGGAAATTGAGATTTGGGCCACCGCAATTAATCCATCAGGATGTCCTCTATCAGCCATCCCAGCATCCTGTCTGGCCCCTGCGACGGTGGAACGTCACTTTTCCCCCTGGCACCATTGGGCCTGCCCTCGCTTAAATATAGTGCACCCCCCTCACAGAACACCAACTCATAGCTGTCAACCTTTCCCTTTTCTCGCGAGGAATCCTATTCGGAATAAGGGAATTTCCCGCCAAAAAAGGGGAAAGTTGACAGCTATGCACCAATTCCACGAATTCCTACAAACTACCGCAGATTATCTTGTGGGGGACTTGTGTGAGTGAAAACTTAATAATTTGACGTCTCAGGCAGGATTTGATCAAATAAACAAGAATGATTTTATTAAACAAAGGAAGTTTGTGACACAAAGTGGGTAAAACAAAAGATACTTCAGATTATAATGTCATTTCACTTCAGTTCTTTCTCAGTTGTTGCTTGCCGCTTAATACTTTGGTTCTTAAACAAGGTGGTATTTCCTGTCAGTTACACACCCCTTTGACAACCCTACTCCTGAGGTACTCCACGTAACAGACCCAAGGGGTCTCCACATCCCTCTTAACTGGTTTGGGGGTCTTCTCTTTTTGTAGCAGAATCTCTCCCCTCCTGACTGGAATGAGACCTAAGTAGGCCGTATCCTCACAGCTTCTACTTCTCTTGGCTCAGCCTCAGCCTCCCAGTTAATTCCTGGCCTATTTACTCTTAACAGGACACCACACACTGTCCTTCACACCAGGTTTTATAGAAATGAATAAGGGTCTAGGTTGTCTACCCTAACATTGGACTGGATATGATGCCTGGGCATTTTAAAGGGAGTGTGGGGCTTTCCTTTGAGGTGATCCAAAACTTAGTTTTTACTTTACTCGCTTATATGCATATTAAATAAATCTTACTGCACTGGGGTGGGGACGCCATATTTAATGGGTCTTGATGCCCTGCCAAGGGCACAGACATGACATTCTTGGTTTTTACATAAATTGGGGTGGCAGAAACCACCTTATGGGCTATATAGAACCCAGTTCTTCATTATTACATTCCTGGCCAATTATTGGCATGGGAGAAGGATGCTTTCATGAACCAAAATTTGTAATCAATTACTACCAGTGGTTTCTCTCACGCCTCACCTCCTTCAGAAGTGGCTGATTCAGAGCAGAAATGGTTACTGGGCCAGATGAAACCAAGTCCACTTTCACAATAAGGTACATGGCATCTGTATGGAGAGCATCAGCAAGAAAACGAAGATTAGTTGCCAAGTGGGATGCCTTTCACCAGCTCTCCTTGAACTGGAGATGCCACGCAAGGTGGTTTCTTCCCCCGCCCAGACGTGATTTTCCACTCCTGCGTGCAATAGTGTATTTGTATAAATTTAGGTGTATTTTGTTCACACACCCCTGAGATTCTTTAATATGGGGTTATGTGAATAAAGAAAGCTGTCCCAAATACCGTATTTTTCCATGTATAAGGCGATGCTTTTTGCTAAAAAAAAAAAAAATAGGCAAAAATTGGGCGTCGTCTTATACACGGATAGTGAATGCAGAGGGGGGACATGCGATTAATGGCAGCAGCAAGCAGGAGATTGGCAGCGGCGATTGGGAGGGTGATTGGTGGCTGCAGCAAGGCCTGCTAGTGATTGGCTGTGGCTGCGGCAATTGGCCAGGCGATTGGCGGCTGCGGCAAGTGGGCGGGTGGGCTGTTGGTGGCAGCAAGCGGGCAGACAATTGGCTGCGGCGAGGTGTGCAATCGGCAGTGGCTGTGGCAAGCGATCGGCAGTGGCGGGCAGGCAGGTGAGCAATTGGCGGAAGTGACCCCCCCCCCCAAGAAAAGCTAAACAACTTAATTTCTTAATTTGGGGTTTAAAAAAATAGGGGTCATCTTACACATGGGAAAATATGGTACCTGGCTGGGAGTTGGTGGTCCCAGAATCCCCCTCAGGCTGTGCAGAATTCCCAGAACTGCCTCCAAAAAAACTACCAATGGCAGAGCCCATCCCACTTGCTGCACCTGCAATGCTATCGGCAAAGCCGGCTCTCATTTCGGATCCTGCCTCACTGCCAGGGATGCTTCTCATTCCAAGACGGGCTCCTCTTCCAGCACCTAGCCCAGAAAGACATTGAGCAAATGGAACCAAGGTAACTTGCCGCATGGTTTTGTGTGTTGACAAAAAGAAACATACTTTGCGCATGCACACACGTGCACACACGGTACTATCCTGAGTGCTCAGAGTGTTTTTGGAAGCTTCCCAAAAGTGTTTGGCTGCCCGTTGTTAGGGCTCATCCAGACTCCTGACGCTTTCCCTGGGGAAACCCAACCTTGACCACTCAATTGGAGGAAATGTCTACTGGGTTTTCTGCAAATTAACATTTGCTCTGATTCAGTGCTAAAGAGTGGGTTTTCCTGGGGAAAGAGGAGGGATGAACAAAAAAGCACCCAGACTCATAGCTAGAGAGCTTTGACGCATGTGTTCTAGGCCCAGGACAAGCACAGGATGAGACCCTCGGAGCTCATGTTCTAAGCCAGTGGCAGTATCCTGGGAAGCTCTTGTCATCCCTGCTACTTTTGATGGTGCCAGGGACAATTATTTGTTCAGCTTCTTAACTGCCTTTCACAGCGCAACAGTTAAAAACATACACAAAATGTAAAACATATCAACCATCAATAATTGAACATAATATAAAAAACAGCACCATTCTCAAAAGGGAACTCAAAAGTGTCACCAGCGTGTGAGTCAACTAAAGACAGCAACTTGGCTCATCATCTGGGAGAAGAGGAAGGGTTTACATGTCACCAAAAAGAGATGGATGTCAGGACATTAACTGTTGCCACCCATCGAAATGCTCATGGGGATTTTTATAAAGCAAGGAGTGAGACAGGGAAATCTCTATGGACACATATTCTTGAGGTCTCTGAACACACCGCCAGGGATATACTTGTCAGATGCTGCCATTTTCTAACTAAGGGACGAGGATATTATTTCCACCCACTTGTTTTCCTGGAATTAATGAAGTAGAAATTGCTATCTACTTTCAAGTACAACAGCCTGAACACACTGCAGTGTGTTCTCTTATCCCTGAACAGATTTTTTTTACTTTGAAAAAAGTTGTGTTTTTTGTGATTATATAACGCATCAACTGAAGGACTGAAACCACTGAATGAATGAGGTGACTGCAAATGAACACATTGCATTCAATCACTTAAGAGTTGTGCAAAATTACAACAGAAAACAAGGAAGTGTAGCTAATTTTGGTTAGAATTTAGGTTAAATCTAATGAAGTGGCCATGATTCTGAAACAGTTTAAATTCTTCTACTGTGATGCTATCTACTCTGAGACCAAATTTGCCAAAGACAAAGGGTCTCATCCTGTGGCCCCCTGAAAATTCAAACACCCCACCCCAACAAATTCAATTTCTGGGGGAAATATTAGCGCTTGGTGCTGATAATATTCTGATCTTGCAGGTAGACATCTTTTGTATTATCTGTGCAAACTTCAGGTATCAGAAAAATGTAACAAATGCATTTTCTGCCTCTTTTAGGCAGAAAGGAGTGATGAGAGAACCTGCAAAACCTCAAGCCTGGACTTTTCTAAGCAAACATCTAAATCTATTGACCAAAGTATGGACATTTAAAAAGGGTGGAGGGTGGGGCAGGGATGTCTACTACCCTAAGCCTAATCAATCATGTATCCCACTTAAGATGCAGCTACAGATTCTGTCCCATTCCAGTCCCAGAACTTGTTCCCACAAAACAATTGTACCTGCCAGAGACAGCAAGATGACCAGCAGCTCCCGAAACCTCATCATGTCCATCTCCCAGTTCAGACAGAGGGAAAGACAGGAGACAGAAAGGCTGGGTAGCTGCGTTAAATATAACGTGTGTGTGATTTGACTACTGGAGCCATGCCAACAGACAACTGCATGGGGCGCTCTCTGGCAATTGCCACCACCACCAGCCCATTCCTTGCATCTCCTCCTATTGAGCCCCACAACTCACCTGAGCTGTCCTGTGTCAGGGTTGCACCAGATGAGCAGGAGTGGTGGCAAGCCCCCCAGGAGAGGTGGCAACCACGGAAGACTCCAGAGGAATGGAGGGATTCTTACCTGAAGAAGACTGGTGGCGACACTCCTCAGAAGAGGAAGAAGCAGATGGGGAAGAGGGAAGGCCAGAACAGGAGGAAGAAGTTGAGCCAGAATCAGGCCCTTGTGAGGAGAGGAGCCGGAGAGCCCCCTCCCCTCCTCCCATCTCAGCTGCAGAGCGTAGAGCTGAGAAACGGAGGGAGCAATTGGAGGCAGTTGCAGCTCGTAAAAGGCGCAGTGATGAGCTGGCTACTTAAGGAAGGCCGGCTGCTTCCCTCACTAGCACCTGCAACTGCTGTGCTGAAGCACGTGGTTGTGCCTGCTCATCCTGATCCTGATCCTGTGTACCTGACTTCGGCTGGTTCCTGACTCGGACTGCTCCTGACTTTGGCTTCTCTTGACCCCGGTACTGATACCTGGCTTCGGCATGCCATCCTGTTGGCGCCATAACATCCTGTTCCTCAAGCACGGCTGGTGGTTGGCAATGCTTTAAACAAGCATTTCAAGGAGGTGCATTGTGGCATCGCTGAATGCTTTAAATGGTGATTGTTGCTTCCTTGAAGGATGGCGAACAGCTTTGGGTAGTGGGTGGGCTGTTCCAAGATGACTCTCCTAAAGTCTGACTCACAGGTTTGCAGTCTGATAACTTGTTCCCTTCTCCCCACTCAGAAATGTATATGGGCAGTAAGTGTCCTTCTGGGCAGTCAGTTCCGTCTCTCTGTGAGCAGCATCAAACAGAGGAAAGCAATGACAACTGCACAACATCCCTTCCCATCTTTTTGCTTTTGTCCACTAGACTGTGAATCTGAGGGCAGGGACTGTCTTGTTTGTAATTCTCCATATAGGTAAAAGGTAAAGGGACCCATTAGGTCCATTCGTGACCGACTCTGGGGTTGCGGCGCTCATCTCGCATTATTGGCCGAGGGAGCCAGCATAAAGCTTCCGGGTCATATGGCCAGCATGACTAAGACGCCTCTGGCGAACCAGAGCAGCGCACGGAAACGCAGTTCACCTTCCCGCTGCAGCGGTACCTATTGATCTACTTGCACTTTGATGTGCTTTTGAACTGCTAGGTTGGCAGGAGCAGGGACCGAGCAACGGGAGCTCACCCTGTCGCGGGGATTCGAACCGCCGACCTTCTGATCGACAAGCCCTAGGCTCTGTGGTTTAACCCACAGCACCACCCACGTCCAATTCATATAGTGCCTAGCAAATTTTAGGTGCTGTATGAACTCTGATGGGACGCAGGTAGCGCTGTGGTCTAAACCAGTGTTTCCCAACCAGTGTGCCTCCAGATGTTTTGGGACTACAACTCCCATCATCCCTCGCTAGCAATACCAGTGGTCAGGGATGATGGGAATTGTAGTCCCAAAACATCTGGAGGCACACTGGTTGGGAAACACTGGTCTAAACCACTGAGCCTAGGGCAGGGGTCAGCAACCTTTTTTAGCTGTGGGCCGGTCCACCGTCCCTCAGACCATGTGGTGGGCTGGACTATTTGTTTAGTCATTTAGTCGTGGCCGACTCTTCGTGACCCCATGGACCAGACAAACGTCAGCTCCCTTGGCCAGTAAAGAGAGATGAGCGCCGCAACCCCAGAGTCGTTCGCAACTGGACTCAACTGCCAGGGGTCCTTTACCTTTACCTTTTTTATGAACTCTGATATTTATTATTTAGGGCTACCACTTAGAGCCAGCGTCTAGCAAGTAATCACAGTCACTAGAAACCATCCTTTTATCTCACTACAAGGTGGTATTGGGGAAGGGTCTTAGCATCTGCTTTGCTTGCAGGAGGTCTCAAGTCGAATCCCCTGGATCTCAAGGTGCAGCTTGGAAGGCCCCCTGCCTGAAACCCTGGAGAGCCACTGCCAGTCAGTGCAAACAGTACTGAGGTAAATGGACTGCTTGTTTGACTCAATACAAGGCAGTTTCCTAGGTTCCTATATGGTTGGTATTTAGCTCCTATTTATTCCCTCCCACAGTCTGTACTCTTCAGTTGTGAATATTTATAGCTCTGCTAATCTAACACAGCCTTGTTATTTACTATTCCTCTTATTGAGAAATTGCCGGCCCTTGTGTCCTATCCTTGCTTGTGTAGAGAGAGAACCATGCATTGCATGTTTAGTTTGCATTATCTTAACCTTAGAAAGTCTTCAGTTTAGTTGCAAACCAATATCTTGTGTCGGCTATATTTTATCTATTTCATTTCTTTATTAAATTTGTCAGTTGCTTTATCTTGCCCAGGACAACCCAAAGCAGCTTACAACCAAACAAATAGACAATAAACCCCACACAGATACATACAAACCAAGAGGAAAGAGAACTACATTAAAAACATCCCACCCACTTCTAAAAGGCCACAGATCGTTAAAGGCCAATGGTCTGGTTATAAAGGAAAGTTTTTGACTGGTATCTAAAGATATATAACGATGGTGCCAGGTGAGCCTCCCTGGGGAGAGCATTCCACAAACAGGGAGCCTCTGCGGAAAAGGCCTGCTCCCATCTTGCCACCCTACAGACCTGTCATGGAGGAGGCATACAAAGAAGGGCCTCTGATGATGAATGCAGGGTCCGGGTTGGTTTATATGGGGGAAGGTGGCTCTGGAGCTACTGTTGTCCTGAGCCTTTTTAATAATAATAATAATAATAATAATAATAATTTATTATTTGTACCCCGCCCATCTGGCCGGGTCCCCCCAGCCATTCTGGGCAGCCTCCAACAGATATTAAAATACATTAAAATATCACAGATTAAAAACTTCCCTAAACAGGGCTGCCTTGAGGTATTTTCTGAATGTAGGATAGTTATTTATCACTTTAACCTCTGCTGGGAGGGCATTCCACAGGGCGGGCGCCACTACCGAGAAGGCCCTCTGCCTGGTTCCCTGTAGCTTTGCTTCTCTCAGGGAGGGAACCGCCAGAAGGCCCTCGGCGCTGGACCTCAGTGTCCGGGCTGAACGGTGGGGGTGGAGACGCTCCTTCAGGTATACAGGACCGAGGCCATTTAGGGCTTTAAAGGTCTAAACCAGCACTAGATCCTAACCAATCACATAGTGAGCAGCATGACATCATAAAGCCACATCGCCACCACCATTGTCAATGTGGTGACATCACTGCTGTGATACAGGCTATACAAGGTCAGAGAGCCCAGGAGGAGAGAGAAGAGGGAGGGGGGCCTTGGAGGCGAGGGCGGCTACGCCATCATTAGAAAGGAGACGTTTCTGAGGGAGGAAGAAGCAGCACACGGTAATTTCATTTCAATGATGAAGCGGGGTCGTGTGCTCGGGGGGGCAGGGGCAGCATTTTCACCGGAGGCAGACGGGAGTTCAACGGGAGAAGCTACAGGGAGGCAGGCGAAAACGGGTGGAAATGTGTGCTTTCTCTTTTCTATCTTCCTTTTCCATTTCACCAAATGAGCCACAGCAACACGTGGCCGGGCCAGCTAGTAATAATAATAATAATAATAATAATAATAATAATAATAATAATAAATAATTCATACCCCGCCCATCTGGCGGGGTTTCCCCAGCCACTCTGGGTGGCTTCCAACAGAATATTAAAATGCAAATGTGTATTAAAAGCTTCCCTAAACAGGGCTGCCTTCAGATGTCTTCTAAAAGTCTGGTAGTTGTTGTTCTCTTTGACATCTGGTGGGAGGACGTTCCACAGGGCAGGCACCACTACCGAGAAGGCCCTCTGCCTGGTTCCCTGTAACTTGGCTTCTCGCAGTGAGGGAACCGCCAGAAGGCCTTTGGCGCTGGACCTCAGTGTTCGGGGAGATGCTCCATTTTTGGCGTGTCTTCTGGTATATCCAGCCAGTATTATAAGTTTGTCCTGGAAACCCCATCTTTTAAGCAGTTTCCTACACCAGTGGAAGCTAAAACATACCACAGTGTTGCTTTTTTCTCTCCTTTTTTAATTATTATTAAATAAACCAGATAGAGGATGTCCACCCATCCTCACCTGTGGATGAAAAAGGCTTCCTGCATTTGTTATGGAAAACTGACTCCTGTTCTAAACCCTTGCTCTGTCATGGGTGGAAATGTTTGCGGAACATGTTGTCGTTTTTTTCAAATAGGGAAAATAACCAGAGGATGCCATGAGCCAAGCAAAAGCCAAACACTGCCTCTTCAGCTCCAGTTTGCATCTGCAAACATAGCTCTGCAGACAGCAGAAAGGGAACACCTCTAGAATGTCCATGGCTTGTGAGGCCCAAGGGAGAACATCTGCAGCTTTTAACAAGAAAAGTATTCAAAGCAAGTTGTTTGCTTCCGTTGGCAGGGCCCCAGATCTGGACTTGGGTACACAGCTCCAAGGCAGGAGAGGCTACACTAAGCAAATAAACTCCATCTGCTCTGTTTAAAAACAAATTAGATAAATGGGCCAGCCTGGAGGCTTACTCTTAGTGGCAAACTTTGTTGATTTGCTAGAAAGCTGATAGGGGTCAATATTGCTCCGATCATGCTCTAGGGTGCAATATGGAACTCTGAAATTAATTTTGTTGCAGATAGGACAGTGGAGCACAACAGCTGAGAGAAGCAGGTTATTTCTGCCAGGGTCAAAGACCTGGAAGTAGCATCTTATGCTTTTGAAGTCCTTAGCTCTATCAACAGTTGGGTAAAGGTAAAGGGACCCCTGACCATTAGGTCCAGTCGTGTCCGACTCTGGGGTTGCGGCGCTCATCTCGCTTTATTGGCTGAGGGAGCCGGCGTACAGCTTCCAGGTCATGTGGCCAGCATGACTAAGCCGCTTCTGGCGAACCAGAGCAGCACACAGAAACGCCGTTTACCTTCCCACTGCAGCGGTTCCTATTTATCTACTTGCACTTTGACGTGCTTTCGAACTGCTAGGTGGGCAGGAGCTGGGACCGAGCAACGGGAGCTCACCCCATCGCAGGGATTCGAACCGCCGACCTTCTGATGCAAGCCCTAGGCTCTGTGGTTTAACCCACAGCGCCACCTGGGTCCCCTATCAACAGTTACTATTCTCTTCATGTGAAGTGAAAAGGGACCGGAAACAGCACATTGGGATTTTGAGTTCCCTTTTATAAGCCCATGCTTGTCTGGATATTTACAGCTCAGCACGGGCAAACCATCTCACCCAAGTTGGCAGAACCAAAGCCTACTTCAAAAGCATAGGTAAAGGTAAAGGGACCCCTGACCGTTAGGTCCAGTCGCAGATGACTCTTGGGTTGTGGCGCTCATCTCGCTCTACACGCAGAAGGAGCCGCCGTTTGTCCGCTTCCGCAGACAGTTTTTCTGGGTCATGTGGCCAGCATGACTAAGCCGCTTCTGGCGAAACCAGAGCAGCGCACGGAAACGCCGTTTATCTTCCCGCCAGAGCGGTACCTTATTTATCTACTTGCACTTCGTGCTTTCGAACTGCTAGGTGGGCAGGAGCAGGGACCGAGCAACGGGAGCTCACCCCGTCGCAGGGATTCGAACCGCCGACCTGCTGATCAGCAAGCCCTAGGCTCTGTGGTTTAACCCACAGCGCCACCTGAGTTCAAAAGCATAAGATGCTCAAAACTACTGGTCGGCAGAGGAACAAACACCCCCCCCCCTTCGGATCATGGCAGTTTTGATTTCACAGGCTGTACCAGGTGGCGCTGTGGGTTAAACCACAGAGTCTAGGGCTTGCTGATCAGAAGGTTGGCGGTTCGAATCCCTGCGACGGGGTGAGCTCCTGTTGTTCGGTCCCTGCTCCTGCCCACCTCGCAGTTCGAAAGCACGTCAAAGTGCAAGTAGATAAATAGGAACCACTTTGGCAGAAAGGTAAACGGTGTTTCCGTGCGCAGTTCTGGTTTGCCAGAAGCGGCTTTGTCATGCTGGCCACATGACCTGGAAACTGTACGCCGGCTCTTGGCCAATAATGCGAGATGAGCGCCGCAACCCCAGAGTCGGACACGACTGGACCTAATGGTCAGGGGTCCCTTTACCTTTACCTTGGTAGGTTTTTTAACATTTGTAGCTTTGAGCTTCTTAGAGTTCCTTGAGCTTACTAGAGTTGAGAGATGTTCCACTACATGATCTGCAACTTCTCAAAAGAAAATGGGAGGGAGAGACAGAGCCCATGCTGTGAGCCTCTTGAATCCAACAGCACTGTTTTTGCTGCATGTAGATAGTAGCATAACATTTCCTGGCTCCTCCCACCAGATGGAGCCAGAGCACTTCTTACTGCTCTGTTGAACACGTGTTTTTTCCTTCTTACAGCTCTTCCGCACCACTATCGAAAACCCGCTTTCCCCCAATCTGTTTTGCTCATTAGTTGCGACCCTTCGTGGTTCCCTACCAATGCTGGTTGTTCACTGTTCTCACATTTTGTTGAACCAGGACAACACATATGTATTTCAGATCAAGTTCGTGTAAATAAATAAAAAAGCAACTTATTAAGGGAGCCTTGGTAAGCAGCACGGAAAACCCTCCGAGTCTGACACGCCCCATCCCTATTTTCGGCAGAAGCCGGGCAAATGCATGTACTCCGCCTGCTTCCCTTCGGGGTCTTCTTCGCTTGCTACTACAGACTAAGCTTCATTTTAGTGACTACCAGACAAGAATGTGTTTCAGGAATCTGCATCGCTTTGCTATCTATGCTATATTTGCTCTGAGTACATTCAGGGCAGGGGGAATAGCACATTATGGGTGGGTCGATGAGTGTCACAACAGCCCCTCTGCGGTGAATAAAGGGAGAAGCACCCTGCGACGAGACACAACCAAGAACTCGGCCTCCTACTCAGAAGTAAGCCTGAGTAAGTGCCAAGAGACTTCCTCCTGCGTGAGGGTGTTGCTGCCTGTCTGTGTCGGCTCACTTGCCTGTGTGGCTGCCTGCCTGTGCCGGCTCCCTTGCCTGTGTCGCTGCCTGCCTGTGTTGGCTCACTTGCCTGTGTCGCTGCCTGCCTGTGCCGGCTCCCTTGCCTGTGTGGCTGCCTGCCTGTGCCGGCTCACTTGCCTGTGTGGCTGCCTGCCTGTGCCGGCTCACTTGCCTGTGTGGCTGCCTGCCTGTGCCGGCTCACTTGCCTGTGCCGGCTGCCTGCCTGTGCCGGCTCACTTGCCTGTGTGGCTGCCTGCCTGTGCCGGCTCACTTGCCTGTGTGGCTGCCTGCCTGTGCCGGCTCACTTGCCTGTGTGGCTGCCTGCCTGTGCCGGCTCACTTGCCTGTGTGGCTGCCTGCCTGTGCCGGCTCACTTGCCTGTGTGGCTGCCTGCCTGTGCCGGCTCACTTGCCTGTGTGGCTGCCTGCCTGTGCTGGCTCACTTGCCTGTGTGGCTGCCTGCCTGTGCCAGCTCACTTGCTTGTGTGGCTGCCTGCCTGTGCCGGTCACTTGCCTCCACCACCTCCTTGGTGCAGAGGGGAGGGGGCGCCCTCTGGGATGGGGCTGTGGGCACCACCCAAGATGTGGGGGTCTGAAGGCGGGAAAACCCAGCAGAAGCCAGTTAGGCGAAAAGCAGGTTAGAGTGCCAGGAAAATCAAGATGTGACCTAGGCAGTGTAGGAACAGGGAAGGTACCGGCTGATTTTTGAGATGGTGTATTGATTTCAGATGTATTGATTTCAAACGTATTGATTGTTGTTGTTGCCCAGTCAGTTGTTACTCATTTGTTGTACAAATCCATTTCCTTCCTGATGTGAGTGGTGAGTGTTTTTGTTGGAATATTAATTTCCCCAGCATTCAAGCACAATTTCGTCCTAGGAAGAACTTTGTTTTCCATCCAGTGAACTTGCAGCCCACTTGCACGCCATTCCTGCCATGGTTTCTGAACGCTGGAAGTTGTGGTTGGGCGGCAGGTTGTCGTTCTCAAGGTCTTGCTCATCTTTTTGGAATCTGGACAGCCGTGCGGACGCCACAGGCTCCGGCTGTTTCTCTCCCCACCCCCCACCCCCAGCAGAAAGGAAGAAAACGGAATGGGGAAGAGAGGTTCTTTGCATTTCTTCAGGGTCCGCGTAAAATTTGGGTCCATTAGAATTGAAATGGATATTCCTGAATTTGCAGTTTTTCACACGGCATCCCCCAAAGCTACCGTCACATTGCAGCTTATAATGCAGAAGCAAACCATAGATTTGGTTATTTGGCCAAGGCTTCTCCTCAAAAACCATCATAAACCCATAGGTCACCTCTGTGTTCACATATGTGTTCTGTAATTTGTGGGCTGTTTGGTTGTAATTCCGATTTCCAACTTGGGTGCCTTTAAAAGTGGATTAGGCAAAGCCCGGGGTCAGAAGGCTACCAGTGGCAGCAGCATTCCTCTTTCCGCTAGTTTATGGGCATCACAAGTGGGCAGAGTGCTGTTGGCTCTTCTTCCTGCATTGCAGGGGGTTGGACTAGATGACCCTTGGGTACCTTCCAACTCTACGATTCTGTCATTCTTATGTTCTAGGACCAAAATAGCATGTGAAGCATAGTTTTTCCCCTGCATGTTTTCCACCCCCCCCCCCCAAATACAGCCATGGAGGCTGCAAACTAAACCAGAAAACTGGAGTGGGGTGAGAGGGTTCTTAACCCTTCCCTCTTCCCCACTATTTTCCTCCAGTGTGGTGTAGTGGTTAAGAGTGGTAGACTCGTAATCTGGTGAACCGGGTTCGCGTCTCCGCTCCTCCACATGCAGCTGCTGGGTGACCTTGGGCCAGTCACACTTCTCTGAAGTCTCTCAGCCCCCCTCACCCCACAGAGTGTTTGTTGTGGGGGAGGAAGGGAAAGGAGAATGTGAGCCTCTTTGAGACTCCTTCGGGTAGTGATAAAGCCCAACTCTTCTTCTTCTTCTCCTGACCTACCCATACAATATACATGTTCCATGTTCCATAAGGAAAGATAATGAGCATATACATGTTACAAGTAGATCATCTGTCTGGACCGTAATTAAACAGGAACCTACTTTAAAATTACAATTTTACATAGGTCTAATTGTGGTCTAGGCAGATGATTTTGAATATTGTCAAAGCTTATGAAACTGCAGAGTGAAGGAAAACAAAAGTTTGCTCTGAGCAAACGCACTGAATCAAAAGCTCCGGATTCCACACTTCTGAGAGCATTTTGACTTTTCATGGAAACCTCTTGAGGCAAGTTCAACTTCATTAAACTAAGTGCTCTGCTAAAAATAGCCCTGCTGCTTGGAGTTCACAGTTCTAAATGCGAGCCAAAAACTGTTGTTTGACAGTGCAGCAAACTGCAGCGATGTGCTAAGTGTCTGACTTTATCCAAACAGTTGTTAACCAACTTTTAGGTGTAATGTTTCATTTAGCAGCTCTCTCAGCCTGCTAACAGACCCTTGCACTTTGTAGATTAGCTATGAATCCTGGGGTTCTGCCTTTGGGTGCAAAACAGTGAAGAGCTTGAGCGCATGAGCCCTGCTGACTTTCATGTGCCTGGGATGAAAGCAAGATGCTTACAAGCCTGAGAACTGGCCTCCAGGAAGACCTGAGCCATGGCAAAATTAAGTACCAACGCTGCAGGGTTTGTTGGGCTGGGTTTTGTTGCTCTGATGAAGGAACTCCCATGTCAGTTTTGTCACTGTCTGGTTTTAGTGCATTGGCATAGAATTTCTCACAATCAGGTCCAGTTACAGGTAGATAGCCGTGTTGGTCTGTCATAGTCAAAACAAAATAAAAAAATTCCTTCCAGTAGCACCTTAGAGACCAACTAAGTTTGTTCTTGGTATGAGCTTTCGTGTGCATGCACACTTCTTCAGATACACTGAAACAGAAGTCACCAGATCCTTATATATAGTGAGAGGGTGGGGAGGGGTATTACTCAGAGGGGTGGTGAGAGGTATTACCCTCTGAGTAATACCCCTCCCCACCCTCTCACTATATATAAGGATCTGGTGACTTCTGTTTCAGTGTATCTGAAGAAGTGTGCATGCACACGAAAGCTCATACCAAGAACAAACTTAGTTGGTCTCTAAGGTGCTACTGGAAGGAATTTTTTTATTTTGTTTTCACAATCAGGTCCTTTATCATAAATGAAAGTACTACATACATACATACATACATACATACATACATACATACATCAACCTTTTATTGGCATCACATACAAACATCGAAAACAAATCAATACAGAATTACCACTTCCCCAGTGGTACAAAACTTTGATAAAAGAAAGGAGGCAGAGCAGTCTATCGTCACATCTCTAGGTCTCCAGGGAGATCAGAGATCTGCAGTGTATTTCGACGACAAAAAACCAAATAGAGATATTTAGCCACTAACTTGGTGAGCTCCTGATCTTTCCCCAGTAATAGGAAATGTATGACCTCCAACTCTGGTTTCCATTTGGGGATGCAGAGTTGATCCAGAAATTGCTGACGGAGATCATCATATAGTTTACAATTAAGAACCATATGTGTAAGGCTTTCCACCAGGTGGTCTTCACATGGGCAAGTTCTTTCTCCTTCCCCCCTGCCTGAGAACCTTCCCCAAAGGAGGTTTGATGGATTTGAAGTACTAAATGTGGATCAATACATAAGGGCCATTTAAAGATATTGTGACGTGACATTGCGGTGTTTTTCACAGCATGGCAGGGCTCATATATGGCACAAAATGATATGAATGTGGTTCATAAAGTCATTAAGACACACAAATAGCTTTGAGCCGTCATACAATTGTAATTTTAAGAAATGTTGGACACAAAAGGGATCCCCGTGCACAGATGTTTGATACAATATTTTTCTTGCATGCATAACCCTTCACAGCAATTGAGCTGTTTTTCACAAGAGCATTCCATTTACGCCATATGTGAACAACTACTTTATCATTTCTGAGACATGTCATGTTGGGGGGATGCAAAGATGTCAGAAGTCTCTGAGCAACTACAAAATATATTACACCTATGTATGGCATGGGGCCACAATATAGCAAATTCTCTGAAAAGTGTAGCCTGGGCAAAGTGAGGAAAGTGAGTGCAATTGCATGTTTCAGGGGTTGGAGTTGTACCAGGAAACTGAAAGGACTGCTGTCATCAGACTGGGAAGGAAGACATCCCTGATTTTCATGTTTGAAGTTAACATACAGTATTCTCTAAGACAGGGGTCAGCAACCTTTTTCAGCCATGGGCCGGTCCACCATCCCTCAGACCATGTGGTAGGCCAGACTATATTTTGAGGGGGGGGGGAATGAATGAATTCCTATGCTCCACAAATAACCCAGAGATGCATTTTAAATAAAAGGACACATTCTACTCATGTAAAACCACACTGATTCCTGGACCGTCCGTGGGCCGGATTGAGAAGGCAATTGGGCCGCATCTGGCCCACGGGCCTTAGGTTGCCTACCCCTGCTCTAAGACTCAAAAACATTGTGTTGGGCCATAAGAAAAAAACGTACCATCCATACCATAGCCAGGCAAAATCTTTATTAAGACCAACCAAAATGTCATTTAGAAAGTGAGCAAGAGCTCTCCAGGCAGAAAGTGTGTGGCTTGTGTCATGACAGAGACAAAGTTTCTAGATGGTACTAGACTTAGGTGTGCATGGGTGGAATCAAGAATTTCCTGTAGCTCTTCTGCTTTGTTTGAGAGACAATGACAGTTCTGATGTGTCCTCTAAGCCTTCCATGGCAGTAAGCATCAGGCAAGCAGCAACATGATAGCCTGTAATAAGAGCTTTCTTGTGTTTATAAGATGCTGCAGTGTTGATGGATTGTGTCTGTATCCACAGGAACCTCTAGAAGATTAAGTTTAGAATTTGGCAAACGCATTCAGGCCTTCGTTTGGTGCATTTGTGGCCCCAGCTAGTCTGGGACAAGTAATTAACTCAACATCAGGATTTACACACTGCCTCTTGGAACACACACAGCTCTATGAATTTCACATATCTTTAGCAGACATTTTACTCGCACTTTTGCACAAGACACAACTAGGAATAGGTGGGTAATTCCTGCATTACTGTGCCAAAAGGTGCTAACCAAAGAGGAGCTCAGCTATACATTTCTCTTCGGTAAGGATGGAAGGACCTGTCCCTTGTGGCTCACTCCTCTGGTCATTTTCCAATCCTCAGTTCTGTTCTCTGCATTTCTGCAGTGAATATTCACCAGGAGTTTAGTGTGAATTCAGTTTGCCGGAGCCTGTCTTTACATGCAGGGGAATTCCCTAACTCACCGGGGGTTTGAGACCCATAGGCTACTCTCACCTGCTTTAGCCGGCCAGTCGGTGTATTGTTTGGGAAAGTGCAGATTTGATAGATAAGGCTTCAAATGCGAGCTGAATGGATTTCTCCTGCATGCCTACTCTTCAGTTTATTAATCTCCCAGATGTGTTGAGACAGAAGTCTAGCTTTTGTGAGAGGTCAAGGGACCAGACGCAAAGGAGGACAGGGCTTCTGTTGTTGACTTCAGACCCTCAGATCAAGAAGCTGTCACATGATCTTAGCTTTCTACTTAGTCCTTAAGTGAGATTATTATTGTTCTCCCTTGTGGCAGAGGAGGGAAAACAGGTGCCAACATTGAATACAGCCCTCCAGGCCTATATCAGCATGTAACTCTTAGTTTCTAGTATTACTTTTAGCATGTGGCTTGCCAGTCTTTAAGGCTCAAGTACAGCTGCCCGAATTCTCAGGTTGATGTAGGAATCTATATTCAAGAATGGGCAGAACTTGCAAACCCAGGAACTTGCAAATCAAATGGTTTTCCTTTTAAACAACAACTTTAAATTAGATTTGCACCCTGTGGTTGCAACAGCACTTTGTCACCAAAGCGGTCACACTTCCACAGTGATGCTTTTGGTGCCAAATTTAATTTGTCGCTGGGAGATTCAGCCCTCCAATTCTTGGCTCAGATGGCTGTTTTAAAATATTGGATAAATTAATAGAGTAAAACTATTCATAAACTGATAAACATGCTTATCAATTATTATTAGCCATAACAGCGAAATGGAACCTCTTTATACAGAGGCAGTATATCTCTATAACCAGATGCTGGAGAGAGACAATAGGCAAGAGACATTATTGCCTTTTTATGAGCTTCCAAAAGGCATCTCTCTGGCTGGCGTTGCAAACAGAATGCTGTACTGATGGGGTTTTCATTCAATCAGTGAGGCAGTTCTTTAAGAACTTGCAAATCCTGCACCCTCATTCCTTTATTCTTTGTTGAGAGGTGCTGTATTAAATAACTACTGGTACTGCTTCCGTAAAGTGCAGAACAGAGGAATATTTGCAAACTGGGGGAAATTATATGTGGATGGAATGGGAACAAAGCAGTCACAACAGAAAAGGGGGGGGGGAAATGTATGTGAACCTGTAGATTTGAACAAATTGCAGGGTTTTTTTTAATGAGCACATTTAATAGTGTATTGGGGCAACGTTTGCTAAGGGATTGCACCTTACTAAGGCTCTTAACTTCTGTGTACATGTAGCAGTAAGTAGGACTTACTGCTACGTGTGCACACGTAATGGGATTTCCTCTCCCACGCCTGCCATAAGGAAACCTATCCTAAAAGATCGGGTAAGGGAAATGGCTTATTGCAAAAAGGAACTGCAAGAAAGTGGTGGCACACCTGGGATCATCTGGTCTTTAGTCTGTGCCAAACATCAAGTGTTCTGCTGATTGTTATCCCCAAAGAACACTCTGTTTGTGCTTGTTCTTGAAACCACAATAAATTAACTAATGGAATTTTAACTTTATCATGTTCCAAGCTAATTGTTTTGTCAGTAAGAACCAATTTCTATTACTGCTACTTTTTAAGGGTAAGAATATAGCTTAGACATCTTGCAACTCTCTCTTATCAATGTAATTTAGACTTGAACACTGCAATAAATTAATCAAATGTGAATTTCACTGTGAATGGTTTTCAACTTCCCTTTGAGCCTACTGAGAAAAAAACCCAAAGAAGTATCTATTTTATTAGAGACAAACAAAATATCCATAAATATTCAAAATTTAGGGTGACTTTTCCACTGCATACTGTATATCAAATGCTGTTAGATTTTTAAAATGTCATTCTATATATTGACCAAATATTAAAGGCAGTTTAGTTGGCCCATAAGAAAAATTCCAAAATCCATAATAGGGCAATACCTCTGTGTGTTACACTATCGGTTTTTAAACTGCTTTCTGATCAGAAAGTCCTAGATTCTTTTAAGGCTTACAGGAGTTATTAAATGATAAGGCCATTAATGCCAAACAGATTCTCCACCATTGCTGATCTTCTTTCCTGAAGCCCAGTTCTCAGTGGTGAAGCCCAATAGCGCCCCACAGGAATGCATTTAAGGCTTTCTATACCACCGTTCATTAAATTATATCCCAGGATGGTTCACGCTGCCTAGGTCTAGGGTGAGGAAGTGGACCTGGCATGAGGAAGAAGGGCCTTTGTTGACAGATGTGCAGGGTCAAGTGGCATCATATGACATCAGATGATTTGAAGGTCTACCTGCAGGAGCAGTCCGAGATTGAGCTCCAGTCTCAGCGCGGCAGTCCCAGATGGGTCTCTGCTCTTTAAAAGGCAGCAAGCACTATTGCTTCATATGCAGTTCATCACCAGCAGCTATATGTGACAGCCTAAACAAATCTCCTTTTACTCATGGAATGGAACTGTGTAGTGGATACACAGCCTTGTACAGTGCCTGTTCATTTCCATGAGGCTTATGCAGAACTGAGTAAGGGTCAGATTAGGCTGCCTCTCAACCTGCTGTCCTTAATGCCCCCCACCCATAGCTGTCAACCCTCCCTTTTTTTGGCGGGAAACTCCCTTATTCCAATGCCGTTTCCCACTGCTATCCCGGATTGTTGATATCCCTTAAATTTCCCGGATTTCAAAGGAAGCAGCTCCTCTCCCTCCCTGCCGGCCAGGGAGGCTCCTCAGCTGCATTGCTCGGCTGCCAATAAGGAGTCTGAGACCGACTGGGGGCGGAGCTTGCATGCCTTGTGCATCCAGACCCTCATGCCCAACCAGACAGCCAGCCTGCCTGCCGTCTACGCGCTCGCTCTTTCGCTCACCCGTTCGCGCGCAGCCTCTGGAGCGCAGGGTGGCGAGGCTACTTGGTGCCATTGCACCGCCCTTGCGGCATCCCTTATTTTCAAATCCAAAAGTTTGAAAAAATCCCTTATTTTCAAATCCAAAAGTTGACAGCTATGCCCCCCCCCCCCGCAGAAAATAACATGCCTGAGGCAGCCACCTCACCTTGCCTCATCAGCCCTAAAAAAGTCAGCAGGTTTTATGCAAATTTCTTCCCCATGACCCGACAATTTCTTGCCCCTGCCTCTTTGGATGATGAGATTTTAATTTATTTCCTCTACCAAGAAGAAGATAAAGGGAAGAGACGGAAGCTTTCCTAACATCCCTGCTGGGAATGTTTCACTGTATTCTATGTTGGCATTTGTATCTGCATTGTTATGGGTGGCCCATTTGAGCACATGTTTTCCTGGGTTCAGGTTGCAGTCTGCTGCTGTTGACAGATAACAACTGCGTTTCTTCGCCACACTGAATCATTTAATGGATGCCAGCTCATCAAAGGCTCTGGTCTCTAGAGCATCTGTCCCACCTGCTTCCATGTCATAGGGCAACATCGCTTTAAATCATGAGTAGCCTGTTGTCTAATAGGGTTGGGTGGGGAGGCGAGTTGCTGAAAGAGCAGGCTTCATTCAGAATGAAGATGTCTTGAAGGGTAAGGTCTACTTGAATCCAATTGCGCTAAAAATGAATGGATCAGAAGATGCTGGGGCTATAAAAGGAAACAGAGAAGCCTTTTGTTTGCATCTAAGCCATTTAAGAAGACTCTGTGAAAGCATGACTGCATGAATGCTAATGGTACATTTAAAAAGTGTTTTTATTGCAAAATCTGCCTTTCCTTGAAGCTCTTAAAGCTTTGATGCTACAGAGCAAAACTGGGGCAGTAAATGAAGAATCATAGCATGGAATTTTTAAAAAGCTGGCGTAACAACAACAGCCCCAGTCATGCTTATGATTAAGCCTTAAATGTAGTTTATGACTGTTTTGGATTACGCCATTCCAAATAGGGGAATGGATGCAGAAAGTAAGAAAAGTTTTTCTCTATAATGCAGCAAAATGCTTTTCCCCCTTGTGGGTTTTTTTTTTCCTTGTGCAACCGTGCTCATGCCCTTGAATATATCACATTTGCTACTTTTAAAAGCTCTTAAAATGTTCACCTTCCTATCGCTCCCCAGCCTTTGGTTCATAAGAGCTGGTATAACATCACAGCGGAATGATTGAGGTCTTTGGCCAGTCTTTGATTTGAATGCTGTTATGGACGGTGTCCCTCCACTCCAATGCCAACCCAGCAGAGTAGCTCACTAGCAGCAGAAGACACGTCCTACTCTCTCTTCTTGCTCCTATCTGCCTATCTGTCACCTAGGGCAAGGTGTGCAGGATTCCCACTGCTTTATGGTGTTCTACTTGGGAGTACGGGGATGGCCAGCCAAGCTCCATGTCTCCTGCCTGGCAGCTTCCACCCGTCACCCCCTTTTGACCTCCAGGGCACTTTAAACCAGGAGTGCAGTCCAACCAACGGGAGAGGGCAAACGGCCCTTAAGCACGTTCAGAAATCAGTCCAGCCTGAGAAGCCTAATTAAGCAGTTTATTTAAGTGGAGTAGTATTAATGAGTAGTAAACAACTAACCCGGAATATTAGTCAGTGTAACCCTATGCTAGAGAATATAACAGCAAAACTTCCTCTTAAGGTCACTTCTGACCCTGGTAGTCTCTGGCGTTGGTTGCATGACAAGGGATTAAAGATAAAGGGTTGTTGGCAACATTCTGTTTTTAAAGGCTCTTGACCTGGGTGGGCTCTGATTGACAGGTCACTCTGAGCAGCCAATCACAAGAGTTGCACATAGCCCAGAAAGTGGGCATAACACTTTTGGGGGACTAGAGGAAGAAACCCAAGTGATAGTGGCAAGGAGATGGGAGACTACCAGAGCCATAGGAGCCATTCCTAGAGGTCAAGGTCCCTAAACGGCCTTGGCTGGCCCAGTATACCTGAAGGAGCGTCTCCACCCCCATTGTTCAGCCCAGACTCTGAGGTCCAGCTCCGAGGGCCTTCTGGCAGTTCCCTCACTGTGAGAAGTGGGGTTACAGGGAACCAGGCAGAGGGCCTTCTCGGTAGTGGCACCCACTCTGTGGAACACCCTCCTGTCAGATGTCAAGGAAATAAACAACTATCTGACTTTTAGAAGACAGCCATGTTTAGGGAAGTTTTTAATGTTTGAAGTTTTATTCTGTTTTTTATGTTCTGTTGAAAGCCACCCAGAGTGGCTTGGGAAACCCAGCAAGATGGGTGGGGTAGAAATTTATTATTATTGTTGTTGTTGTTGTTGTTATGTCCCTTCACCCCACCCCAATGAATATTTGAGGGGGCTGCCCCTCCACAAAGCTGATGTACAATGTCATTCAAGCGGTGTGCATGTGCCACATCTTGTGATCGATTATGAAGGGTGGGGCTTACTTCCCCCCAGTACTTTTTTTAAATAGAAAATTAGGTGCCAGTACTCTTTATGAAGTTGTTACAGTAAGTGCCACACTTTTGACAACAAAAAAGAGGTGCCGGTAATGCATACACTTCAGTACCCCCTGAAAAAACTACTGCCTACCCCCCATATTTTATTCAAGTCGGCACCCCTGATCAGAGCATTAGATCAAAACCTTTCATCAGCTTGTGTGCGAAGTATTTTGTCTGTCTAACTTTAGGGAATGGAAGCTAAGTGACCTGGATTCTTATAATAGCTAATTATTTTCCTATTTGGGGTCCATACAATTGATTGTAGGAGACAGCTGCGACAATTAAAATGCTATGCCCTGAATCCAAATCAGGTTACAAGCACTTGGTTTCATTGCAGCTGAATCAATTGAATGATTTCAGGAAGGGAGGGAGGAAAGTAAACAAAAACACTGGGGGAGCGGAAAGGAAGAGCTTTGAAAAAATGGAATGGAATTGATATCATGGACCAATGGACCCAAATGATAATACCGGTACTATGCCACACACATTCAAGAGCTAAGGGTGAAAGTTCTTGCCAGAGACTGCCTGTCTCTAATTAATTATACCACTCAACCGCAGTTCTGCAACCTGTATAACCTGCAGTTCTGTTGTCTGTTTTATTATATTAATTGGGTTTTCATACTGATTTTCAAAATTCTAAGCAAGTCACAGCTTACTTTAAATTAATAACTAACCATGACCATGAATTAAAGGAACAGGTGTTTTTCTACAGTAGCTGGTTAATCACTGCTTGAGACTGGAAGAGTATATGAGAACAGATGGTAAGGATTTAAGCAAAAGGACAGATGCATTTATATTGAAGAGCTTGGAGGATAAATCTCTAAAATTCTTGTGGCAGACACAATCTTTGCTTTGTTTACTTAAAATTGGCAATCCATTGCTATGTACAACTGGCAAGAGCGGTTGTCTTTGGAATCTTGCCTTTACAGATAGTTCATAAATCCTATTACGTATACATAATTCTGTTAGTCCATTATGTATACAGCATATGTCTTCAGAGATGCCTCTCTCTTCAACTTTCATTAAAGGATCAACATAATAATTGTAGTTTTCAACATGCAAGTTCATTTGACAACTATTTTTCTGTGGGGCATTATTCACAAAAGTAACACAAGGCCAATTTGTTATATATTCTGGGCACAAACATGGGTGTCATGTGAAAATATGTTGGTTAGACATACACTTGATGGCAGTGAACTCATTACTGAGCTGATAGCTGATTCATGCATGTGTATTCATCAGTTGCAGCTAAGGATGGGGGAGAGATCTGACTCAGTCCACCTTTTAATTCAAGCCTAATTTGCATCCCCAAACCATATGGGAAACTAAACACAACTTTTCTCCAAAATTTGTATTCTCCAGATTTTGCAGTGCAGTTCTCAAACAAAAAGTGTTCAAATATTACATGTATATTAGGAGTATGGAGTTGACTTTTGGGGAGCAGAGATGGCTAACTAGTTTTTGGCTGTCAGTGCTCTGCCAGCAGAAATAATTATGATAGCCAAGATGAAGATCTTGGTGTCCTACTCCCTCTTTGAAGATAGGGAGAGAAGGGATAACCTTACATGACCTGATGGAAGCCATTCATCACACCTGAGAGAATAAGTCTTCAGATGCGGAGGAGGGCCTTAGAGCGAGGAACCCCCATTGTACCCAGACACCACACAATAGTTCTCAATGTTAGCCTTCAGGGCATCAGATCAGCAAAAACCTTCCTTATTTTAA
Source organism: Darevskia nairensis (assembly GCA_034642065.1). Lineage (NCBI taxonomy): Eukaryota > Metazoa > Chordata > Lepidosauria > Squamata > Lacertidae > Darevskia > Darevskia nairensis. The sequence goes on along the minus strand of JAWWNI010000628.1, from coordinate 693,656 downwards.
CTGTTTTTGAGATTGGAAGCAATTACTACTTGGGTGATCTATCTGCCAATTAATTATTACCCAGAAGGCAACTAGGCTGCTGGCATAGTAAGAGGCATTAATTAACAGGCTGAAAACCAAAGCAAAAGGCTTAGGTAGCTTAATTGCTGGTGATTAAGAAAGTTTACAAATGGATAAGGATGCTCTGGTTTGTCAGATACCTTCATCTTATATTACTTTTAACTCTCCATCTGTGTGGTGCTAGTTATAAAAGTGAAACTGAATCCATTGGTGTGGGAACAGAATGCACTGTTTGCTTAAAGAGACAGACACAAGTTTTCAAGGCAGAGTGTTAAGGGGGGAGACAAACAGAACCCAATATGAAAAAAACACTGTTGAACACCTCACTGATTGTTGGTATAATCTGGCAACTATTGGATGAGCAACTGAAAGAGCTCAGAGCTGAGATGCTAATCTGGGGAAACATTGTGTCCATATGTTGGGAATAGAATCAACAGGATTTACTTCCAAGCAAAATGAAACGCTGATTTCAGCAGGAGACATGCCAGGCTGAAATTTGGCTAAAATGTGCCCAAAGTGAGATGCTTAACTACAATTTCCCCACCTCGGTGAAAATACATCTACATTTGAGATGGCTATGTACATGTTTTTGACACAGAATGTGCCAATTTTTATTTGCTCAATCTTTGCAGTTTCCAAAGTCTTTTTTACCGGGTGTTGAGAAAATTTCCATCCAGTTATAATATTGCATTGCTTTTACAGTGGTACCTCTAGATACGAATGGGATCCATTCCGGAGCCCCGCTCACATTCTGAGAAGTCCGCAAACGACAGCGCCGCTTCTGCGCATGCGCGGGTTGTGATTTGGCGCGTCTGCGCACAACGTCACTGCGCGCGTCTGCGCATGCGCAACCCGCTGAACCAGGAAGTAATCCGTTCCGTTACTTCCGGGTTTGGAGTGTTCATAACCTGTGCCGTTCGCATCCCGCAGCAAACGCAACACGAGGTACGACTGTATTAAGTGTTTAAATGTTACAAGGCATACAAACCATATGGTAATACAAGGAGAGACTCAAAAAAGGGAAACACCTTAGGTATTTTAAAATTAAAGAGGGGCAACATGAGATAAAATTTTAGCATTCTAATCTGTGTAAGGTACTCTGAGCCTTCTTGGGCTAAAAGGCAGACTAAATCCAAATGAAAGTAAACATAGACCACTTCCAGATAAACCTGTTTTTAATTGTTACAATTATCCCTCACCTCAATATAATATTTTTAAAAAACTGATTATGGCAATACCCTGTACAGTCGTACCTCATGTTACGAACGCTGCGTGTTGCGTTCGTCACGGGTTATGAACGCACTGAACCCGGAAGTACCGGAACAGGTTCGGCGGTTCGCACATGCGTCAAATGACATCACACACATGCGCAGACGCGGCGCTTCATGATACAGACTGCTCATGATGCGAAGGGGGCTCCGAAACGGATCCCGTTCGCATCCAGAGGTACCACTGTATTTTTTTAAAAGCCAAAACACTGGTGGGGCAGTATATTTTCCTAATAGCATGCCATGGATATATTTACTGCTAACAAGTCTTTCAAAAATGCCTGTCATTTTTTAATAAGTAGAATCTACTAAGACATTTCATTAAAACAGGGAAAGCGTTTCAGTCTCATCACACACTATTGTAATTCCTAAATCTTAAAAACAAGAAAAGTATATACCGGTAGTTCTGTATTTTAGCCTCATTATTTTTAAACTTTATTAAAGGTTCTAGGAAAACACTATTTATGGACTGTACACATGTGTACACACACACACAAAGAACGATGTAAGCTGAGCCCGCTAGTTTTATTAGCACTTCACAAGGGGAGCAGTGAATGATGAGGCACAATTTAAAACAACTTGTTATCTTGAGGGTAATGCGAAGTAAACGCAGTTTAGGGATGCCATACTCCAGGTTACAAAAACCCGGACACATTTGGGGCACCCCTACCCACCATCCTACATCTCGGCCTCCTGCCCCCTCATTGCCGCTAACACTTCCTCACTCGCCCCACTTCCATCTAACCTACAGTCATCCTCCTCCATAGCCCTCCGGGAACGTTGGGAGAAGTGCTGCCTTCCCAGGTGCTGCCTTCTGGAAGGCCGGGCCAGTGGCGAACGAAGCCGCTTGGCCGCCCGGAGCAGCAAAACCGGGGGCACCCCCCGGGGCGGGGCACCGCTGCGGAGCACGCATGCGTCATACGGAACAGTGCATGCGCGCTCCGCAGTGGCGGCGCGGCAAACCCCACGAGCAAGCCGCAGAGCGAGGCAGCCTCGCTCCACAGCTTGCTCGCGGGGCTTGCCGCAGCGTCCAGCAGGTTTGCTGGGTCTGTCGCGGCGACGCTCTGTAGCGCACATGCGCACTACAGAGCGGGCGGAGGCGAAGGGCGGGCCAGGAACTTCCCTGGCCCGCCCCTCGCCTCCACCCCAGCCGGAAAAAGGAAAGCGTGTGCCGAGCAGGGACGATACCTCATTTGCCTGCACAACCAGCAAAATGAAAAATGACATCTTCTGGGGAGAGCACTTTGAATTCTCTGGCCTTCCACCTGCCCACAGCATCACCGTCCACATCTATAAAGATGTTGAAAAGAAAAAGAAAAAGATCCCCATAGCTGCTGTGACTGGTCGGCAATTCGTGGAGAAGTGGTATGCCATCAGCACTCCCATGCCTAATAAAGGGAAGACAGGTCCATCCATACGGATAAAATGCCGTTACCAGACTATTACCATCCTCCCTATGGAGCAATACAAAGAATTCGCTGACTTTGTGACCAACAACTACACAATGTTATGCTCTGTTCTGGAGCCAGTCATCAGTGTCCGGAACAAAGAGGAGATGGCCTGTGCTTTAGTGCACATTCTTCAGAGCACTGGCAGAGCCAAGGTAAGAACACGCAAAGCTCTTGCTCCTGTGTCGCTCCTGATTTTTAGTACTACTGAAAGATGGTGGCAGATTGGGTTCTGCCAAGTAATTAAACTGAAAAAGGACAAGAACAACTATAATAAAAAATAAAAAAATTCCTTCCAGTAGCACCTTAGAGACCAACTAAGTTTGTTATTGGTATGAGCTTTTGTGTGCACAAAAGCTCATACCAATAACAAACTTAGTTGGTCTCTAAGGTGCTACTGGAAGGAATTTTTGTATTTTTTATTTTGTTTCGACTATGGCAGACCAACACGGCTGCCTATCTGTAACAAGAACAACTACGTGGGTCTGGTGAACATCCCCATAGCTGCTGTGACTGGTCGGCAATTCGTGGAGAAGTGGTACCCCATCAGCACTCCCACGCCTAATAAAGGGAAGACAGGTCCATCCATCCGGGTCAAGTCTCGCTATCTGTCCATCAGGATCCTTCCCACAAGACGGAACTCTGCCTCCTCCTCCTCCTTTTTGTTGTTTCTCTCCCCAGCTTCCTTCTAAATGCACGCTCAACATCTGCAGGAAGAAAAGTGAAGCTCAGTTTCAAAGGAAGGTACCGTGTTTCTCCTAAAATAAGACACTGTCTTATATTTTTCCCCCTCAAAAAAACACAGTATGGCTTATTTTGGGGGGATGTCTTATTTTAACCGCTCTGCGTCGGTACACCGCATAGCCACGCCTATCCAGGCCGTCTTAAGGGAGAGGCGTCGCGTCACTATGTCTTATTTTCGGGGTATGGCTTATATTTCACAAATGCGTAGAAATCCTGCTACAGCTTATTTTATGACTACATCTTATTTTAGGAGAAACGGTATAAGAAACAAGGCTAAGGGCAAGCTCATAGCTTAGCTGAGAAATACTTCGACAAGGTCTGGAACACACAAAAATTAAAATAAACGTTTTGAATAAACATTCACAAATTTATTAGTAGAACATATGATAAATAAAGTAATGATACGTAAAAATTTATAACATGCAGAAAACAGTATGTACAAATAAATGGGAGAGGGGAGCTGAGGGAAGTCTCGGGAGGAGGGGGAATAAAATAGGGGGAAATGTAATTGATTATATTGAGTGATAATTTGTTTTGATAAGTCTGATTTAATAATTTTATTTAAAAAAATTAAAATAAACGATTTTTTTTATACAAAGGGAGTTTATAAACCCGGACACATCGGGGTCCCCCCACACCCCTCCGTCCCCCTTCTAACCTACCTTTCTCCAGTCCTCCTCCTCCTCCTCCGCCCTCCGGGAGAAGCGGCGCGGCCATCCGAAGGGAGCGCCCGGCCTCCGCTGCTTCTCTCTCTCCCGGGCCGTTGGCTGCGGCCATTGTGACAGTTAGCTCCTTGCGGTGGGAGGGAGCTCTCTCGCGGGAGCGGCCAATCGGAGCCCGCTTTTCACTAACGCTCGCGCTCACAGCCTCTTAAAGGGGCCTAACACGGGCTGGGCAAGTTCGCGCCTGCGCGCTGCTTCCTTCCCTTCCTCCCGCCCGGCTTTCCCCCCGATCCACCAGAATTCCAGGAGGGAAAGACGGGCGCGCGCGCGCATGCGTCCCTCTCTTTCCCTCCCTCCCCCTCCTCCTCCTACCTTGCGCGGGCGCGCGCGAGCGCGCGCGCGCGTGCGTGCGTGCGTCGGGAGACGCCACCTCCTCCCCCTCCTCCTCCCTCCCCTCAGAGGATAAGCGGCCGCCGGTGCTGAATGAGAGCGGCTGAAGCGAGCGGGGCTGAAGCGGGCGAGGAAGGGAGGGAGGGAGGCGGCTAAGCTCGGGCCGGGCAGCTCGTCTTCCTCGCCGCGTCCCGCGTCCGCTCCTCTGGCGCCCCGCGTCTCGTCAGCAGGTGAGTCGAGGGGAGCCGCGGAATAGGCGGAGGAGGCGGCTGCTGCTCGGGCACCGGCGGCGTGTGGGCGAGCAGCGCCTTGCCTCAGCCGGCCCCGAGGCCCGCAGGGATGGCGAGGCTGCTGCTACTGCCGACGCCCACGGCTCCGGCGGCGGCGGCGCCCGCTCTCCTCCTCCCCCCCCCTCTCCGCCGTCCCCTTTCGCCTCCATGCCGGGCGGGGGTCTCCTCCCCGCCGAGCCCGGGAAGTCTCCCTTCCTCGCTGCGCCTCCATTGAACTCCTCCATTCCGCCCAGCCACCCATTGGGTTCCTGTGTCGCGCCACCTCTCTGTCACCCACCCACCCACCCATTATTTGCCCAGCGAGCGCATGCTCTTCTTGCAGCGCCTCGGGGCCGGGCGGGGGGCGGCGGCGGCGAAGAGGGTGGCTGGGGGTCTTTGAGGAACTGCCCACGCCTCGCTTGGATCTTGTGTTCCGTCGTATCTGACTTGACAACATTGCGAAGTTTATTCGAGCTCTCTCTCTCTCTCCCATCAGCTGCGAAGGAGAGCCGAGGTGCACAAGTCCAGAGCGAGTGTTGGAGTCGCTTCCCTTGCACGCCTATGCGAAGCCTTATCAAGCGAAAATGAAAAAATTCCTTCCAGTAGCACCTTAGAGACCAACTAAGTTTGTTCTTAGTATGAGGTTTCGTGTGCATGCATGCACACGAAACCTCATACCAAGAACAAACTTAGTTGGTCTCTAAGGTGCTACTGGAAGGAATTTTTTCATTTTGTTTTGACTATGACAGATCAACACGGCTATCTACCTGCAAGCGAAAATGGTTACAGCAAAGAGGCTTGGGACTCGTTGAACTCCAGTTTAGGGTTACACTGGCAAATTCTTGGTTCAGTTCTGTGTGCTTTTCTACTCTATGTACTTTTACATTGGGTGGGTTGTTGGCCTTGCTGGGTTTGGCCAAAAATCTAACGCAACCAACAATCCTGTTTCCTATGTACTGAGGATGCATGTATAAGATAAACACATTTGTGCATGCTACCTACTCACTCACCCACCCACTTAGGTGCCCTGTCATGCATCTGATAAACTGGACTCTGGCCTATGAAATCTTAGGCCAAAATGAATTGATTCGCCTTTAAGATGCCAGAGGAATCTCTTACCCATATTATGTTGCTGTTTTCCTTGCTCTGTTTTGGAGCAGCGTTACAGTTTGCCTTCCCTTAATCTGTGTTTACAGCATACATGTGCATGCCTGGAGCTTTCTCTATTCTGCATGGACTAGCAGGCTTGCTAGTTCTCTCCTCTCCTTACCATGAGACATTGTCATTCCTATTCCTGAGCTTGAGGCGAGTCACAGCTGATCATCCGTGTTCACTATGTAGGAGGTGAGGGGTTTGGATATGTTATGATAGGAGTGCAGCCTCCATCCAACCCTCCATGGAAACATTGACCAAAAGAGTATTGCCATGCCTTTCGAAGGCAGAGTAACTAGTGCGATTTAGAAGCCATTCCAATTTCTCTTAAGCTATTTGCTGTGCAGTAGCTATTTTTACTAGAGGATAATTTTGAATAAGAAGCGGCGAATGGTCAATCCCTGCTCAGTTGCTGTCTTGTCAAAGTGCACTTGAAGGGAAGTGCGCTGAATGTATTACAAGTGCTCCTTCTGTTTTGGCAGCTGTGGGGTCTTCCTTGTATTACTGAGGGTTGGATTTGTTGCAGGGACCACAAGTTGCTAATGTGTAAGAGACAGCTGTAGCTGTAGTCTCAGGAAAATAGAAAAGAGAGAACTATTACATTTTTTTTTGAACTAGCTTGTTTAATACGGTAAGTTTGATTGTTTAATACGGTAAGTTTTGGAGTTATGTTTTGCAGTAGGGAATTCTAAACCAATTTCCCACTGGAGCTTCCTATGACATTGATTTGGTGCCTTGACACCTCGCTTTTGAAGTGTAGGACACAAAACACCAGGTGAAAACAATATGTTGCACTTGATTTGGCTCCACTTAATTTTGATTCACCTCGTTTTGCCAAGTAGATTACCAGGTGGAGCCTTGTTCACTCTGGCTGCCAAACAGCTTTTTAGGTCAGTTGTCCTTAACTGGTACTGGAGAGACCCCAAAATACCTTGTAGAACACATTGCTTCGCCAACAAACCCTTGTTCTTCCAAAAAGTACCACCATTTTGTTTTTTTCTCTGCATGACTGCACAGTAAAAGAGCAAGGTGTTAACAAGAGGGCCTGTTGGAACAGAAGCCATGTTTGGTTCTGCGCTTTTGGTGTGTGGGTTGTCTGGTTGGTTATACAGGCAGCGCAGCATGAAAATGAGCACTCTCAAAATACAGGGCAACTAACTATTAGTGGGTTTTTGTACACCCCCTTCCCACGAGTATTGCTTTATTATTTTGGTATTTTTAATGGCATTTATATGAAATATTAATGTATTACATGATTATATGATTCCCCTGGTATTTATATATATTTTTTCTTTTTCTGTCAGATGCTTAGAGACCTTTGGGTGACAAGCAACTAATAAGTATAATAAATGAAATGTAGTGGAGCTGAGCAGCCACAGAGAGCAATGGAGATAATGTAGGCTCTTGAGACATTAGCAGTAGTTGTTCTGAAGGCTGAAGATTAGCCCACTAGACCTCTATCTTTCACACAATAAGCAGGATGTGTGAAGTATGGGAGGACAGTGGCTTCTCCTCAAGCATGTGCTCTTTAATGCACCAGAGTGATAAGCTTGAATTTCCTGAATTTCAGTGCATGTGTCAGGACAGAGTGTTGTTTTTAAAGTATATGCTGTAGTCCTTTCAGTAAAATATTCCCAGAGTGATATTACTTTTAGTGATTGAATACAGAACCACAAAATACAGTAATAGTTATTCCATATTGAATAATACAGAATAATGGAATGTGGTTCTGTGTAGGTGCCCTTTATATTTTCTTCTTTCTCACTTTGTGATTGTGTTATTGTGTGTGAATAGCGGTAGGGGTGTAAAAATTCTACCCACAGCAGTGGAAGTGGTTGTAACAGAACTCCTTGTCCCAGTATAGAGTGAGAAATACAGTACCGTACATGCAGGATAGAAAGCAAAATTCAGCATGGATGAGAACTGGTGATGTGTGCTTTCAGTGATGTTTATATGTATGCATTGGGTGCCTGAGGTGAATGAACAGGTTTGAACATACCACTATAGGGAAAATGCATCAATTGAAACTTGCATCAGTGGAACTTGCATCTTTGTGTGGGAATATTGGGGCTTGTGCTTTTGTGACGGGGATCATGAGGTACATGCAAAATATATCCGGGTTTGGATTAAAGTACTGTATCCTTATTTGAGAACCTGGTGCAGCTCCCTCTTGTGGGAAAGGCACCAGGAGTTGCCACCCACCTGCACAGGTAGACAACAGAACCTTCTCTTTCTGTTCAGACTGGTAAGGACGGTTAAGTCCCGTCAAAGGCGGCTATGGGTTGCGGTGCTCATCTCGCTTTCAGACCAAGGGAGCCGGCGTTTGTCCACAGACAGCTTTCCGGGTCATGAAGCAAGTGCACCAGGGTTACAGTTCTGACAGCGAGGAAAAAAGCATGGATGAGAATGGAAACTGGAGCTCGGCACCAGTTTCAGTGTCATTATCCACCCCTTCCCATATTGTGACTAGGAAAAGCAGAGATCAGTCAGGTTGGAGAGAATTGAAGTTGTGGAAATGCCTGTGCATCATCGAAAGGGGGAAAGGCTATTTGAAGGCTACTTACTGGGGAATTTGGATCACTGTGTTTCCACTAGAAGCAGCAAGCAGCCTGCATAGTGGGCGAAGAAACATTCGTTGGAGTAGTGCCTTTGGGCATGACCCCCAAATCTGCCATTCATTGTTGCTGTCTCAGGAAAGGCATTCTTCTGCAAAGGACATCACAGTTTCCACAGAAAGTGACCACCACAGCAGGAGTGCTGCTGGTCATGTTAAATTGTCTTCACTGACAATGCTACTTAATGGCATCACTGAACCAGTGCTTCCCATGATCACTACTGCTTCTAAACTCTTCTCCTGTGCTGTCTTCCATGGCCTCTTGGTCTACATTTTGTTTTGGTTCAGTTCTCCTGTTGTCTCCTAACTCTTAGTCTGTCTACACCAGCACAACCAGCCAGTCTTGCAAACCCCACAGATCACAGAGGGCTGAGAATGGTGCATTTTAAGAACTAGCAGGGTGGTGGTGGTGGGGTGTTAATATTGAGCTGAAATGGGGTATTTGAATTCTTGACAATTTGGTACAGTTGCAGTTTGCCGTTTCAGTTCTAATATAATAAATACAAAAATGAGTTTCTCTGCATTCTCCTATTAGCAGCTTTAAAAAAACCAGTTCACAAAACTTCACCCTTAATTCTGAAGAGGGTTTCATGGTTCAAATTGGGAGGTATAAATAAGATGTGACTATTTGGAGAATATTATGTTGAGAATATGCAACTGACTGATGCTACACCATAATAGTAGAGTATTCTAGTTCAGTTGCAATAACCAACCACCATTGGAAAGGGATCTATAGGATTGACGTTGTTCTTAACGTAGCTCTGAAAAGTTTGTACAGAAGGGATGAGCTCTGTGAGTGTGTATGTATGTGATTGTATAAAGTTGTGTCAACACAAGAATGGGTTATCAAGAGGCATGGCCTCCTAAGGCACTGGTCTCCCATCATCCCAAACCAGTGGTCAGGGATGACGGGAGTTGGGAGACCTGCAACATCTGGAGGGCCACAGGTTTCCCACTCCTGCCCTAAAGTAAGATTATGGTTCAAAATATATAATTGGTTTGTATGGTTACTTCATCAAATATAAATTCTTAGTGTAAGCTAGCCTGACCATTTAAGGTGTTAGCATTGTTGGAAAAAAAGTTATTTATACCCCCAATTTAAATAGTGTTTTATGGCATAAGTCAACCTGGTGCCATTTGGATGTTTTGGACTAGAACTTCCATAAGCCCCAGCTAGCACACAGCACATTGAATTGATCAGGAAGAGGTTTACAATCTGTAGAAACCTAATAGGGCTAAATGATGATAAACATTTACCTCTGGGGGACACTGCTTTCTAGGACAAAGTTGGCACTTGGATACAACCTTTGCTGTTTAATGTTTAAAATTGCCATTCTACATGTAAATAAGGTTTGCTTTTGGGAGATAGGTACTTTGAACAGACAATGTCCTCGATTTAGCCCATTCTAATCAGAGTATCAGGGGATTTAATTTCCACTTAAAGTGAAAGTACAAAGTCAGGGTTAACAAATATCCAGACCATAAGAAATAAATGCTGTGTTAATTTAATAGCTGAGAAGTTGCTGTAGGGCAATGTTTCCATGGAGGAGCCTTTTGTAACGTGTAATTCAATTTATAAACACTTCTTAGTGGTCTGAGAGAGTAAGTTGATTTTCTAAGGGAAAGTATGTCAAGCCTCGAGTACTCACTGAGCTGTGATACAGTAATTGAAATTAATAACTTCCTATAATATCATTGACTGCTTTTTATTGTTTCACTTCCAAAACAACAAATCTAGAAAAAAATTGGAGAGAATCTGAGGAGATGAGTATTTGTGTATGTGTACTTTTTGGAAGGAGACATTTCTGTGATGCCAAAGGTATAATTATGAAAGATGGAGATAGTACATAAGCTAATCTTTGTTTTCATAGATACCAGTGCAGACTATAAGATTTCAACTGCCTCCACAGTTTTCGGAGGCAGAGGGAGGATTTTTTCCCTTCCCCATTAACCTTTTAATTTCTTGCTGGTTGTAAGACAGAATGCAGTAGTTCCCCTTTGCAACCTAGTCTTTGTTACTACAATACATTTCCTGACGTAGAAAAGGCAATATGTGTTTGAACGCTCACATCTTTTCGTCTTCTGCCTTGTCCAGTGTGGTTTCTATAATCTTTGTTCCTTTGGAGTATTTGTTTTCTTAGTTCTTCACCTCATTGGGAAGCTTTGTTTTTCCACAGACTTTATGAAAGTAATGACTTTCATAAAGTCATGATTGTGCAGGAAATTAATTAGAATTTGCCAGTGCCTTATATAAATAAAGAGATTATAGAAGTACTCATTAGATCTAAGATTCTAGCCTTGCTGACCTAAAGGGGGAACTGTCCTATTTTTGCCCTGAATCAAGTATCCAGTATCCAGGTCTAGCTGTAAATATCCTGAACCAGCTCTTAAAACAAACAAACAAAAAACAGGCGGATAGATAGATAGATAGATAGATAGATAGATAGATAGATTAGATACGTATATGTACTTGGAATGCCTTAGGGTATCTAAGGAGCATAAAATAGATTGGATATCCTTCTCTGACACTGGACTTTCCCCTGCCCTCCACTGTCACAGAAGCCCCTGAATCCCTGACCTGACACCTGAGCTCTGACATCACGAGCCAAAAAGAGCATCCTGGGGATGACTTCTAAGCAGCTTGGATCTGAAGCTGTCCCAATCCCCTGATATACCCCTAAAGCAAAGATTTAGACCAGTAATTTTCTTCTCATTTTTCTCAATTAGAAGGGAAATGTTTAAAGAGAAAATGAAGATGGAGTGCAAGAATGCTATCCCAAACATAACTGTATATTGTTGTGTGACAACATGGCATCAGAAATCACCCTGTGTTCTGGTGGCTTGCTATTTTTATCCAGCAATGTATGTTGATGTATGTGTTTATGCACTTCTCTTCAGAGTAGAGAACACACACAGTTGAGGCAGTCCAATGGATGTGCAAATTCACCATTAGCTTGTATCCAGGTGGGAGTTAGTGTTTGCTTTGTATATACACCTTGATTCAAGTTAGAATGGATTGTTGGCTCTGTAAAAAGTATTTTGCTCCACCTGATCTGTCAACGTGTCTTTTTCTTTGACTCACCAGGATGCAGTGACAAATCTAGACAGAAAAACAAAACTGAGGTGGATCTCCAAAGATGTGGATTAGTTCATTTCTCAGAATTTTTTATTGTTATGGAAAAGGATGAAATGTTCCACAGAAAAATGATCCACAAATAATCCATTAAGCAAATAAAACAATAAATATCATTTGATATAGTACATTGCTTGAGAAAAATAAGAATATGGGCAAAGTTCTTAATTTTACAAAACTAATAAACTGTAGGACTGAGCATGATTCTGTTCATTATCATTCCAGTATATGATAAGCATATACTATTATGCAATAAAGCTTTTATTACCCCATCTGCTCTCTCTCTTCTTAACAATATTTATAAACTTAAGTATATGCACCTCATTCCAGATTATTTATTTTTTGCATTTATATCCTAACTTTTCTCCAAGGAACTCATGGTGTCATACACAGTTATCTTCCTCTTCATTTAATTGCCACAACAAGGTTAGGTGTAGGTTATGCAGTGAGGCAGTGACTGGTTCAAGTGACCCAGTGAGCTTCCTCGCTGTGTGTGGATTCAAACTCTGGTCTCCCAGGTACAGTACTAGTCCCACATCCTAAACATCTAAACTTCCATGATGAAACTCTCTCTCTGTTTAGTAGCTAACTGGCATTTTAGCTGTTGCTTGTAGATGGATAATCATCCTTCAGCATCTCATGTATTGTATTGCCAGATCACACAACTATTGTGCCAGATGCCACTGTATCCTGTCATTTCTCTAATACTCTAAAATTACTTTCCAGTACCTCTTTGATTTTTCACACAGCCCCCAGAATATGTGCAATATCTCCTCTTGTGTTTATGCCCCTCCTACACCATCACCTTCTGGGTATATGTGCCCGCCCGTCGGTTTAATCCGGCCCCTGTGGCAGTTCATTTCCTGGGGTAAAATCCTAAAGAAACCTCAACAACTTCAGCCCTAAAAAAGCCCTTCACTCCATCAAATCTGGCCCTCTTTGAAAAAAGTTTGGACAGCACTGACCTAAAGAGGTGCAGAAGGACTTCTGCTTAAGCAACAGGGCTTTTTACTCTCCACAGCCACAACACCCCATTAAACTGGCTTGGAGTGGAGAACTCAAGAATAGCATGAGTGGGGAGGAAACGGGGGGATTGTTCATCCACAAGCATTTCAGCTTGCCCAGCGGAGTGATTGCCTTAGTCTGATGTTGCAAAATTCTATTTTCATTTGCCTTGATAAGAACATCACCATCTAGTTACTTTAATTTTATTAATATTTTAAACATTTTATTTGGGAGGCATTTTGCTTCTCTGCTTCATATTAATACTCCATACGACTCTGAGTTGGGACTCTGAGTTAGGAAATAGTCCAGAGCTAGGTTTTCTTTATACTAGACCAGGGATGGAAGGGGTTGGAGACAAAAGAGGACAGAGTATCAGGAGGTTTGTAAGGCTTGATGTTTTTATTATGTTTTTAGATATGTTGTAAGGCACCCAGAGTGGCTGGGGAAAACCAGCCAGATGGGCGGGGTATAAATAATAAAATATGAATGAACCTTTTTCTTTGCACAGTAAGCTAGTTTCTGCACAGACACACTCACTCACTCACTCACTCACTATCTGTTCTCCACCCATCCAGGCAAGCAAATTGCATTATTAAAGTTCAAGGACACATTCCAGCAAGGCAAAAACACTCTAGGATAGTTTTGCAGAGGTTCCCCAACCCTGTACTTGTTTTAGATTTTCTGTTGCATTGTTTTAAAATAATGTCACTGTCTCTTTTTGTACAGATCCACACAGCATTTTAAATGTGCTGATTATGCCTTGTTTCATTACTGAAGCTTCATTATGCATAAACCAGGTTGTCATATGATTTAGCATTGCAGCTAGATAATTGCATTTATGGTTTTGAAATCCTAAGCCTTCTGCTCTTTTTGGTTTGTAAAGTGTTTTGGGTGCTAACCTTGGTCTTTTCCCAGGCCAAAAGAAATCAAGTAAATTTTGCCAGTTATTAAAAATTTGGAAAGATACCAGCAGTGGAATGAATACAAACAAAATTTGGAAGAACATTCAGCTGTAAAACTGGTAGTCATCTATCAATATCTTTGTCTTTTCATATAAACTGTCATGGTTAATTTTGACCATGTAGTTTACATTATAATATATCCTAATTACTAAATATGACAGATCTTTGGAGAATTAGATATTGTCTGAAATCATATCTTAGCTTTTTTTGTAGGTAACCCCCCCCTCACACACACACACACACACACACACACACACACACACACACACACACACACACACACACACACTCATTCTGATTTTTAAAGGTTTACCCTGTATCCTGAAGTATTTCTGAATTTGTATTATAAAGTTTCAGGTAATAATGTTTCTGGGATTATTTAATAACAGTAACCTTTGGGGATGGGGTAGTTCATATTTGTCTTTGGCATTCCGAGGATTTTTTATAAAAGAGAGAAAAAAAGGAAAAAAATCAAGTATAATAAAGCAATGAAATAACAGCATAGCACAGGATAAAAACTCCAGTGAATCAAATTCTCTAACTTCCCCAGTAGCAATTCATATGCTTTAAAAGTTCAGTGAAGAGATCTCTTTCAACAACATCAGATGCTGGCATCAGGAAGTAGTATTTCTTTGGTATTCAAGTTATTAAGTTCAAAGGGCCAACTCATACTACACAGAACTGGGAAAAGCCGAAGTATGAGAATCCTTGTGAAAAGGGGGCTCTTGGATCTTTCTTATGGTGACCTCTGTGGTGACTCTAAACATTAGAACAGAGATGGAAAAGGACTTGCAAATTCCTTTCACTTCTTTCCCTCCTTAAACGTAAAGTCAGAACAAGCATTTAGAGGCCCCAGTGTTCCAGACAGAAACTTTAGCTTTTCAATCCCATCCTGTCCCCTTTGCCTCTCTTTTGCTGATTGGCTGCAACAATTTCAGGAAGAAACCATCGAGAGAGGGGTGAAAGAAAACAGACAAATCCTACAGTAGAAATGTTTCCATAGGAAACAGTGAAAATTGTGGACTCGTTATGCAAATACTCACCTAACAAATGTAAGCAGGACCTGGGTGTATATACATCCATGTTTTGTGCCATGTATGTATAAGAAGGAGTTTCATCAACACTGGGAGCTGTGCTAATTAAAAAGCAGACATTTACTATAAAATCTAAGTTGATCAGAATGAGGAACAATCTTTTTTGCAGTTGCTAGTGCAACTAAAAGCACTGTTTGCGCTGTAGGAGATGGATAAACATAGATGACTGAACCTCTCTGATGAATATCAGTTACTTTAAAACTATCAACCTGCCCTTGAGTTAAGATCTTAGAGGGAAGCCCTGTTGAGCTTGTTGCAATTGAATGAGATCTGCTACATAGCCGCTAGGGAAAGGGTTTTCTCTTGGTTGGTGCACTGGTTGTGGAATTCACTTCCCTCTTGAGTTTTCGTTGCCCGCTCAAAATATATTTTTTTGCTCCGGCATTTGCTGTTTAGGTGGCTATTGTTTGATTTTGTTTTAATTACCGTTTTATCTGTTCAGAGTGGTTTGTCTGTGCTTGCCCTGTGAATTTGGTCTTGATGAAACTATGATGTGTTTTTATGGGTTTTACTCTACCCCAACCTGGGATTTTTCGTTGATGAAGGGTAGGTTTAAAATGTTTTTACTGCCAGCTTTCCCTTGTCTTTACATTTTTATTATGTTGGGCGTATGTTTTATTTGGAGACTGTAGGCCTGTTTCTTTAGGCATATTTACAAACTACCGGTATTCAACCTCTCAAACATATGGATAAAAAGGCATCATTAAGAAAAAGAGCTGACAGCATTTGTTTATGGTAGTGTTTTGCTGGCTTAATTTAAACCCTATTCAAACTAGGGTTTTCAATTTTGGTGGGGAGAACAAATGCAAACCATGGTTTGCCTAAAAACTGACAGCTAGGGTGGGAACTGGAACACAGAAGAGGGAGGAGGACATGAGTTTGCTCAAATTGTTGAGATTCTTACAGGGGGTTGGACTAGATGACCCTCCAATTCTATGCTTCTATGATATATTTAAACCTGCATTGTTTATTGTGTAGAAAACTAAAAATATGACAGTAATTGGTTACACTCAGTTGAATGCAACCTCGGGAGAAAGTGTATATAGTATAGATAAAGGAAATCCAGTGAGAGCAAAAGATGCATTATGCTAACATTGTTTCTAAGGAAAATCACAATCCTGTTAATGCAGGAAAATCTACTGTCAAGTATCATATACAGCAGAACCAGAAGTAAGTCCTATTGAATTCAGTGGGGATTAGGATACTTTATTTCAGCTTTAAGCTCATAGCAAGAAGTGGGGCTTACTCCCAAGTAAGTAGCATTAGAATTGCAGCCTCAATGACCTTACCGTCCTGCTTTTTATATAAGAATTTAAAAGCCCAATCAAAACATCTGGCTACATTTCTGAACAACAAAAATGGTTATTACTTGAGGTAGATTTTCAATTATCAGGAAGTGATATCCTTGCACGTCTGTCTGATAAGGTAGAATGACTCGAGAAAATATATAATTCACTGCAATCCTTTACACGTCTACTTTATATGTCTCATTGAGTGGGACTTGCTCCCAGATAATTGAGTATTGGATTGCAGCCTAACAGTGTAATACTACACAATGCCTACTCACAGATACATGTGTTTACTAATAAAGTCCCAGTGGCATATCTCTTAGCCTACAATATATGAGTAGCTATATTAATTAATTTGATCAAGATAATATAAAATAAATATAATTTGGTGGGTTGTATTCAATGAAGACATTATATAGGCAAAACTTGTGCAACAGAACTTTCCCTCCCTCTGTACTTCTCCCTCATCCCCCCCCCCCGCAAAAAAACAAAAACACCTGCCCTGAACACATTGCAGGCAGATGCAGAAGACTCACAGGAAGGAGGGGCACATTCCATTCATGCTTTGACTTACTTGGATTCAACCCTATTTCTTTGACAAAGTTTGCTTCTTCGCTATCCTAGCATTTCCACTATCCAGATGAAAGAAAGTGACAGTAGTAAAAATCAACAAGTCGTTTTATAAAGGATGCTCAATCATATGTGGTATTACTCAAATAAAAGTTTTAAGTACAGTGCATGAAATTATGAAATCTCAATACCATTGGGGCTCAATTAATTGCTAAAAAGAAAAAAAATCAGTATAACATTGTATGTTGAGGTGGTAGTGTTTATTGACTTTCGTTGTTTTTTTTTAAACACTCTTGACTGTAAAACCCATCTTTTATTCTCTAAGCTGGAACAGTTCCTGCTTATTCTCTGCCTTATCAAAGAAATACACCTAAAGTCTATTGCAAGAAGCATTAAATTCACCAATTGTAATGAATTTTGGCTGATTTCAGGCTGCTGTTAGCAAACAAATTATTTAACATGGCCTTAGCATAAAATATTTTCATAGCCATCCTCTTGCATTTAAATATATACCAGATTTTCAGTTTGTTCAGCTTCTGCTGTGCAGGGTTGAGCCTATATTAAATTTTTCTGTGTCTGGTTCAGGCTTTGGTTGTAAAAAGGTCAAGAACCTTTTTCGGCGTCATGGTCACATGGGCAACCTTCCAGTGGTGGGCAGGGCCAGAGGCAAAAGCGGTAGGCATAGTCAACGTAAATTTTACTTTTGTATAGCAGGCTTGACTTCTGCCCCCAGTTGCACTCCTCTTTAACCCCCATCCATGCCAACTAGAGTCCTTATCAGAGTTCCCTCCCCCCCACCCCCCAAAAAAGTGATGTAATGCTGATGAAGGATGTGGTCTGAGGAAAGTCCCAAGGGTGCTATGCATGATGTTCTGCATGCATATTGGGACACTTCATAGTTTCCTCTTCTGGCTGCTGCCACACAAATGTCTTCTGGAACAGCATTTTATGAAGTGCAAGGGGATAGCACACCTCAGTGTGTACACTCATCGGCTTTTCTGGATTTTAACCAGAAAATATATTCATAGAACTTGAGAAATCTCTTTGTATTGTGTTTTAAAACAGCATTGTGAAAACAGGCAATTTGATTTCACATTTCTGTTTTGGATTTGTTATTTATGAGTTGGTATTTGTTATCTTTGCTAAAGTAATGTACAGTAGTTGTATGTGGTTTTTATCTTCCAGAACTGAGGTTTCTCTGCCAAACTGGGATGTGGATATTAAATTGAACCACTCACATTAGGAAATAGATTGGATCCACCATATTGGCTTTTGCTCTACTTATGCTTCCTTGATGGATTGCTGTCTCTATTTCAGAACTGTGAAAGCTTCTCTGCTAGACCATCACTTTGTGGCACAGAACAGCTTGTGTTTCCATGTTACCAATTATGAAGAGATTAAATGTAAAGTACATACACATAAATTTCTCTCTCCTTGTGGTTTTGTTTGTTTTACTAGGTGTTTTGTTACTCAAGCATAAGGTGACTTTTTTGCTGAAACACCAGCATAATTTTATGTTTATACAGTGTATAAACATAAAGTACTGGCTATTTTACATCCAAGATTAAGTCAGTCTCATTTCTCATGCCACAAACTGCTTTATGCTTTCTTAGTGGTATTACTCCATTTCTGGTTCTTGACACCCATTGGAGGGCCCCTCCCCAAATAGCTTAATCACAGGTTCTTTGTTATTTTTGAGAGTGTAATTTATAACAACTTTTTTTAACATAGGAGAAATCTAGAAATACATGCACCTCTGAAACAAAGTGTTCAGATTGTCTTGGAAATAAGTTACAGCACAGCTTAATTTGGCTTTTTTGGAACCATGAGTTTCTGTGTGAAATGAGATATTTAATTACTTTTCCTACTAGAAATAATGGAGAAGCTGATCATATTAAGGGTGTTAAAACTGTGACAGCTCAGTTAGCATTCTCTTACGCTCTTTCCCAGTCTCAAAGGACTGAAGAGAATGGGTATGTTGCCCACTTGCCTCCTGGCATGCTGTTCAGGAGCCCCCCTTGAAATGAAACAGCCCAGGAGGTGTGGGTTGGAAATGGTGCTAACTTTATTGGATGCAGCTATCCCAAGGTTTGGCATGGCATAGGGGACCCTACTGATTTTGGTCAGCCTGTCTTCTGGGTGCCCACTACCAGGTATGCAGTCTGGCCACCTTTGTGTGGGCTGTTCTGGGGGTCCCTGCAGACAATGAGGATGTGTGATGGATGCAGGCTAATAATGGTACTATAATGTAGCTAGGAAGGTAAGTTACACCCTCAAATCCTGCTGGTAGTTTGGGGATGAGGCATCTGTTGCGGCTCTGGACGAGCGGGTGCAAGAAGACTCTCTTGTTGGGGCCACTACTCGATAGATGAATTTGAGGTGACCCAGTGGGACCTGCAGCTGGTGAAATGTGCATTTCTTCACCTGCAGAATATTACCAGTCAAGCCCTGTAAAGTTACCAACTTAACATGTGCTTGGGCATTTAAAAATTTCAGATATTTTCTAGGCATGCTGTTTAACTTTTTACCCGAGATGTAAATTTGCTTACTTCATTTATGTTGTACAATTTGATGATTGGAATATAGGACCTGGGAGAAACCAGGCGTTTTGCTATAGAGAGTGTTGTCCTTTGACTTACGGGTTCACCACTCTGACCCCTCTTTCTGCCAGACATGTTCATGATTTAGTTGGCAACCATTGGCATTCTATATGAATTATCATAGATTTTTTTGTTCCTGCGTTAGACTTTCACTTTTTCACTTCCAGCTGTACTTGAAAAATATCAGGTGTGTTGTTTTGTGAAGATGCCTCAAATTTTTGATGATCAAATCCAAGAGACTTCTAGACAAAACCCACCTACACATTAAGGGACGGTGCAAGTGTTTGTACTTGAACTGTCACAGTTTATTTAGAAATAAATTTTGGATTTGTAGATTGTTCATTTTCCACTCAGCCACATTTGTGTGCGTAGTGCTGAGCATCACTGGCCAGTTGATACTATGCCAGCATTATTTCAGTGTTGGAGAACTTTTGGCTGCTGAGCACAAAAACACTCATGTTGAACAGTTCTAACTGTGCAAGTCTGGTGCATGTATTTATAGAGTAAGCAAATGCTGATTAGTATTGTGAAGGGTTCCAGAGTTCTCACTGGTGTTGAAAAATGCCCACCTGAGGTTATGAGTTACTTATTGTAAACTGCCCTTCTATGGAGTTTCTGAATAATGTAATCTCTGAAGAATGACTGACCCTGAAGAATGTTTTTGAAAATACTGACTTAGGTTTGGTGCTGTTTAAACATGTTTGGAGGCTGATGTGAAAATCTGGTTTCTGATGCAGGTATTTAAGCTTAGCTGCTAACAACAACATGAGCTGTCCTATTGCTTCTTTTGTTCTGAAGGGAGATTTGTGGTTCCCCTCCATTTTATCTTGCAGTGACTGATGTCATGTCTTGTT
This sequence comes from Darevskia nairensis, assembly GCA_034642065.1. NCBI lineage: Eukaryota > Metazoa > Chordata > Lepidosauria > Squamata > Lacertidae > Darevskia > Darevskia nairensis. The sequence continues at coordinate 673,542 of JAWWNI010000628.1, read as the reverse complement.
GATCATTGACCTGTGGCCATCAAAATGTACAAAGTGGAAGGAAAGGGAGTTAACAAAATATTGAATTTTAGGTAAAGAAAAATACATTTGAGAGAAGATACTGACAGCTTATTTTTTTATTGAGCAAATGGCTCAGAGCAGAAGGGCCTCTTGTTTTCCTTTCCCACCACAGATGATTCTTGGCTCAACCTGAAGCCCACCTGTACCTGGTTTAAATGATATGAGAGCCCTTGGGCAAAATACTTGTGCAACTATCTTCCCCCAGATTAAAGTGTGACTGAAAGTGCAATATGAGATGGGGTAAAGTGAATCTATATGTATAACTTGAAAGGCTTTGCAAGTACAGTGTTTATAAATCTTAAGTTTGAGAAGTACCATGATTGAAAGTGCAAAGCAAACTTTTAGGTTGGAAACATTGTGGGCTAAAGTGTAATATATGGTATTGTCCTTAATTATAGTTTGGACGGTTGCATGATCCTTGGTTCATTTAAATACTTTTAGTTATTGTATTAGTTAACTAGTCCTAGTTTATTGAGATTAAATGTTTTTCTCTGATAGCAACAAAGGGGTATATAGTGCCTATTGAGGAGTTTGTTTTGTTTTGTTTTGTTTTTTGTTCCAACACCATAGAGCAGGCATGTCCAACAGGTAGATCGTGAACAGGTAGATCACTGGATGTCTGTGGTAGATCACTGGTAGGTCATTGGCTCCCCCCAAAGAAGCTGAACAACTGTGGCTCCCCTAAAAAAAGCTCAACATTTTACCTCCTCCCTGACAAAACTCAACAACTTTGATCTGAACCCCCAAAAAGGGGGTATATCACTGCCAGTTTTTAACTCTGTGAGTAGATCGCAGTCTCTTGAGAGTTGGCCACCCCTGCCATAGAGGAATGCTGGTGTGATACCATCACATTCCTCCAGTATGCTTTCAGGTACAAGCAAATCACTCAATTCAGAATCCTTCATTTGAAAAAGGACCTGGCTGCACGGTACAGATTTACTCCAAACAGAAGCACATTGAAGTTCAGAATATTTCATCTACCCACCTCACTTATTATTGAATGAAGCATTGTATCAATTGTTCTGTTTTCCAAAGAGTTATATATAATGATTTCTCAGATCTGTTCTTTAAATCAGGGGTGGGGAACCTGTGGCCCTCTCAGGCATTGCTGTTGTCTCCAAAGTCTCCAAAGAAAGAGAAAATCCATGTTGCTGTCCATTTGTAAACAAGTGAACAGTGTGAACCTCATGGGAATGCTTTTTAGAGATTGCAGTGTCTGGGTGTTATCTTGCAGCTCAGTTTGACCTTGTTAGAATGTTTGAATTCCTAACTGTGACAATAACCAAGGCTCTGAGAGGAGGTTAGGTGGGGAGGGGGAAGAGGATGCTTAAAATGTGAGACTAGAAGACGAAGAACACTTGTGTTTCAGTGCTCTGCCTGCTTGCCTTGCCTGCTTCAATACTGAATGTTGGGATTTAACAGAGGATGGAAGTTACCGTATTTTTCGCTCCATAAGACACACTTTTTTCCTCCTAAAAAGTAAGGGGAAATGTCTGTGCGTCTTATGGAGCGAATGCATGGTCCCTGGAGCCAAATTGCCTAGGGGCCAAAGGGGATTGTGCTCTTTTTTTTTACAAAGAGAGAAGAGGGTGTTGAAAGGAAGCCGCTGAACAGCTGTTTAGCAAGTGATCGGGGAGAGAGATAAGGCTCCCTTTCCAGCCCCGCCCCCTTGCCCAGGCCTCCGTTGTGGAATGCAGAGGGAGACTGTTTGTTTCCCCAGCGACATGTGACTGGCTGATTAGATTATCTGTCTGGAAACTGTAGAAATGGCTCCCTTACTAGAAGATGCAAACTGTGAGTTGAACCCCATAAAAACAGGGCTTTTCCTCTTTGAAAAAGAAGCTGCACCACTTTCAGCTGATCCTCAAAAAAGCAGGGCTTTTCCCTTTGCAAAAAAGCTGCACCACTTTGAGCTGATCCTCAAAAAAGCAGGGCTTTCCCCCTTTCCTCCTCTAAAAACTAGGTGTGTCTTATGTTCAGGTGCGTCTTATGGAGCGAAAAATACGGTAATTGATGCTTGCATGGACTATTGATTTTTGATCCACCCTGTTTTATTATTATACTAGCAGAAAGTTCCTGGATTTTGTTGGGAAGCCTAAGAAACCAAAAAATCAGTGTAGTTTTGAAAGGTTCAGTATCCGAAACCTGACAGAAACTTCTTGCTTGATCTTAGGAACCATTATGCAAAATATGATTATGAGATTTTAAGAGGTGCCTAAATGCATAGAGAATAAAGTGACAACTTTCTAAAAATATATATTATAAATATATATTATTATATTGTAAAGGCTGAAATAAGGAGCCTTTATAATATTGAATTGTCTGGATAAACCTCTTTATAGAATCATATTGCCTGGGAATATAGCTTTTCCCTAGAAGGTAAGGCATGCAGCTTCCACTTTTCTAGGTTTTTAGAAAGTATCACTTAGGTAGGAGGTCTTTACCTCTTACACTGAGTTACAAATACTATTATCCCTCACCATTGGCCATACTGGCTAGGGCTCACAGGGCACATGTGTGTTGGATGGCCTACTTTCAGGAAGTTGTGAAAGTAGGATATCCCACTCTAGATCAGAGGTTCTCAAAGGGCATGGCACACCACACTGATGTGACAGGAGAGGATAGCAAGTATGGTGGGAAGATTCAAGGACAATCAAAGAAACATTTAAACATTTCTGCGTAATATAGTATAATATAGGAAAAGACAGTACACCACCCGGGACATTCTGTTTCCTCTGCACACTACTGCCTCTGTCCCCTTCAGCAGAGATTCACCTACCACCACATGTCTCTTACTCTGGGAAGTGGCAGGAATCTTTCTATCCACTGTGCCTTCCAAAGCCTCTTGGAATCTCCCCCTTGTGTATTGGAGCCTGTCTGGATAGGTTACAAAGGCAGGAAACTTATGGCTTGAATACTTCCTACTCCTTCCTTTCAGCTTGCCTTCTCCAGAGTGCATTCCCTTTCTCTGATACTATCTCCATGGAAGGTAGCAAGTGGGTTATCAGCATACCAGTACTTATCCATGGTCAGTAGCCTTGGATCTGAAGGGGTTAAGTCAAGAACAGGAAAAGACTCCTCCAAGTCCATCTCCTCCTGTCTCTTTCTCCTCTGGGGAGTGGCAGGAATCATTCAGTGCACTGTCGCTTTCACAGCCACCTTGGTGTCTTCTGAGGTCGGCAACTGCTGTCCTGGCACCTCTGGCCCAGAATGCTGCTGTTCTGTTTGCCCAAGAGTCTTGCCCTTGCACAGTGTAACTTTCCACCCTGCTCCCTGAAGCCCCCCACACACCCTCAAAATCTGCTCCAGAGGGTTTGGAGAACAATGTCCACAGGCAAAACAAAATAAAAAATAAAAAAAATTCCTTCCAGTAGCACCTTAGAGACCAACTAAGTTTGTTCTTGGTATGAGCTTTCGTGTGCATGCACACTTCTTCAGATACACTGAAACAGAAGTCACCAGACCCTTATATATAGTGAGAGGGTGGGAGGAGTATTACTCAGAAGGGTGGTGGGAATGGGTGATAGGCTGATAGCTGTGGTAAACCTGTTGACGACTGTTAACGACTGCCATTAGTCTTACAGGAAAAAGCAAGGGGTGAGAAGGTTAAAAATAGCTTTGTCATGTATAATGAGATAAGAATCCAATGTCTTTATTTAGACCAGGTCTCTCCATGGTTTTAAGCTTGGTAATGAGTTGTCCACAGGATCTCCTTGTTGGTCTACCACTGCCACTGTCAGTTCAGACCCCACCAATATAAGTGAAGTGAGTTTTGTTTGTTCGCCCTAATGTGAATCTCTTTAAACATGCTTAGATTGAGGCATTTCCCCCCCCCCACCCAATTTGGTTTTGAAACAAGTCAGTATATTAAACCATAGAGTCTGAAGGTAGTTAAATATCCTAGCTTGTCCTGAATGTGGCAGCCATAGTTTCCTAGTTTGAATGAAATGGGAAGCTGTTTAATTATAGATTCCTTGCTTTCATTGCTTCATTCCATGAAGGAAGAAACAAAGGGCTGCATACAAATCTCAGCTTAATAAGATCAAATTTAATAATATGAATGTGACCAATATCTGATTAAAAATAATTACACAGGAAATCACTATGAAATAGGACCAATAAAAGTTTGTTGGGATTTGTTCTCAGCACAAGGTGGCAGCAATGCGCCAAGTAGAAGGCAGACCAAATATTTTTGTAAATCTGAAGTTATCAAAGGTTTACATTCTCATTTTAAAAGGATGTTGGCTGAACAGCACCATGAATATGCATTCTGTAAACTGATGAAAACAAACAGCACTCTTAAAATAAACAGCTTAATGCATTAATAGCCTCCGATTAGCTAAGCAATTGGTGATAATCAAGCTAATGTCTTCCTTTATTTCGATCTCTTTAAAGCTATTTATTTACATCACAAACTGCTTTCCTGCCAAAGAAAATCCTATTCAAAGCAGCAACGAGCATTGTAATGAGGCTACAACATAATATATCATCATGTGCTTAAATACAGAATAATTGTGCACATAAAATGAGAGTCAGCAGTTGCCAAATGTCTGTCCGAATATATGATTTATTTATTTATTTATTTTATTGTGTATCATCCAGATATCTTGCCACAATCTTCTGAAGGGTCAACTGGATTGCGAGGGAATCACAATATCAGTTGCATAATATAGCATATTTACTTGATAGAGGTCTTCTGTAATCCCATAGTTGGCCAAACATTCCTGTCCCATGTTGCACTTTGGACGATCTGTCTGACTTTCTTGATTTATGGAACCATAAGCTGCTTTTTAAATTTTCTTTTAGGAGTGATGACTCTGAAGATGAATCAGTAAAGCCAACGCTGCAAATGTAGGGCAGTAAATCAATGGTGTGGACAGTATGGACCTAATGAATGGGCAGCCCAGCAATGTTAATATTGCAGCTACTGCTTCAGAGGTAAGGAGTCAGCAATAGTCAACTCAAAAAAATGCAGGAGGATAATATATGTATACAACAGTGCACCTTGCAAGAAGGATGTACCGGTACTTAAGTTCCTGTTCTTTGCTGGAGTATTTTAAGCAGGGGTCATGAAACTTTTAAACTGTTTTTTTTAAACTTGGAAAGGGTGTCTCTGAAATTTGTTACAGTCTAGGTACATGAAAACGGGATGTTTTAGTGGTGCTCCCCCTTTGTGGAATGCTCTCCCCAGGAAAAAATGCCTGGCACCATCATTGTCAGTTTTTTTTACCAAGGCCTCTCTTTCGGCTTTGAAGAAGGTATGCATTCACATTTTCAATTTTGTATTTTTGTTTTCTTAGAAGAGTAGCAGCTCGGAGTCATTAAGTGACAAAGGTTCTGCTGAACTGAAGAAAAGTTTTGATGCAGTGGTATTTGATGTTCTAAAGGTTACACCCGAGGAATATGCTGTAAGTAATTAATAAGTAAATGTTTTGCTAATTTAATAGTCTTACAGTCCAATCCTTTAAATGTTTCCTCAGAAGCCCCATTAAGCTTAGTAGGAGTCACTCCCAGGTAACTGTATAAGAGTCCAGCCTTACTCAATTTTCTCTCTTCCTGTCTACACCTACAGTATTTTCCTGCGTATAAGACTACTTTTTAACCCAGGAAAATCTTCTCAAAAGTCGGGGGTCGTTTTATACGCCGGGTCGTATTTCTTATATGGCGAGTATATCCCAAACTCTATATTTTAACTGGAAAAGTTGGGGGTCGTCTTATATGCCGGAAAATACGGTACCTTCTCCTCTCCTAATGTTTATTACATTCAGGGCTTTTTTTTTAAGGTTAGGGTTAGGGTTAGTTCCAGCACCTCCTTTCTTGATAAATAACATTATCACATTATTTGCCAGATCCTGCTAGAGGACATTCCTGATAGGGATGATGCCTCCTCCTTGATCAGGCATGGGCAAACTCGGCCCTCCAGAAGTTTTGGGACTGCAATTCCCACTATCCCTGATCACTGGTCCTGTTAGCTAGGGATGGTGGAGCCAGCATACAGCTTCCAGGTCTTAGAATAGCAATAATTAATTTCAGCCGCTGTTATATTTATTGGTTTACCAGAATTTATGCTAGTTTTCTTCATTTGGACAAGGCTTCCACTTCTTAAAGGAAATAAATGCTTTTCATAGCCTCATTGATGATGATGACACTTTAGATTGCTCTTTACACAGCAGACCTCGCCAACTGATGCTGAGCAAAATGATGGACTTCTGGCCTATAACTCCAAGAAGTCAAATGAAGTTTCTCCTGGCAGATTGGGGCAAAGATAGCACTGCTTTAGTAGCCTCCTTTTTAGCCACAATCTTACCCGAAAGGTTTCCTAACGATTTCCTAACGATTCATCCTTTTGGGGAACAGACAGGGCGAAGCAGAATATCTAAGTGCACACCTTATGTGACCTTATGACCCTCGACAGCATCACCCTTGTCCTTTTAATTATCCCAGTGACTTGAAATGTTTTATACTGTGATGCCAATAAAGGGATTTGATTTGATTTGATACTTTAACAGTGCTGGAAAACTTTTAGACTTCTTAAGGCTTTTTCTGATCAATAACACACCCACCCACCCACCCTATTATAGTTTAACATAATTGCTAAGCTTTCTGATGGAATTTGGTATTTGTGACTATAACCTCTTACTAATTCCTTAACATTTTATATATTATTTGTTTTGAAATTAAATGTGATTATCCAGCCAGTTTTCTACCATGTGTTGAACACGATGGTTGTATTTAGTCACTGCTTCCAAGATTTACATGATCCAGAACTGCCTTTGAAAAGGCTAGATCAGTTTACACTCCTCTTCTGGATTCCTAGCATCTAAGCCTCTGTAGATATTCAGGCTTACCCTTGCTTTTCTCTTTTACAGGAAGCAGAGATGGCTCATTGTAGGGTTGAGGAACAATGGGAGGGCACACCATGGCCATATGATGGCCATTTCTCTAGTATTTAATAATAAAAAACTGGCCCAATCTTGAAACATTCATTTCAAAAGGACACAACTCTTACTTTCCTTATCACTTTTTTTCAAAGGGTCAGATAACACTAATGGATATTCCTGTATTTAAAGCTATTCAGCCCGAGGTAAGTTTTTCTTATACAACCTTTTGATTTTAAATAAATCCAAGCCAGATTTCCTTATTATGTCAACCCATGCATATATTCTGGAACTAAATATGTGTGCCAGTGTGGGTAAAGGTAAAGGGATCCCTGGCCATTAGGTCCAGTCGTGACCGACTCTGGGGTTGCGGCGCTCATCTCGCTTTAATAGCCGAGGGAGCCGGCGTACAGCTTCCAGGTCATGTGGCCAGCATGACTAAGCCGCTTCTGGCGAACCAGAGCAGCATACGGAAACGCCATTTACCTTCCCGCTGCAGCGGTACCTATTTATCTGCTTGCACTGTGATGTGCTTTCGAACTGCTAGGTTGGCAGGAGCAGGGACCGAGCAACGGGAACTCACCCCGTCGCAGGGATTCGAACCACCGACCTTCTGATCGGCAAGCCCTAGGCTCTGTGGTTTAACCCGTGGCGCCACCCGCGTCCCGCCAGTGTGTGTATGCATGTACAAATAATTTGTGTTTCATGCTACATCATTTTTAAATTGTACCTAGTGGTGTCGTCTGGAGTAATTTAGTTGACCAGTGAACTGTTAGTTGGTAGGCAAAGGAAGAAAATGGTACAGTGAAGTATACTTTTGCTATTCAGTTATTCTTCTTAATAGGTGGTATGGAACTGAACCTCTAGGGAGACAGGTAGATTTTTTTAAATTTTTGTAGTTTTCCTCAGTGAGTTTGAGAAAATATTTAATTCATGTTCCAAACATTCCGTGATAACAAAGTGGAAGATTACAGATAAAAGGGAACTGAAGTTATTAGCCAGCCATAATTTGTGGTGACCACTAATTATTATGCTCCCCCAAGTCATCTCTGCTTGCAAGAAAGCTTGGAGCATTATTGGATATTTGGCCGAACTTTGGATTATGATGGGGTGGGGACCTTTTTCAGGCTGATGGCTGCATTATCCTGGTGGAAAACTTCTCAGCGGCCACACTCCATTAGTAGGTGGTGGTCAAACAAATGTAGATCTGGTCAGACCCACAATCACACACATTTTCATTGAGAAGAAAGGCATATATTTACTTTGTGGAACTCCATTCAAGTTTCACCTTCCATTTTCTGTGGACTGTTTTTACAGGCACATTTTCTGTCCTGACTGCCCAAGTAGCACTGACATGAAGGTAGAAATAATTGTAGATCAGAGCAAAGTACAGTTTTTTTGCAAGAATTTCTAAACCTTTTTTTTTTTTTTGCATTTCCTAAAAGTATAAACAAGTTTTTTTAAAAAAAACAAACAACTGCATTCATTAGCATGCATGTTTTAATTTAAAATGACTTCTGCTCTCTTTCTCAAATGAAATCATGCACAAGTGGGTTAAATAGATGTGCTTTGTTTTGGGATGTCCAGTTTGATAAAGCTATTCCTGCATGAATAACTATTCTGTTTAAAGATGAAAATGCAGTTCTTTCGTAAGCATCCTTTAATGATGGCCTCCAAGCTGCTGGCTGCTGTGAAATGAACAGTTGCTTAACATAACAAATCCAGCCTAGACTGTTTTGTTTTCTCTGAATATGTCCTTAACTTGCCTTACTTTAAGGATTTGCAATATTTGTGGTATACTTAATTGTGTGTACCTTTTTAAGCACATTCCAAATCAAATCAACGTCTTCCAAAAGGAGTTTCTTATAAGGAACTAACACTGTACCTCAGTTTGGTAAATACTGCTTTCACACTAGATTACAGAAGGGTTATTGTAAGAGTCTGGCAGATATAAAATACTGGTACATCATAGAGGTGGTTTAAAGTAATTGTTAAAGTTTTATCAGTGAAATTAATGAACACTGCTCCTTTAACAAAATTAGGTAAAGGTAAAGGGACCCCTGACCATTAGGTCCAGTCGTGTCCGACTCTGGGGTTGCGGCACTCATCTCGCTTTATTGGCCGAGAGCTGGCGTACAGCTTCCAGGTCATGTGGCCAGCATGACTAAGCTGCTTCTGGCGAACCAGAGCAGTGCACGGAAACGCCGTTTACCTTCCCGCCAGAGCGGTTCCTATTTATCTACTTGCACTTTGACGTGCTTTCGAACTGCTAGGTGGGCAGGAGCTGGGACCGAGGAACGGGAGCTCACCCCGTTGCAGGGATTCAAACCACCGACCTTCTGATCAGCAAGCCCTACGCTCAGTGGTTTAACCCACAGTGCCACCTGGGTCCCTTTAACAAAATTAGTCCTGAGCAAAATTGTTTATCTTGGAATTATTGCTGCACTGTCTAAATACCTAATCACTTCCTATTTTTAGAACATACCTATCAAATCAGCAGAATTTGGCATCCAAAGCATTTTTACTAATAAAATCTGCTTTTGAGAAATAAACTTTACATACATACTCATTAACATTATCTTTCAGTTAGCATTGGGCAGTCTGTGAGGTGCTGCAATCCTGTGTTCAGTCTGGCATCCTTGTAAACACCAAAAATTACCAGAGAATGGATAGTGTTAAGAAGTTGTAGGGATATAGAGCAGGAAAGGTGGAGCAGCAGGTAGGGCCTGGAGGGAAGCAGAATGCACTTGCAGTAACCGGAAAAAGAGTGTGAGTGACTGCTTTTATCTTGTCTGAACATCTTGGCTGCTGTCACAAGGGAGCTTCTACATAGAAGCCCCCACTCCCCAAGCTGGTAACTTCCTTGCAGGTAGTGCCAGCAATTAGATCTTAGTGCAGAACTTGCAGTGGCTAGACCAGGCATAGGCAACCTTCGGCCCTCCAGATGTTTTGGCCTACAACTCCCATGATCCCTAGCTAACAGGACCAGTGGTCAGGGATGATGGGACAAGCCTACTCTGAGATGTCTTTACAGGTGAAGTCCACACCCTCTATTCTGTGGGGACATGTTGCATCTTTAACTTGGAAGCCATAAGGTGTTTAAGCAATTTATGCCTGTTATAGATAGCATGTTGAAAATTAACTTGATGCTGATTTTGAATCACGTTCAAAGCTTAGAAGGATTTTTTTTGAAAATAAATGTTAGAAGTGTAAGATAGGAAAGAGATTAGTAAATTAAAGTGCAAGGACTTCATGTCCCTGTTAATATCTGGGTTGGAATATAATTCTGATCAGCTTCACAGTAACAATTCGGCTGGTGCATGCCAATATCCAGTCTGATGTGTAGCTTTGGGTTTACAACATCTGTGAATTGGGTCTAGGCAAGTTTTATTTTAATTGTGATTGAAAACATGGTCCATATGACTATTTTCTTTTAAGCACATACAAATAAGCACTTTTTGTGTTTTGGGTTAGCTGCCCATTTGTTGAAGATCTGACAGGTTAAGAAAATCTTGTCAAGTACCAACAAATACCAAGAATCAGCAGCCATATTTCAGCTCCTGTTAATGTAGCATTCACTCCCAACCATGCTAAGCATTGCTAAATTCATGGGGCATCCTTTATTAAATTGATTGGATCCTTTATTAAATTGATTGGATCTTTACATTGATTGGGACTTCAGTCATCTTCTGTTCACTGCTGAAAAAGCAATGTCTGGGTGTTGTTCTAAAGTAATTTGCAATTACCAGTAACTTCTTGGTGGTTTTTAAAACTGAGTATGGTGCTGGAGGGAGGCAGAAAAGCAGGCTTGATTTAATGCCCTAGCAAGGACGACAAGCTCTCCTCCAACTGTCCAGGACTTCCACAGACTCCCAATGGCAATAATGCAGCAAGGTGACCATCCCTGTGAAAAACTAAAAGAAAAACTCGACAGTGGTACCTCTGGTTAAGTACCAGTACTTAATTCGTTCCGGAGGTCCGTTCTTAACCTGAAACTGTTCTTAACCTGAAGACCACTTTAGCTAATGGGGTCTCCCCCTGCCGCTGCACCGCCAGAGCACAATTTCTGTTCTTATCCTGAAGCAAAGTTCTTAACCTGAAGCATTATTTCTGGGTTAGCGGAGTTCTTAACCTGAAGCGTATGTAACCTGAGGTCCCACTGTGTTTATAATTTAAATGTGCTGTTTCATAATAAACATTTTGGTGATTAGCATTAGCCTTTTCTTCTATTTTAATTATTGAAATGCTTAATTATTTCACAATATTTGACCAGTCAGTTTGACTGGTTTGATACCCTGCTGTGGATAACAGATATGGAATATGCAGTTGAGAGTAAAAGTGGGCGTGACTATTCACAGTACTGGCCACTAAGTCTTGCTGTGTGCTAGATCCATCTTCACAGTGTTCTTTAGATCATTTCACAGCCTGGAAGGCAGAGATGTAGAGATACTGTGATCAGTTTTCTTGGCTTTTCTTGTAGTGTAAGTTTTTTAGCCATACTTTGCGTCATAGAAAAAAAATTCTCTCCCTGCTCTCCACTTTTTTTTGCTATCTATCCCCCCATCTCTTCAGGGGGATAGATAGCAAGGAAGTGTAAATGATGCCATTGTGATCAAGTGTCCTGAGGAGAATTTCTTGGTAGTCCATAGGTTGTAGCTCAGTGGCTCAATTCACAAATAACAGCTCCCCATATTTTGGCCATTTCTACCCAAGCTTTGGACTTGTATACCCCCTCCCACTTTTGCATGCTTGGATCCTCTCCTTCATTTACATATCCTTTATTCGACCGATAGTCAGAAAGAAAAACATTTCTCAATACAACATTATAAAACTAAAAACATCAGAGGGGTACACAAATAAAATAGGACAGCACTAACGAACCTCATACAGATAACCCACATTGAGGCATTTGATTTTACACTTCCGACACTTGAGCGCCAGGAAGAGGAATTTAGCCACCGATAAGGTTGTTTTCCCAGTGGGCTTACTCTCCTTCATTTACTTGTTTGAAGTGGGTTTCTAGTTATGGTCTGTAGACAGCTTGCAAAGACCATAGTTGGCACAATTTAGATGCAACTGAAAAGTTGTGTTTGATCAAATCAGGAAGTGAGGGAGGGGTGTGTGAGGTTTCAGCACAAACAGTACTTTGCCATTTTGTATGAATCAAGCTACTGACAATACTGTTTTCCTGTTATGCATCAACTGGACATAATAGATGCAGTTATCATTTCTGGCATTTCACAGCTGGAAAAATCGGTGGACAGTGCTGAAGGACACAGTTGGGCAAATTTAAATATTCATGACCAGGTGTCAGCTCAGTAGCTATTTCTGTCCCAGGTGGTCAGTTCTGCACTTAATGGTGAATTTTCCCATTAAATAGTCCATTAAAAAATTGTTGGAGAATGTGTCAAGCCAAATCTTGCTCCATGTTATTTTACCTTGCAAGCCTGAAGGGTCTTATACTGCCGTTGTAACTTATTAAAAAGTTCAGTTGGAGCTCATAGAATTAAGAGGAAAGAACTCACATTTATATATCAGAATTGCAGTCTTATTGGCAACCATTAGGGAAAGCGTTATTTTGTGTTTTATTTGATCCACTGTGCTAACTGCACTGATGATAAAATAAGAATTTCCTACCTTGTTTCAAAATGTGGGTAAACAGTTACATCAGCCTTAAACCATTTCTCACCGTTAATCCAGGAACTGTCAAGCTGCGGTTGGAATAAAAAAGAAAAATACAGTTCTGCACCAAATGCAGTTGCCTTTACAAGAAGATTCAACCACGTAAGTTTTCAGTTTACATGTGGCACCTTTGCTGTGTACATCAAATCGTTCCATGTACATGAAGCTTTAAAAGACGCAACTTATTTCTTTTGTGTATTTGACTGAATAGTGTTTTGGATTTCCTCTCTGGCTGCATTTATGATAATTAGCCGTTTTAAAACTGTTTTGAAACTTTATTCTTATTAAGCTAGCTTGTTATTTACATCCCTGAATTGACCGTGTTTGGAGAGCGTACTGAAGGAATGGGCGGAAGATGCATTGGGATCTAGTATTTTATATTAGATCAGCAAGAATTTCTGACTCCTAACTGTTTGACAATACAGTATCAGAAACATGAAGGCCTTTTCATTTCTTTTCTCTAAACTAGACTGTTAGAATTTCTGAACAGTAGTCTCAGGTGTAGGTATGGACCGGTATATGTAGGTCACCCCAATGTACGGTTCATGGAGCTCCATTGCTTTTCAACCTACTATGTTTTGAGCTCTCCAAATTACTGTCCTGTATCCCTGCAGTCCCATTGCAAGGTTCTTTCCCCCACCGATTTAAATCATTATTATTTTTTCATCTTCATCTCCAGTGGTAGGTTTGTTCCAAAACAGACCCTCTTCAGCTCCTGTGTCCCTACCCTTAAAAATATTTTAGAAGCTGCTCTGCTACGTTGTTGTTTTTTAAGTGCCAACAGTCTATTTCCAGTCTGGTTCTGCCTCTTTTCTATAAGCCCAGGTTGTTCCAAAATGTTCTGCAGTGCGAAACCCCTCCTCCCTGCTCCACTGTCTCATCCATGCATTGAGACTACACAGCTTTGCCTGTCAAGCATGGAATTGGTAGCATTTTGGAGAAAGCTGCATTGAAGGTCTTTGCTTTCAACATCCTACCTAGCAACCTAAGTTTCATTTCCAAGACCTCACAACTACATTTCCCCATGTCATTCGTGTCAACGTGCATCATGACCCTTCTGCTAGGCTATCTAGATGACAGGCGACACCTGCAACCTTTGCACCAGGCAAGCAATTCACCATTTGGTCTGCATGCTCATCACACACCCAGGGTGCTGATTAAATGGGAAGTGGGTAAAGGATGGTGAGTTAACTGGGGATTACCTCCCTGGGGTAGATTAGTGGGCTTTTCTTTTTAACACTTTTCCAAAGTTGGGGTTTAGTCTAGTTTTCTCATTTACCGTGGCCTCTCAAGCTTCCCTATTAAGGTAGAGCTGAGAACTAAGTTCTACAAGTTTACCACCCCTAGGTTTTAGCACCTGATCTCTAGGTCATTACAGGATTTAGCTACTAGCACACGGTGCCTTTATTACTATAGGCTGATGTTTTAATTAACTAACAAAGGGCTCATCCACACTTCCGTTTATCTCATGCTCCACTGACCTTGCCTTGGTGGCACAGGAATCTCTGGGATATGGCAAGTCTCAGCACAACACTACCCAGAATATAAACCCTCCATGCACTAACTATAACTTCTGTGACAGTTTGTATGTCACATGTTTGTGCTGCACACAGCCACACCTTCATACTAGTGTATGCTATGGACGCCATGCTAGTAATGCTGGACTCACCAAGATGTACCATGGTGACTACAAACACAAGACATTTTGCAGAGAATAAATGGGACTTCGTACAAAGTTTCCCTCTACAGCTTGAGGCAGGGCCGGGATCTTTGCTAAAATTGCTGTGGTTTCAAACCCAGTCGAGGAACTATTAGCAGCATATACTATGACGAATACATCAATGGGGGCCTTGTGGACAGGGCCTTTTCACAAGGTATAGCTAGAGAAGCAAGGACTGTATCCCTCTGTAGCCAGTCCCATAAGGAACTGCATCCTCCTCCTTGCATGGAGGGCTCAGGGGGCCACTGCTTAATAAGGGTTCCCTAACAGTGGCCTGCAACCTTATTTCAGGTGGTCTGTCTTTTAAGAACAGGAGCAGGGGTTGTGAACAATGGCAGCAGTGACTGTTCTGGGATGGAAGTGATAGGAGGAAGCAACTTGAAAGAGGTGGAGATAGGATTAGGAGCCCGAAGTGTTCCTAATTTTATTGAATTTCAATAAAATATTACAATTAAGATGCTGACTTTAGCAGACAATACCGAATTAGAAAAATATCTGCCGCAGAAGCAGAGTGTGTTTGTGTTCCTTAATTAAAGCCCTTCAGAGATATTCTGTTGCAATGGTCTGACTTTTTTATGTCTATTAGAGCTGATGAGTTAGTGCCTCAATTCTAAATGCATTCTATTTTTAATATCTTTTAAAAATAAAATGGTATGAACAACTTCTCATAGCTACATCTCACTGCAAAGACAGTCAAGGTCGGGTATTGGAATATGCACATTCCATGAGACATAGATTTTCAGACAAATAATTGACACCAGTGTAGCAGCAGTTCTCACACAACATAGTTAATTCCAGACAATGGTGCTTTTCTTCACAAACTGGAGGTGAAAGGTACAAGATATGTAGAAACTGCAATTTGCGTCACCTACTTCCCCTACCTCAAAATCTTGAGTTTAGAGGTTACTCATGCACTTGAGCACAGCTTCTACAGATGTGAAAGTAGTTAAATAATTAGCCATGGAAATACTAGAATCCTCTTGACATACTACAGTCTACTGCACAATACCCCTGCTAGCTTTAAAATTCAGAATGCTCTTACTAAAAGCCATCTGTAAGCCATTTACTGCTACCATCCTTGCCAAATGTGAATACTGTTACACTTTTCAGAAGAGTGGAAGAAAATTGGAAGATTCATTGTACTGTTTATATTCAGAAGTAGTCTTGAAGGAGAGTAATTCCAGTAGAAAAAAAGTGAACAAAAAGTTGAAAATAAATGATTTTACGCATTAGCAATTACTGTATATTCAAGTGGAATTCACACCTTTTTACAGAAAGAACAGGTTGCTTACTTCCAACTGTGGTTGGATTCTGTGCCCGCATAGACATTCTTTTAAAACTTTGGAGAGCTGGACTACCGTAGTGTTCTGGAGAGCTGTCCACCTCCACCCTCAAGAGGGGGCTCCTGCCTTCCTGCATGATTCCTGAGGGACTGCATGCAGTGACTATATGAGGAAGTTTCAGAGAAGAACAGATTAAACTTTTTATTACAGAATGTTTTCATGGTGTACAGGCACTGAAGCAGAGTATACCATACCTCTGTAAATCAGGTGCACACAGAGGAAGTTTTGATGGGGTGTGGGGGTAATTGGTTTGCTTTCGTTCTTGTTATTATTATGTATTTTGTGTTTTTTATCTTGAATTTTTATGTTGCGAATTGAGATCTGCGGATGAAGAGGGTATACAAATTTAATAAATGATAATTATTGCTTTATTGAATTGGGTGTGTTGTGTTTATATAACTAACAATAAAAAGCAAAGTAAAACAAAACAAGGGAAAGGGGAGAAGAATTGGATCAGCATTCACAGGTTAGGATCATTTTCAGCTCACAGAGATATATTACAGTACCTGTACATTCAGTGTAGCCTTGTCTTACTGATTTATATAATATAGCCTACTGATTAAAAATACTTATTAATTTATTTAATATCTTATATGTAGCTACCGGTAGGTTATGTATGGTGAATAAGGATAGGCCATCTGTTTGTTGTAGGCAGCACAGCAGAGTGGGGTTAGCCCTTTGCTCCTGCCGCAGTCCTGAGCAGAATCGGGCACACCCAACACAGCTGCTATTTCAGAATGCAAAGAAGAGCTTTCCTCCCATTGTTGATGACAGGCATTTGGGGAGGCATTTATTGAAACTGACATTTGTATAGGGGTTGAAATTGATATCAGTATATATCTATGGTAGTAGTAAGTTTGAATTAGTTTTAATATTTAATATTTATAATTATTAGTACTATGTTTATATGTTATGTTACACATTTTATCTTCTTAGTAAGTTCACTATGCAATTCTTGTTAAATATACCCTGTTAATATTATTAGATTAAACAGCAAAACTTTAGAAACGCTCATAGTAGTGGATGAATTTCAATGTTTCTGGTAACTAATTAGGCTGCTAACTAAAATCAATTTTCATAATGTGAAAACACATGAGAATAATGTCAAAATCGCCAGTCTTATAACAATACCACTTTTTGTTTTCTGTTTTTATATGTATTATTACCACTTTCTTTCTTTTTTAGGTAAGTTTTTGGGTAGTTAGAGAGATTCTTCATGCACAGACATTAAAAATACGAGCTGAAGTTCTGAGCCACTATATTAAAACAGCCAAGGTAATAAACTTTTGTTCTGGAGCCTTTATCAGGGTTGATAGAGTCCTAGGTTTAGAACTACGCTCAGTAAATATTTGGTTCCATTTACATATGACTAGAGGAAATGTGTGGCCTTGTCAGTTATATGAACTCTAACCTGGAATATTCGAATAATATTCAATGATGATGATTCCTGATTATACTTTGAAAGAGCAATCAAAAGGTGTTAAGTGTAATATTGCTAATTCATTTGTTTGGAGTATGGTGTGGCAAGAATACTTTCTGGGACATTATGCAAATAAATGTTTGGTTATTTTCCATCTAGTGGCTAGTATATGATTAGGTCAGGAATGCCACATCATTGCCCATGGGTGTTTGGATTGGTGTCTTAACTATGGCTTATTGGCCAGTGTTTAGTCTACTTCAGACCAAGGTCACACACAAAGCTTATCTGTTATGTCGTAGTCATGAAGGTATGCTTTTCACTTACACCTTTATCATAATTATTTGGAGAAGTATAATTTTCCTTCGTTTCTCAGTTTTTTGTTCATGGTGCCACTTGCCTTTTGTAAAATAGGCTGATAATTTAAGTTGTGGCAAACTCAATACATTACAGTACTAGACACTAAACTGCTGTTCTGTTCTGTTCTCAGAAACTCTATGAGTTGAATAATCTACATGCTCTTATGGCTGTGGTGTCTGGATTACAAAGTGCCCCCATCTTCAGGTTGACCAAAACTTGGGCGGTGAGTGAATTCGGGTGTTAACACTGAGTTAGGGAGTTGTGCAGTGGAAGCAGAATGATTAATATTAATAATAATATATATATTTTTTAATTTATATCCAGCCCTCCCCGGCCAAAGCTGGGCTCAGAGCGGCTAACATCATACAAGTAAGACAATGCATAAAAACAAGTGATCAGTAAATTAAGATGCATCCCACAATTAATTAAAACAAATGAAAATTAAAACTGGACAGGTGGCAATATTCAGGTTAAAATTGAAGGCAGTTACCAACTGTTTCCACTGATACTATAAGCACCTGTGAGCGGGCTGGGAACCTCCTTTGTGCTTCTTCTTATACAGGGAGAAAATGAGTCAGACTGAACCCTGACCAAAAGCTTGGCGGAAAAGCTCCGTCTTGCAGGCCCTGCGGAAAGATGTCAAATCCCGCAGGGCCCTGGTCTCTTGTGAAAGAGCATTCCACCAGGCCAGGGCCACGCCCGAAAAGGCCCTGGCTCTGGTCAAGGCCAGTATGATCTCTCTGGGGCCAGAATCTTTAAAGGTAAAGGGTAAAGGGACCCCTGACCATTAGGTCCAGTCGTGTCCGACTCTGGGGTTGCGGCGCTCATCTCGCTTTATTGGCCGAGAGCCGGCGTACAGCTTCCAGGTCATGTGGCCAGCATGACTAAGCTGCTTCTGGCAAACCAGAGCAGCGCACTAAAACGCCGTTTACCTTCCCACCAGAGCGGTTCCTATTTATCTACTTGCACTTTGACGTGCTTTCGAACTGCTAGGTTGGCAGGAGCTGGGACCGAGCAACGGGAGCTCACCCCATCACAGGGATTCGAACCACCGACCTTCTGATCAGCAAGCCCTAGGCTCTGTGGTTTAACCCACAGCGCCACCTGGGTCCCCCCAGAATCTTTAGGATGTTGTTATTTGCAGACCGTAAGGTCCTCTGTGGGGCATACCAGGAGAGGCTGTTTACAGGCAGCTCCCCGTTTACACGTGTCCAGTATGTGTGTGACTGTGTATACGGGCATCACACCGAATCTGGAAGTGACCTGGAAACGTCATAAAGACGTCACTGAAATGTCACTAAAAGAGCGGGATGGGGGCAGGGCAGAACAGGGTGTCTGTAGGCTTTTTAAGGGGGTTTCAATTATACCGACACGTGTGCGGGGCCTTGGAATGTAACCCCCGCATAAATGGGGCCTGCCTGTAGTTGATTTCACATAGGGTACTTGTTGCACCATAGGAGCCAACTCCAAGGGGTCGTGGGGGCTTCGGCCCCCCACAATAAAATACTTGAGGGGGCTGGGCCTCCACAAAGTTGATGGGCATTCCCATTCAAATGGTGTGAGTGCATGCGCACTGCATTATATGGTCAATTATGTGGGGCAGGGCTTACCTGGGCACCCACAATATTTTATTCAAGTTGGTACCCTGGTGTTGCACATAATATAAACTTACCTAAATCCCTTCAGTTCCCTTTGAAGTCTGCCCTTATGAGTGACCGTTCATCTTCACTTATTCCTGGCGGTCTGATCTGAAAGCACAGATGTTCTGCTTTCTCAGAAAGCTTATATTATCAATGCCCTTTCTTCGTGTTTGTCTATTTTGGTTCTCTGTTAAATAGACTCCCAGAGAGTGATTCAGGGCCCCTTCTGTTAATATTCATTCAACCGTTCTCTAATTTGGCATCCTTCTGTAAACATCTATTTATCGTCCCGGGTGAGAACTATAACTGACTCAGTAACTGGTTGTGTGTACGACATAATAATTCTTTTTGGAGGGTGTGTGTGTTACTCTTTCACTCTCATGGGGTCTACCCCTTACTGTAGCAGTTTGTGCTTTCAGGATGGTTTGAAATGGCAATACTATTGGGTGATGCCCACTGGTACTGCCTACTGACAGGAGAGGGAAAGCATTTCTGACAATCTTCCATCTCTACTTTTCAGCATCCTCTGTGTCTTCCTAAATCTGCTCCGGTGGGTTCCCCTGTAGGAGGAGGGGGGGAGGTTGTCAAATACCTTTTCCTTCCTTGTTCTGCTGACAGTTTCCCTTCTAATCTCATACATCAATACCACTCTTTAAATTGAACCACATACCAGGTAGTTGTTCCAAAAAATATTTTTGTAGCATAGGCCCACAAATTGTGACTGGACTTGGTGGTGTTAGCTTTTACTAGCCATCTATGAAGTTCCACTATGATAGCTTGACAATATATAAATTTACCAATGCATCTATTTTCTGATGGGTTTTTTTTAAAACTCATGCTGCTTTGACTGTATTGTTAGCTGCTTGGAGCAATTCATATTGAGGCTTGATAATTAATCCTTTAATTAATTCTATTAGCTGAAGGCACAAACATTCTTTTCCCCCACCTCTGACTACTATTTAGACCTAAAAGAAACCCTGTATTGTCAAAGTACTAATCCTGCGTCATCAAACTTGTCGTTTAGTCGTTTAGTCGTGTCCGACTCTTCGTGACCCCATGGACCAGAGCACACCAGGCACTCCTGTCTTCCACTGCCTCCCGCAGTTTGGTCAAACTCATGTTGGTAGCTTTGAGAACACTGTCCAACCATCTTGTCCTCTGTCGTCCCCTTCTCCTTGTGCCCTCAATCTTTCCCCACACCAGGGTCTTTTCCAGGGAGTCTTCTCTTCTCATGAGGTGGCCAAAGTATTGGTGCCTCAGCGTCAGGATCTGTCCTTCCAGTACAGTACAGTATAGCACGGCTCAGAACTTTTCACAATTAAAATGCTTTCAAATTGTATATGATAAAACAATTGTAACTTTTCAGTATTTCCTTATGCGTGGTACAAAATAATTGTTAACTTGTTGGGGGGGGGAGCCACTACTTTCCTAATAACGATATCTTCCCCTCTCCCTAAAGCTACTGAGCCGAAAGGACAAAACTACTTTTGAGAAGCTGGAATATGTAATGAGTAAAGAAGAAAATTATAAGAGACTTAGAAACTATATAAACAGCTTGAAGATGACTCCTTGCATTCCTTATTTAGGTAAGATGAACATTTTAACTTTGTTTACTTGTATCATAAAAATATTAGTACCTGTATGGACCCCACATTGGGACAACTCCTTCCTTCCACCAACCATAGGGAAAGGGGTGGGGGGGGATGATGGGGGCAGCAAGAATACTCTGCTTCAAAGAGCACAGCCAGGAGAAGAGTGGCTGGGGGGACCCAGCCAGATGGACAGGGTACAAATAATAAATTATTATTATTATTGTTATTATTAGAGAGAGGAACCCTCCTGAGGTCGCCGTGGAGGGGCTGAATGCAGTTGTCAAGGAAGGCATATACAGATGTGAATATGACTGAGGGATTTTAAAGTCTTTTCTCATCTTAAAGATTTGTGGTTGTGGCAGCATTATTGATATAGCAGAGGCTTGTCTTGTCAACATTGCTATGTTACTGAATAGGGAAAATGCTGGCTCTTCCTTTTTAAAAAAACAACAACCATGCAGAATACAATTATTTCTTTGGATTGGGGGCTGAGCCTCATTTTGTTGGAATTGCATCCAGTTTACCTTGGCAGCCACATTTGTGGCTTCCTGTTTATTAAGAGCATAGAACAGAGCAGGAGGAGAGTTTTTTAATGTTTAAATTCATTGACAGTTACCTCAGTATGGCATGAGATGCTCTTACAAAGCTGCGGCATGCAGGAAGTATGTCCAATCTTATTGATACCGGGTAAGATGCAGTGTCACACAATTGGACAAGATTTGTTACCTTCCCTTCCCTGCAGCTTTGTGGAGGAAAGGCAAGAGTACTCAAGTGCAAGAACAGGTCATCATTATTGGATTGCACCCATTTTTTATCACCGTATGCTTTGTTCCATATGCATATCCTTTAGCACAGAGAAAAATACAACATTGATTTAGAACCCAACAAAAATCACTCCATGTTTTGCTTCCGCATCCTATTGTGCTCATAAACAATAAGGCAGCACAGCTGAAAAGCAAGACACTGTTATAACGAAGAAAAGTAATTTCAGTTCTAAAATGCTGCATTTTTATTTAGTGATTAATGTGCATGTTTTTCCCCAGGGCAAATAGTATTTTTTATATGAAAGTTCTATATACTTTTACATCTTCTTGTTGCGTAGTCGCCCGCTGCATGTTAATTTTGTAATAATCTGGCAACTTTCATATTTCTTGCATTGGTCAAGATCTGAAGAGGGGGACCGTGTGCATGTGGACAGTTGCTCTGCGCATGCAGCGTGCATGTTTTAATGCTGGCTTTCTCCTCCTGGTGGCAGCCCATTATACTTAATGGAATGCCACTTGAGATGCTACTGGCCTCTTGGGCCCACCAATTTTGGTTTCACTTGTTAGGCTGTCAAGGTCTTTGATAAGCCCTGACCCTTCCTTGGATAGGTTTCTTTTGCTCATGTCCTTGCACAAACAGAAAAGCCCACCCCTTTTTGCCCCCCCCTCCCCAATTATCCGTGGAGAAGTAGTGCTGAACTTTTTGTACTAGTCATATCAGATGGGCAGGGGTTCTTATTGCTGGTGAGCAGACAAGTTATTTTATGGAACTGAGGTGAGAGTACTATGGTTGAAAAGTCCCATTAAATAAGCCATTGGGTACGTTCCTTCTTCTTTAATTTGAAGAAGTGAACCAAAAGTTTTGAAGTTGAATATAGCTAGGGTCTTGTGCTGCTTCATTAAAACAGTTCTTTAAAAATCATAATATACAGTCGTTTCGCTTGCTTGTAGATACAGTTTTAGGAATGTGAGCAGTATCTGTCAACCACTCACATGAGCTTATTGGAATAACCTTTAGCCAAATGTTTAATAGTAATGTATTCGAAAAAGAGATTTAAGTTTTTAAAAAAGAATGAGGTTTTCAGAGTTGAACCAAGCGGAAATTACTGAGGGTATTTCACACTGTGCTCTTGACAACCTAGCTGCTGTTTTTAAAACTAGTTTTTTAAAACTCAGAATGGTATGTGGCACTGTCAAAATAATGCAATAACAAAATCCACATTCATCTGGCTGCTTGAAATACTTTGCTGCTGCTCCTGATTGCTGGAAGTAAGGTTTAATGAGGGGAGAACACCCAAGTTTTAAAAATGTAGTTCAGATACATTTTGGCCTTTTCAGTAACCTGTAACTGTTCAAGCTTCAAAAATTCAGATTAATAGGCTGTGATCTCCAGACCTCTCTCCAGTCCAGCGCCTTCTTGTCTACTCTCTGTTGTGGAGGGAAAAAGCAGCTGTTGCAAGTGTTTCCCTAACACGATGGAATTAAATGAATAAGAACCACTTCCCAGTCATTTTGGCAACCCTAAATCTAGTACTATCTAATTATTTTATGGCAGACAGAGCATTTATTAAGAGATTATAGGAAGGAAGGTCCTCACTGTAGCCAGTTACCAATTAAAGCTTAAAAAGAGTAGGATGTTTAAATTGGGTAAATGTCAGAATTTTAAGAAACCTGACAAATAAAACAGTTGCTACTCCATGAATTTCTATGGGTGAGATCCAGTGTTACACCAAGAAACACACAATAACTTCCCTTTCCCCCTCCTACCTCACACTTCCCAGTCAGCTCCAGAGGTTATGCCAAGATGCTAAATGCATTTCTCAATTAGAAGTACTGGTGGACCAGCAAGTTATTTCCAAGTAACATGTTTGGTACACTCTGTAGAGTTAATAACATGAACAAATTAGTTGGAAAGTCCCTCAGTCAGTTTAGCCTTACTGAATCCCAATCTGCAACACAGGCCTAATAATAATACCGTATTAGCCTGCCTCACAGTATCATTAATGGGTTACTCAGAACCTACGTGAAGGATATTGAACACTTAGGGGAAAGGCTATATAAATACTTGTTTTATTATTTTATTCATATTTAGGATTAAGGTTTAGGCATGATGCCCTCCTATCTGAAGGGCAGCAAAGTTCACATGTCCAGTAAAAGCTATACTTAATGATAGTTACCATTACTGTTTTAAAATAAGAATACTTTTATTGATGCAAAATGCGCCTGCAAAACCAGAGTTGCTCTCTAGTTCTTTGTCTGTTTTGTGACTTGTGTGCCCACATCTCAAAATTAGATTCCCACTGGAAGTAATCTTTGAAATAAAACTTAAATAGATTTAAATCTATGAAAATGAATTGAGTTGCATGCTTCACACAACAGCAGCATCTTGTACTTCAGTTTCAAAGTTCAACTATTCTGCATCCGTGATGTTTTCTTGTAGCCTGCAAAATTGTAAGGTTTAATTACTGCCACTAAATCCCATACACCTTGTATTAACATAAATTTATTTTAAATGCAGAATCCTGCTTCCTTTGTGAGCAATTAGAACTTGCATAATTATCATATACAATATCACAGTAAGAAATGTTTAAAGTAATACTTTGTAGGGCTTGCAAACAACTCAAAATGTAACATCAGTTTGAAGTTCAAGAGAATATTTTGAAACTGTTTTTGAGCATCTCAATCAATGGGTCTGATCATCATCTGAACTGCTTTTAGTGAGTATGATCCGCCTCTGTACTCAGCCCAAAAAATTCCATCCTGGTGCTTGCTTCTGTAATGTCCTCCTCTGTACCATACTCCATTGAGGTTAGAATGAGCACAGGCATTATACCACCAGCCTCCTTTATGAAAATGGGCACAGTTTCCTGTATGAAGAAATGAAACATTAAGTGAAATTTCACAGCAGAAATAACTTACTTTAATAGTCTTTGTATTTTGAACCAATAGGAAGCTTAAGCTTGCAAGCACATTTCTCTCATAGCTGTGATTTTGCAACATTCCCCCCACCCACCCCCAATTTAGTAGAGTGTGGCATCGCATCGCTGAGCAGGTAGCTTCTTCTCCTATTGGAAATCAGAGTCAGGGCTAATTTTAAAAATGGTCCCATGTCTTTTGGTGAAGAAATGGTTCTGTCTTCATTGGTCAACTTTGCGCTTTCCCTCCCACTCCTCTCAGTCTCTAAAGTAAGACAAGAGAAAGTGGAGATATTTTGTGTGGTTTCCTTAGCTTCAAAGTCTAAGGATCTGGTGGCACTGCCCATAGCTCTCACTTTGCAACTTACAGCAGGACAGGGACTTGCTGATATAGGGTCCTGTGTTAGCCAAACCTACAATGGTTCTTGGTGCCCACATAGTGGTTGAGTGGTGCTCCTTCCTAAGGTCTTGGCATTCTGAAGAAGTTGTAGACTTCTAGATGTCCCAAACCAGGTCTGTGAGGTTGCTTGAAAGGACCTTCACCATGAAAATATAATGTAAGGGTCTTGCTAAGGAATGTAAGGGTCTCTGTTAAGGAAATTGTGCCTTTTTGCATGTTGATCTTCTAGAACAAGGTCATTGTCCTAACACCTTCAAGAGACAATTGACTGTTGGCAGTCATTCTCATTCTCAAGACCTAGGAGACGTGTTCCTACCTTAGTATTCTCACTTCAAACAGTTTCTAAGAGAATAGTACTGCTTCATTGGTCAGCTGTGTACAAGCTTCCCTAATAGAGCTCCATGATGTGTGTGCTCCTTTGTGGGGAGTAAGTGAGGATCTGTATGTACTTGCTAATATGTCTAGTGTGCATGGAGCTTTTCCTACTTACAATTATTTATGAGTGTTTCAGAACTGAGAACCCTATCACAATATTTGTGCTTTTGCCCCAAAGCATCTTGAGTATGGGGATGTGTTGTACTTGCCTAAAGGGTCCTTACTCTAGAAGGAATTATATCTCACTCTGCAACAGGGTCTACTCTTGCCTTGAGATACCTTTCCACATTTATCCCCTTTGCTTCAGTGGAAATTTCACAAAGTCACCTGCAACAGGTTTCTTTGATCCTGTAGCACAGTGCTACTCAAAGTGGTGGTCCATGAGCCATTGGGTACCCTGGCAACTCCATCAGGTTGGGTGGGACACTTTAGGGAACAAAAATGGTACCAGTCCCTGACACATTGGGTCAGGGGGAATTACCAGTCCACCACATTAGATAGTGTGATAAGCACGGTTGTAGCAGATGAACCCACTCAGGATGGGAGGAACTGCTGTCCAGTACCGTGTGTTTTCTGCAGTAAAAGAGAATGAAACTTCTCAGTAAGGAGGATAGAATCCTGCCTTAACCATTGCCATGCTTTCCTGCTCAAAGGATAAGATACGGAGGGGTTAGGTTTCATTCACCCATTTTGTTCCTCTGGGTTTTAGTCAGCTCTAGTTTGAGTCTTACGCGGGTGGCGATGTGGTCTAAACCACTGAGCCTCTTGGGCTTGCCGATCAGAAGGTCGGCGGTTCAAATCCCTGCGACAGGGCGAGCTCCTGTTGCTCGGTCCCAGCTCCTGCCAACCTAGCAGTTTGAAAGCACACCCAAAAGTGCAAGTAGATAAATAGGCACTGCTCCAGCAGGAAGGTAAACGGCGTTTCCGTGCGCTGCTCTGGTTTTGTCAGAAGCGGCTTAGTCATGCTGGCCACATGACCCGGAAAAACTGTCTGCGGACAAACGCCGGCTCCCTCGGCCAGTAAAGTGAGATGAGCGCCGCGACCCCAGAGTCGTCTGCAGCTGGACTTAACTAGGGTCCTTTACCTTTTTTTCTTTTTTTTAGTTTGAGTCTTGGGGAAGTCCTTCTTCCTATCTTTACTTTATCATCTGTTTTTTGTTACCTTACTTCTTCTTAGGCTTTTCTGACCAACAAAAGTATGGAACTTGGCTGTTACCACTCCTTCCAAGGACAGTTTGAAAAATTGACTGAAGTGAAAAAGAATAAGCTATTGAAACCCTGTGTCTGATTTGTTTTTTCTGATCAACAGTGTTTTGTTTGGTTTCATTGCATATTTATTGGTGTTATTTGTTTTGGACACATTGAGTATAGTACAGTACCTTCCTTATATTCTGTGTCTTGTCACTATTCATTCTTTAGAAGTTACTATAAACCTGTACTTTGCAGTCTTCTTTAAGCCCCAAATCTTTCACTAGATTTGGACAAGTCCCTACATGTTGAATGCATGTAGTTTTATGTATTTCTAGCTTTGAATGTGCCCTCACATAGTGTGAATGGGTAATTTCTGATGGCAGAGCTTGGCTTGCTGGCCTCATATTTATTCTGGCATGGTAAATAGTGGTTCTCAGGATATGAAGGTGTGTTTTCAACATTTGCTGTGTGAAATTAACATGGTTTTACCATTGCCAAAAGCAACGTGCCAGTTGTGCATGTTTGAGTCATCTTACATGAAGATGCTTTGGGTATGAGCTTGAACATTAGAGGATAGTTTTGTTTGTCTTCTAAATTTTGCTTCACTTGATCAGAATTATTTCCTCAATTCTTTCTTGTAATAAGAAACAGTAGAGTTATATACTGTTGTATTTCCTACCTGTGTACATATCTCTGTCTCGGTCCAGTGTTGTAAATTGTTTCCCATTGTGCCATATCATGGAGTCACCAGCATTCCCTTGATAAGTGCCTAGACGCAATCGATAGAATTCATTTTCTGGTTCCAGTCGGAAACTGCTGTATTCTGCATAGACCTTCTTATTACTCCAGTCTTCTAACTCAATCAGAAGTCTGTAATTGTCCTGATTGGAAAGTAAGTAAATATTTTCCAGTCCCAGCCAGTATTCTCCAGCAACATTTCCAAATCCTTTCTGTTAAAACAAAACGATTCTGATTAGATTGCCTTGTAGTTCAATTAGAAAGTTATTTATTTACAGTTAATATATCACATAACTATAATTGGTGTCTTTAAACACTGGGAGAAATTTCCAATCAATACTGAACCCTAATTGATGGGAGAGTTCAAAGAAAGATGTGTATTGTTCATCTTCTTCCCTTTTCCTTTGTAGTATCTAGCACAATTCACCTCATGTCCTGCTGTATGTTTCCTTGTGCCACCTCCAGCATCTTTGGCTGGTAAGATGCTCACAACATACATTATGTTGTACCAAATATTATGGGGAGAGGTGGCTCAACTCACAACATACCCACCTCCATAGATTTTGGCTATGCTTATTCAGTACATCCAAGTCCTGAACACCACACATGATTCTAGGCTGAGCTCATAATGGTTCCTTCCCTATGCAGGGATGAAAACAGAACCCATATAACAGGGGTGGCCAACTCCCAAGAGACTGCGATCTACTCACAGTTAAAAACTGGCAGTGATCTACCCCCTTTTGGGGGGGGTTCGGGTCAAAGTTGTTGAGTTTTTTTCAGGGAGGAGGGGAAAATGTTGATCTTTTTTTAGGGGGGGCACAGTTGTTGAGCTTCTTTGGGTGGACCCAATGATCTACCAGTGATCTACCGGTAGATCACGATCTACCTGTTGGACATGCCTGCCATATAAGATACTCTTTCTGAACCAGCCAAGGTGTCATGTGGGTACAGGATTGCCCCACTGCATCTTCATTTTCAGACTGCTTATCTGCTTTCAGTTATTTTTTGTGGTGGTAAAGATTGTTACTTATTCATATGGCTGCAATATTTATGGCTGCAGTTTGGTTAATACATTATTATTAATCAAATGGTACTCCAATTAATCAGGAAGCAGCTTTTAAACAATTTATTTGAATCCATGCATTTTTAAAAACTGCAAATTCCATCTTAGAAGAGTCATTTCTTACTTTTTAGAGACTAAGAGGTGAAATGCCTCCTTTATAATCTAAAAATACGTGTTTTGATTCAGTATTTCTGCTTTTTGCTAATACACAGATTTAATATTTTAATGAACTAAGACTAGCAGCTAACTAACAGCACAATTCTATACATACTTATTTAGAAATAAGTTTGTTCAGTGGAACTTCTTAGTATGTCTAGGATTGCAATCTAAGGGTTTTTTAATTGGATGACTATCCTATTTGTATAACATTAAAATGCTTAATAAGGAATTAAAATCATAATCTTAAATATTGACAGGACAAAATGGAAGGGAGAGGGATGGACATAAAGTGAGATTATGGCTGCAAACCTATACATGGTTATCTCAGAGTATGTCCCACTGAACTCAGTGAGGCGTAATTATGGGTACACATGTAAAGGATTGCACTAAGGGCAGACTCTTTGAGCTGTAAATCATAGGACAAAGCTTAGTTAAAGCTGTAGTTTGTCTGGAGAGAGCTCAGCCACAAGTCTGCCTGGGTTTGGATGACATGCTAAGCTAAACCAAGACTTGGCTCAGCGCAACAGCAAAACTACCAGGGCAGAGCAAAGTGGCCACAGTCTCTCCTTTGGGAGCCCAAATGCTTGTTCATTTGCACTAAGCCATGGTGTGGCTTAACATTGCACGTAGGGGGGGCCCATAACAGCTTTGACATAAGAATTCTGAAGCAGGTACAGAGATGCCTCCAAAGCGCACATGCTTTAAATAATTCTGAGGAAGGAACATATAATTTCTGTATTACAGTGCACCATAACTTGTTGGCCGCCTGAGTCTTTTTAAAAAAGATTACCTTGTAATTGTCCCAGTTTGTGAAGAAGTTCACAGAACCATCTGTTCTTTTTTGTATAACTGTCCAGCCCCCAGGATCAAGGCTGTTCTCACACCATAATTGCACAGGTCCATGGCTGTTTTCAGGCTTGATCATATAAATCCCACTGCTGGAGTAGCCAGCTTGTTTTGCTTCTTGACAATCTTTGAATGGACCTTTTGAAAACAATTTGACAGTTTAAAAATACATCAGACTCCTGTAATGGTGCTTACTTACATTGATAGTAAAATATTTCATTCAGGCTATTAAGCTGACATGCATAAAAATGATCCAGCATAAGATACTGTTATGCTTTCACTTTGACAACAGTAACTACGGCTTATTTTTCTTAATGCTCGTTTTCCTAAAACTAACAGTTGCAGGACCAAACTTGCAAACTGTTCTAAACCATTACAGATTTTCCTAATCAGAAGGTATCATTTATTTCACGTGCCTAGGGTAGAGAGGAAGTGCATACTAAAAGTTGCTGTAGCATAGTGGCTTGCAAGTGTGGAAAATCATTGTTTAAACACATGGAAGCTAACTTGTACTGAGATAAGTCAGACTAGTCCATCAAGTTCAGTGGTGTCTACTTTGACTAGTACAGTAATTGTTTCCATGTTCTAGAATAGCGGTCTTTCTCAGTCCTGGCACTTGATACCCTTTTCAAATTGTGTTGCCAGGGGGTGAACCTGCAATTTCTGCATGACTTTGGTTGATGACCTTTAATTGGAGGGAGACAGGGGGAGTGCAACCCTATTGAGTTTCTTAGATTTCTTTTTGACTTTTGATACCATTGCCCATTAGGGTGGGTCATAAAAAAAAATTTTTTTGAAAATGTTTCCTCCCTTGATCTTATCAGGCAAAATTTCAATTTGTAGGAGCAGGGTCTAAATATTAACCAATTTGTCCCAAATTTGAAATTTAACTATGTTTATACCATACGCCTGAGATAAGATCAAGGGAGGAAACATTTTCGAAAGAATTCTTTTTATGACCCACCCTATTGCCCATGGCATACTGCTGAAGTGGGTTGGGAGTTGGAGGCAGTGATGCAATGATTCTGCTGCTTCCTGCCAGACAAGCTGCAGAGAATGATATTGGGAGGCTCCTGCTTAATCCCTTGGCAGTTGTGCTGTGGGATTCTGCAAGGTTCAGTTCTGCCCCCAATGATAATTATGAAGCCGTTGGAGGTGAACATTGGGCTGGGGCTTGGTGTCACCAATATACAAATGACACCCATCTCTGTCTCTGCATGCTATATATGTCAGATGCTGTTGTACTGGACTGGATGATCCAAGGGATCTGCATTGGCTACCTATATATTATTAGGCCCAAAGTATGGTTTGATTTGTAAAGTCAGAATGACCCAGGACCCAGGTACAATGGTACCTTGGTTTAAGAACAGCTTAGTTTATGAACAACTTGGATTAAGAACGCTGCAAACCCGGAAGTAGGTGTTTTGGTTTGTGAACTTTGCCTTGGAAGCAGAACATGTTGAGTGTGTTCCATTTGTAAATTGAGTCCCCCCGCTGCTATGGGAAAGCATGCCTTGGTTTAAGAACGCTTTGGTTTAAGAACAGACTTCCAGAACGGATTAAGTTTGTAAACCAAGGTACCACTGTACCTCTTATTGTTCCTTTCCCTTTACTGAGGGGCCTGGGCCTGCGATTAGAAGGAAAGTCTGTTTAATGTCCCACTATTGAACAAATCTCACTATGCAATGACATGGGGCAGGACCTTCTGTATCGTGCTGCTACAACATTAATGAGCTTCTGGTGTTTGATGTTTGGTTAACGTATATCTCTTCTTTCAGCCTATGAGTGATTTGAGTTGTTTGATTTCAATCCATAGCTGTCAACCTTTCCCTTTTCTCACGAGGAATCCTATTCAGAATAAGGGAATTTCCCGCAAAAAAAGGGAAAAGTTGACATCTATGTTTCAATCTAGTGTTAGGGTCACCAGATTTACTGCTCTTCATTTCTAATCATTTTACATTGGATTTTATCCTATGTGTATTTTGATATGTTCTATTATCCTATATAATAATCTTGCTGTGTCCCTGCGTCCACTTTCTGTGTGTCACGGAAGTGCGCTACTGCGCATGTCAGACACGGACGCAGAGATTGGACACCTCTACTGCCCCCCCCAACAGGGACGCAGGCCGGAAGTTAGCGGTGGCGCACGCGCAGTATCACTTGGGGCCGCGCCGCCGTCGTGCACGGAGCCTCCTCCACCTCCTCCTCCAGCCTCGCCAAAGCACGGGGGAAGCGGCGCAAAGCGCCGCCGACTGCACACCTCCAGCCGAGCCTCCCGTTCCTGGAGGCTCCCGCCGCCGGAAGGATCCGAGGCCCGTCTGGCTGCTGGGAACCTGCCTCCCGAGGAGGAGGAGCAGCGGCGTCCGCCTCTTCCTCCGACCAGCAGTGCGAGGAGCCGGCGATCGCGGGCGCAAAGTGCGCGCCTAGGCTGCCGCCGCCGCCGCCGACTCCCCCGTTTTGCGCTCTAGCGCGCTCGCCCGCACACCAGCCTCGCCAAAGCGCGGAGGAAGCAGCGCAAAGCGCCGCTGGCCGCACACCTCCAGGAGCACGAGGCCTCTGCGCGGGAGCCAAGGACGCGGAGCTTTGTGGCCGATCGGCGGGCGAGCGGGGCTGTGAGGGAGCGCACTGCCGAGGATCCTGGCTGAGGCGGGCGAGGGAGGGGGGAGGGAGCGAGAGAGGGAGGGAGGGAAGAGGAGGGGGCGGGGGCAGCGCCAGCCGGCAGCGGGGAGAACCGTTGGTGGTGGAGGCGCCGAGGCTGAGGAGTGCTGTTGCTGCTGCGCGCGCCCACAGTTCAGCAGCTCGGCCTCCTCCTCCGCTGCTGCCGCCGCCGCCGCTGCCACCTCGACGGAGGAGCCCCGAGGAGGAGGAGGGCGGCCGGCCCGGCCTGGAGGCAGCAGCGGCGAGGAGGACGAGGACGCCGCCCCGCAACCTCCTCGCCCCGGCCGCCTCCGCGCCTCAGGTCCCGCTCGCCCCCGCTAGCGCCCGTTATCAACGGGCTGAATTCAACTAGTAGTTTTATAATTTTATTGGAAACCACCCTGGGACTTAATAAAGAAAAATAATGCATGTGCTCCTGCCACTGAGCTATAGACAAGCTTTCCCCCCTTCCCCAATGTTTCCCAGCTTAGGTAGAACATTTTCCATCTTTCAGAGTGGAAGAGAATGTCTCAAACGGATGCACAAGAAGATGGTTTCACTAGTGGTTTCAGCCTCAAATTTCCCATCTCCTGCTGCACATGCCTTTCCACTAGGAAATATGAGAGGGGGGAAAGCTAAGCAATGTCTAAAATATTTTCGTGTTGCCTCCTGCCTGTTAAGCTCTCAATTCATTTGAAGGAAGTTTCCAGATCTTATGAATATAATTCTATATATTATTTCAATTATAGACTATTATATTAGCAATGAAAACAAAGAAACAAGGAAGTCAGACTTAACTTCTTTTCAATTCTTAGGACTTATTAGCCCATGTCAGATTATTTTGTAGCCAGTTTTTCGCATTTCAGAATAAGAACTTCAGAAAACAATGGGGTGAACAGCTCTGCACAAATGTCTTCCACCTCATTGTAATTTTTCTATATGGAGTTATTCATCTCTTGTTGAAGGATTTTTTATTGATCAATTTATGGGGAAGGTCTCGTTCCTGTGTTTTCCCCATTCCACTTTACAGTGTCCAAATAGAAGTAAAGATCTATCTTAAGCTTTAACTTAAGAAATTTTGTCTCAGTATGGTGAGGTTCCAGGCATAGTTTTAGACCCGAAATTAACCCTAATGCTGACCCCAACCAGCAGTGCTGTATGTCAGCTGAAATAGGCTCTTCTTGCCAGTTTTGACCTCAAAGGTTGCCCTTCTGAAGGAAATACTGAGTGCTAACAAGTTTTGCTAATTGGCAAATCGATATACACATACAACACTGGCACACTTTTCTAACAATATTATTAACTGAAGTATATATAGTAAATGTTTGGTATTCCTTCACTGAGTCCCATTTCTGCCCTCTCTTTTCATTTTAGGAGACCTAAAATGGTATTGTTTATTAGATTTCCTTTCCCAACAATGCCAGAGAAATAGGTAGTTGTGTTACTTTGGTTACAGTTCTGCTCACACTAATCTGCAAGTAAGCGACGTAGAATTTAGTGGGCCTTGTTTACAAGACACTGTGCACAGATTCTTTTGAGATCTGCCTTTTTGTACCTAATTTCATTTATTCACACTTAAAGCTAATTCACACTTTATGCAGCAGTCAGATTCTAAGATGTTTGCCATGTTAAAATGTGAAAGGGCTAGTGTCTTCCAACACTATGGACATGGCAAAAATGTTGCTTTGTTGCAGGGCAGCCTTATACCTTGATTAATAATTTGCTCTGTTCCCAACATGTTACATATTATGCAAATAATTAAGTACTATTTACATCTAGTATTTCATTTGCACTGTATCCCTCTTTGTTTCAGCAGCTGTTCATGCAATATTGCATTCAGTATGTGGTTTTTCTTTGAATGCTTGTCAAAATGGCCAGCTGTGACAAAAGAAAAATCTAGGCATTTCTCTGTGGAAGAATATAATATGCAAGAAGAAATGATTTCACAGATAGAAGAATGGGAGATTTTAAAATGTAGAGTTTAGAACCCTGGCTGTTGGAGAAATGAAATTTCTTCCAGATGTATCATAAATCATATCATTCATGGACACTTTCTAGAGCTCTTGTAATCCCCAGGTTATTTTTCACAGTTGCTAGTAAATTATCATCAAGAATGTGCTGAATGAAGCAGATTGTTAGCTACAATATTCTCTTATTCTACCCTTTCCAGAAATAAATAGTTTATATATATTAGTATCAACAGGTGTCATTATATAAAAAAATATTGAACCATAATCTTCTATTACCCCTTAAAACATTATAGCAGCTAGGTAGTTACCATTAGAGGACAGTGATATTGAACTGTGTATCGAATTCTCTCTTAACTTTGTTGTCCATATAATCTATTCAGTTGCAGAAATGTCAGGCCTCTACAAATGGATGATAGTTTTAGTCCTGTAGCTTACAATTGTCTGAATAATTTGGCACCATTGAAATAAATTTAGCCTTTGGTTTTTAGAAAAAATAACTTGAAAGCTTGATTACATAGCACACCCTCAACAATATTTTGTAGATTTTACCAAGGTAGAAACTTGCAGCCATTGGAGGCATTGCCTGTATACATAAACATGTTATACAAACAAACCTTTTGCTGTGAGTAAATGGTCTCAGACACTGGACTGAGACCTACGTTGCCTACAGTGTGTTGCTGGGGTGTAACTGCTTAAAGCTGCTAGAAAATATGAAGTAGGTAAAGGGGGCGAGAAAATGGCCCATACTTTCTTTAACAAAGAGCATGACAGAACTACAATCTCTTAGGTCAAAACACTCTTCGTACAGTTCCATAAGCTGGTCAGCACCCTTTTGAAAAGGTTTCATTTGGTCATTCCTAGCTGAAAGATGCAGGTTTGTGGGACAAAGGCTTTTGGGTGAAAACCGGCCATTTGAGCATTCTGCAATGATTTTTGGCTTTGGTTTGTGTTTTTTTCACAGTCACCAACCAGAAGTCTTCAGAAGCCCCCACCCCAAAGGTTCATAGATAAAGTTCTAGAAATAGCAGTAAATGTCTTACCTTCATTGATTAACGTTAACGGTGGGATCCTGAAAGGGCTTTTTGTAGGAGAAGTAGCAGGATCAGGGGGTGGCCTTACATCTCTGTCTCTAGGATACCCTGGATCTCTTTGAATTTCATTACTTCCCAGGAGCCCAGGAGTGTATTGTTGACTGTTAGGAATATGGTGAGGCACCACTTGAACTAAAGGAGGAGAGCCATGTGTGTCCTGGCGAGAGAATATCCGCAGGCATTGCTCTTCCAACAGTGAGATGACGACTGACTGATTATTTACAAGATCAGTTAGTGTTGCATATTTAACTTCCAGTTCTCTGTACCTTGTGGTCATTTTCAGCATTTCAGTTGTGACATTGAGGATTTTGTTTTCCAGCTGGGAAAGCTCAAGTGAATTGTCCCGTTTGCGGATTATCTCGTGCAGAAGTTGCATGTACAGCTGAGTAACCCTGGAATTCATGTTGCGGCTCTCTTTTCTCAACAGTTTTACTTCATTTACTATATTCCCATCCACGTCCACCACTAGCTGCAAGAGATCAATCTCTCTCTTTTGTTTGGATAATACATCCTTCAGATTCTCGATGTCCATTCTAGTAATTTCATCTTTTTTGTTCTCTGGCCCTGGCCCTTTGGTGTTGACACAAATTGGTCCTGTTATTTTTTGTTCAGGGACAATAAATGTATAGCCACACTTTTTCCCTTCCTCTCCCCCTTCTGTAGAACGTGGGTTTCGTCTGAGAGTGTTTTTGAGTTTCAGCTGTTTTGTGTAGTGTCCATTTGGTAGTAACAGAAGCAACAGCAAACTCAAAGTCCATGAGAATGCCTTCATTTTCAAGTAAGCTAAATGGAAAAAAAACAAAATTAAAAAAATATTGTTAAGGTCCCTTTATTAAAAATACTATCAAATCCATCAGTCACCAAGGATAGAGAACGAAGATTTCTGTAGCGTGTTATCCCCTCCAAACTTAGTCATATTCCTAGTAAAAAATATTCCTAGTAAAAAATAAAAAATAAACGGGGGAAGGAAAACATGTTATATATTTGCACCACAAATAGATCAGTCAACTAAAATATGAGCTATTGGGCAGTAGTAATGCTATACAACATGACTTGGAATGGCTTTAAAATGCAGGAGGATTCTAATAGATTGACAACTATTTAGAGATAATACTAGCAATAGGCACAATTCTAGGATTCTATGAAGGTGAATCTGAAGGAGACCTTGCACTAATTCCTTCCTGGATTCAGCAGCCTCTCCTTCAGTCTAATAGTTGCTATATGGTGGTTCTGTAGACTTTCCCCATTATTCAAAGCACTAAGTCTAAGACCATTTGCATCACTATTTGGCAATGTTGCATTGGAGCTGCTTCAGCATCAAATAATCTAGTACTTCAGGGCCAAACAGGCAAGTAGCATGATCTTGAGGCACTTCTGTGGGATAGACGAAGACAATTGCCTCCAACCATTTTGCTTTATATTTGCAGCATGCAATGTCAATGCACTGAAGTGGTTCTGGCTAACATAGGTATATGTAGATGGGCAGGAAAGTATAGTAAATTGTTTGTGGGTTAATCACTTTGGGGGGACCTGCTTGCAAGCCCAGCATGACTAGCCACTTCCAGGATGAGAGGCTTGGAGGAAGAGGCAAATGCTGTCAGGTGTGAGATGGGAGGGTTCAACCTCTGTATGGGATAAAAGTTAGGATATATCTATGAGAGAGGACTCTGTATTCTGATAGCTTTCTTTTCTACTATTTCTTGTTTAGATTAGGTTTTTTATTGCAATGTGAAAAGGAGAGAGAGAGAGAGAGAGAGAGAGAGAGAGAGAACAGTTGACCATGGAACCATAGCTATAATGCTATCAAATTTAATTTCCACAATCTTCCCCCAAATGATGAGATTGGCAAGGAGAAAGGTGAAAGGCAAAGGCAAGAGGGTCGAAATGTAGAATAATTGAGAGTTATTTAGAGCCACAATAGTAGCTCAGCAAGAATACCGTGGATCAAGAATGTACCACCTTGCCAAGAGGATGATTGCATGATAACAAGCAGGGTCAACAGAAGCTATTAGAGACCAGTTTCCTTTAAAAATGGAAGTCTTGTTGAAATGAGAAGAACAAAAATGAACTCAAACGTTGGCAAAGAAATATAAGCGGACCATAATGGATGCTAAAAAATGAGTTTGAGGAGCACATTGCTAACAACAGATCCCTGTGCTGGAACTCATTATCACAGGAAGAGAGCCTGAGGAACTGAGACAGATAGTGCTGACAAAAGACAAAGTTCTAGGCCTTATTACACATTTTAAAAAAGAAAAATCACTGGGCCCAGATG
This sequence comes from Darevskia nairensis, assembly GCA_034642065.1. Taxonomy (NCBI): domain Eukaryota; kingdom Metazoa; phylum Chordata; class Lepidosauria; order Squamata; family Lacertidae; genus Darevskia; species Darevskia nairensis. The sequence goes on along the minus strand of JAWWNI010000628.1, from coordinate 636,426 downwards.
ACATCCACCTGAGAGTCCTTAAACAGCTTAAATGTAGAATTGCTGGTCTTCCAGTAAAAACATATAAATTGTACCTCAGACCAGCCTCCATACCTGAGGTTTGCAAAGTGGCCAATGTAACACCAGTTTTTAAAAAGGGGTCCATGGAGTTTCCGGGTAATTACAGGCTGGTTAACTTAACATCTATTCTGGGAAAAGTGGAAAGCACTGTTAAAGATAGAATGACCAAGCATATAATAGAGTAAGAAGTCTTACTAAAGCAGAACCAGCATAGCTGCTGCAAGCATTGCTAGAGTTCTTTGAGTGTATCAACAAGCATATATCTAGTTGAACCCATTGACTCAGACTTTCCAAAAGCCTTTGACAAAGGACTTCTGAGTAAGCTTAGCACTCATCGAATAAGAAGAGAGGGTATATTTGCTTGCAGTTTGCTTCCAGCTGAGGCTGTCTTCAATACTTAATGGATTTATGAGATACTACTACCATAGATATTTGTTAAGATGTTCCCTCCTGGGTACTTGGAATATAATTTCTAGACTTTTCTAAGACTAAAGGTCTGGGTCAAGCAAAAACCAGTTTGGGCTACAACCTATCACTTCTTACAGTAGCAGCTATTGGACAGATCCATTTGCCCATGGGTGTACATTATACCTACTGTATTCAGACATGAAAGTACTTTGATGTATGCATCAAATAAGAACCCATGGGGGCAGTGCTTAATGTTTTTCATGGCTTTTGACATTGTTGAGTTCAAGGAAGCAATTGCTTATGAACCCCTAACCATTCCATCGTAAGAGAACGCCCTCATTTTGCCCACATAAAATCTCTGAAATTTTCCTTATGTTTATTTCCCTTCTCTGTTCTCAGATAAGTGGAACCTGCAGCAAAATGTTGAAGTGCTCCTGTTCAGAATGCTCAGTTCCATTTCCCCTCTTGACAGATTTTTTGGCTCCCTTCCAACAGTCAATCAGTATTCTGTGGCCAATAAAAGATGATCAGTCCTCATTGGAATGTTTGTTGGAGGGGAGGGAGTCCTGTGGGATTTCCCCCTCAATATTTTTTATTCTTTTATAAACCTTGGAGGTTCCCCCATGCCTCCATATGTATGACTGGTGCCATTTTGGATCAACTAGCACTCAAAGAATTAAGATTGCTCTTAGTGCTTATATAATGGACACAGTTCTGCTGTGTGGCTTCCTTTCTCAAGTGCCTTGTCAGTGTGAGGAAATCCATTCTGTAACCCTGTTTTCTACCATGTGCTTAATTTATTTAGAGTATAATGCATGTATCATTGTGTGACCTCCAAAGGTTCTCTGCTCCAATACAGAACAAAACCTCTGCTGCAGCACCCAGCCTCTGCTTAAAAACCTCCACCACCTTCCAAGGCAACTGAGCCTTTATGTCCTGAAGTTAACCTACTGAATGTGAATTGTTCAGTAACACATTGTGTTATTATGGAAACAAAGCAAGCAAGTGTATTTATATTTATTACTTTCTCAGTTTTCTAGATGAGTTTAGATGGGTATTGTGATCAAAGCTTTACTTAAAGCAACATAACTACTTCTTTAAAGGCAATTGAGGAAACTTGCTTTTTCTCACTGAACTTTCTATACATTAATTAGTAACAAGTAATGTTTTAATTTTAAAGCAAAGCCAGCTGAGCTGAATTGACATAGTGGAACAAAGGCATCTGCTCAAGATTGATTAATTTTCACAGTACTGTCTTGTTGAAACTGTACCTTTCATAAATGGGTTGCAAGGGAATGGTAAGCGTGAAAGTTATTTTAGCATCTTTTGACATGTGTACAAAGAAAGTCATTTGTTACTTGAATGGTGGTTTTCATATTAACATACAAAAATCTTAGGTGTGGACCCTAAGTTGCAATGCACGTCTCTTATTCAGTCTGCTATACACAGACCCATTTCAATTTCTCATACCTTTATGCACCACTGAATCTGGCAAACATTTTGAATATGTTGAACATCCCAGTCCTTGCCAGAATATTGTAGTCCAAAATAAACTGTAAATTGCAGACATTTAAGTACAGAATCCTAATCTCAATAGTGCCATATTAAATTGTGTTAATCACATGTGTGTTGACTTCAAAGCTTGGTTAAGAGTGTTGATTTTTAAGTCTTCTTGGGCAGAAATGGTTCATCTCACTTTCAGAGTACTGGAACTAAATTGATCCTAAAATTCATAGGCAGCAGTCCATGGACACATGCATTTTGTGCTTGCATTCGTTTTCCAGCAACTGCTGTTCTTAACCCTACACTATCAGGTGGAGTTTAGAAAAACTGTTCATAGCTAGGTGCAGTTTCATGTTCAAGAGGAAATGTTTGGGAAGACCCAGTCTTTGTCCTACATTGATTATTTGTTTTGTTGTTTTGTGGTGGTTATGCGAAAGTACATTCTGCTGAAATGAACTGGGCTTCTTTCCACATGATGGCAGCTATCCAACAAATGAGTTACCGCAAGTATAAACATAGGTTTCCCATTGTCAGCTATGAAATAGCCAGTACTTGGATTTCTTTATCTTTCAAAGATTACAGGGAGGAAAGTCCCTGAATCACAGCCAGTGTCAAGGTTGAAATGAGCATCTACAGTACTACAACTAAATAGCAGTAGTTTCAAGGAAACTAATGTTGAAAGCTCATTTTTACTAACAGCAAAAATGTGTGCTCCTGTATTAACATATTCCAGACTTAATCGGCATATTTTAAAGAATATATTCTTTTAAATCCCCTTTAAAACCACTATTAAAGTACTTAAAAGTTATGGAGTTTAAATAAAACAGGAACCCACATTTTAAAGTACGGCTAATAAAAAACTCCTGAAATGACTTCATATTAATTCTTCAAGTCATTAGTAGTTGTTTAAGGCTCCAGAATTGCTTTTCATATGCAAAATGTGGAAATAAACTGCTGTCCATTTATTACCATCAGTGATCACTGTGTGAATATTGGTGACCCTAAACCCTGAGACAACCTTGTTCCCCAGATTGATGTCCTAATGAATTTAGGAACTATGCTGCATTTTGCTGAATAAACATTTGATAATAATTTGAGCTACTGTCTACTACATGTATTAGTTTTATGTACCATGATAGATTCTAAAATGCAGTCATTTTAAGAGCTAGCTATTGAAGCCAGGCTGTTACTTTCATGTGCAAATAGTGTTCTTAGTCTACCCCACTGTAACATGGAACATCACTGTTACTGTGAATCCAGGGTTCATAGTCAGCTGTTGCTCTTTGTGATGTTCTGTGCAGATTACTGCTTTTGAGTAATCTTCAGCTATACGTTTTCAAAATTAATACTTGTAGCTGGATCACTAACAACTTACACTGGGTTTACTTTTTCCCATTCAGGACTGGTCATGCAATTTTTTAGTTCTTCAAGCAGTAAATTCCTTCAGGTTCACACTGTCATAAGACAGTTAATGCTATTCCATGAATAAGAAAGTGTTAAATGGCAATGGAAAATCCAAGTTTTAACTAGAGCACCTGATCAAAATGTCCATTTGGGTGTACAGCAGGAATAGTGATTTATCACTAGGAAAAGTGCAAGTTAAGGCTTTAATTGTAGACTCTCCTAGTAATATATTTGGGGAGAAGCCTGTGTCACTATTTCAGGGGTACTTCTTGATTAGTTTCATTTTCTTTTAGGAGGACTATCAATGTTTTAGTAAGGAACACTAAGAAAATCCTTTTTGTTGTGCAGATCAAGCAGTACAATTGTTTTTCATGATCACCACCAGCCAGCTTTTCTGAATGTTGGTGGGTGGGGAGATACTATGGATTTCCTTCCCTCTTGTATAAACATGAAACAGCGCAATTAAGAACATTACACCTTATAATGGAGCACCCTAAAAAATTATTGGATTCAATAAAAGAAAAAACTAAACTGTGTGCATTAGTATGTATGAATTTTGGCAGCACATAAAATGTAGCAGCAGACTCATCCATCTATAATCTACAATCTGAAATAACTACAGAAAAGTTGCGTGCCGATTGACAACAAAGAAAATGTATAGACACCAACCTTGTAATGGCTTTTTCTTCTGAAGGAACATAAAAATCCACAGACCCTTTTTGTGTAGATTCTTCTCCTGGTGCCAGAACAATCGTCTGGTAATCTGCGTAGTTCTAGGGAGAACTGCTGCTTTCTCTTGCCATATATTACATCCAAGTACGTATCACCCCATTTGGTTTAATAAGAGAACCACATATCAAAATCATTTTCTCCTGCTCCAGGAAAGATGGAGATATTTTGAAGCTGCTTTGCCTTTGCCTTGCCTTTGCATGCTGAAATGCACTAGCCAGCGACAGTAGACCTTGCTTCCATATACAGCACACTTGGGTGTGTTTCTTAAACAAAACACATGCCTAGACTTAAAGCAGTCAGCCCATATATGATGTCACTGAAGAACAGGAGGCGGGGGAAGACTCTGAAGGATTTCCTATCCACAACCTTTGGAAAAAGGAGAAAACTGGCAGGGGGGAAGGAGGGGGAGAGGGAGGGGGAGAACCACAGTATGAACAAGGAGAGATTGTCTGCTAGTTTAAGGGAGGGCAGCAGATGGAGAAACAATAAGAAAAGTTTAGGCAATTGCAAAATATTTGCCTGTCGAGTTGCTGCAGTAGTAAACTTAGTTGTGACTAGAGATTGTCAGGCTAGTAAACTCACTTTTGTGTTTCTAGAAATGAAAGAAACAGGCTGTGTGAATTTAACAGTAAAATGAAGCATTTGTAGTCCTGAAGAATGCAGGCCAGAATGTCACCTTCAATTCTTTAAGATTATTTAATAAGAAACAGTTCTTTGCTGCAGTAGTAATCAATAAATCAATAAAATAGAAGATAATGTTAATTCTTTTTGTGAATGTTGCATACATGGAGAAATACGTTGGAAGGGAGAGAGCTGGACTTTTCAATAGTACTATAAGAAAGAGCCACATGCCAATTAACATTTTAAGCAACATTTTGTTTTACAATGTTTTCAGAATAAAATAAAATACTTAAGTATTAATTTTGATTAATAGTAATTATCTTAGTGTTTTATTCTAAATATCTATTTAGGCAGGTAAACAATTGCATGAACTTCATGCTAGAAACCTGCAAATCTTAATTGTAATTTAAATTAATTTTGCCATTGAACTTACCTACATTGGCTGCCACCATTTTGCCAAATCTTTAAACTCAACAACCAGACAGAGATAATGAAGAAATTCAAGGCACCCAACCATGCCTCAAAGGTGCCCCCCTTCTGAATCGTTGTTCTCTATTTAACTACTTCAAAGGCTTAAAGTTCCGCAAGTACAGTTTATGTAGATCGTGATTATTTAGAATCAATGCAGATCAGAGCAGTTTTTAATTATCTGTAGCAAGCATTTGTTTTTACAGCATGGCATATAATAACTCTCAGAATGTAGAAGAGCAGAACAAACCTTATTTTTAAGTACTTTAGTTCCCCCAAGTTAACTCAGATGTAAGCAAACTCGCCAAGTCACCACAGATGCATTTCTAAGAATAATTACTTTAATTCGGAGAGTAAAACTAAAGCCTGACTTCATGTTGGACTGGTAGTATACAATTGCAGCATTGTAGTCGGTCAGGCAGTGAGGACTGGTGACCCTTTGTTTATCCAACCAATCTAGTTAGAAATTTTCCTAGGAGACCTTTTGATATAAGAAACAAAATAATAATAAAAATTCCTTCCAGTAGCACCTTAGAGACCAACTAAGTTTGTTATTGGTATGAGCTTTCGTGTGCATGCACAATTCTTCAGATACCTGATATAAGGTTAGAGCTTTGGAAGAACCTTATTGTAACATTGAAACCTTGGAAGAATATTGTAGGGCAAATGTTCAGTTCAAGAAGATCACTTCTGGCAAGATCAAGCGGCGTTCAAATCTGTCAGTTTTGGTTCTCTCCATTTCTCATTTTTCCAATCAGTTCATTACATTTTGCATCACTTTGTGATTTTTCTTAATTTACAAAACTTCTCAAGCATATAGTGCACAGTTATCCTAATATGCACATTTTCGTTTGCAGTTTTGACTAATATACATAGTTTTATAGACATTTTTTTCTAATATGATTTTTTTGTTATTTTCACTAAAATATGCATTTTATTTACACTCCCCTAATATACACATCACATTTTGGTTTGTTTGAGAACTTCATTGTAAAATTCAGAGAAGTGCAAATTTGGTAACTTTGCTTTAAAACGCAAACCGAACCACATGATCAACCATCAAACCCATTTCTTCGCTACTTTATAATCAGGGAAGGAGTAAGCATTCAGCTCGTTCTCGGAAATTCAGAATATTGTAGGTTGTAGGGACCTACATCCCTTGTAGGTTGGAGTTAAGTATGTGACATTCTTTCTCTCTCTCTCTCTCTGGCATCACTTTTTTGTTTAGAGACAAACTTAATAACAGTTCCATTATCTAATTCATTGAATTAACTCTGCGCTACAGTAGGGCTGTTTTTGCCAAATTGTCCTTCAAAAACGTCTTACATAGGATTTTTAAGGTCCATGTACAATTGCTCATGGCAATTTCAGAATATTATAAAGCATTTCAGAATGTTATTATATACTAAGATATAAAGTATTTTACTCAGTTCTGTGACTTCTTGACCGTGTGCTATTATTTTTAAGAACTCAGCTTCCTCTTAATATGACAGCTTTAATTTTCACTCCATGACTACATAACAAGACTTAAAAATGTGACTGTGGTTTATCTAGAAAGTAAAAAAAACTGGATGTAGCAAATACTATTTATTTAAAAATAAGGTTGAAGGTAAAAGAAATGCCCATTAACTAAATACTTTTAACGTGCTTTTAAGTATGTGAAACCTTATACCCTTGTAACAGCATTCAGTTTTCAGATATGGCAAAGCTACATGTTCCTCATATCTTCAGTGCCTTGTCACTTGTTCTCCAACTTAAAGCACAACTGAAAGGATATGCTTTTTCTTATGGATTATATCCAACACTGGACACACAGAGTTGTGTTCATGCAATGGGACTTTCCCTCTCATTTCCTTGTACACCCTTAAAATCTGCTCTGGAGGGTCCTCCAGCACAAGTGGGGGAGAAGAGGAAAGTTCCGTTGTGCAACATAAAATTGGCTGTGCCTCTGAAACAGCAGCACTGGATACAATGCTAAATGTTTTGGATTTTGTTGACCAAGACGAAAAATCTTTTTGTGTGTGTGATCTTATGTTGTCTAGGTATTTATCTCTCAGATTTGACATACATTGACTCGGCGTACCCCTCGACAGGGAGTATTTTGGAAAATGAGCAGAGATCAAACTTAATGAATAACATACTCAGAATAATTTCAGACTTACAGCAGTCATGTGAATATGGTAAGTTGCTATGCACTCATACTGCAGCATTGTAATTAATCACTGGATAAGGTTCTCTGAATATAAAATCCATTAATTCTAATCACCTATGTTCTGGGGTCGGCTACCCATGAAATGCAAGAGGTACCTCCTTACGAAGCATAACACTCATAAGGCAAGCTTTACCCAACTCTGGGGACATTTGGAGTGGCAGAGCCAACACCTCTTCCAAAGCGCTACTGGCTCTGGTTAATTACAGCAGAATGTGGAGAGAGGAATAGTCTTTCTTTCTTTCTTTCCCGTGTCAGTTCTAGGGTGGTGCAAGAGAGGGACCCACATCAGGACCCTCACCTCTCCAATGGATCCTTGACTGACCTTGCTCCACCTCACCCTCACAATATCCCGTTTCAAAGCCTTGGGCTTGTTTACTGCTGGCGGGACAGTAGCTTCAAAATAACCTGTGCCTTCTGTGGGTGGAGCAGGGGCTTCCATGGTAGTAGAGCCAAGCAGACACAGGTGAAAGGACACCTAGAGCACAGATCAGGCGTAGGCATGCTTCCTTAGTTGTAATAGTAGTTTATCAAGTATATTATTATATACTTAAGTGATGTTTGAAAATCTGTTTATTTATGCGGACCTAGGGACGCGGGTGGCGCTGTGGTATAAACCACTGAGCCTTGGGCTTGCTGATCGGAAGGTCGGCGGTTCGAATCCCCGCGACAGGGTGAGCTCCCGTTGCTCGGTCCCTGCTCCTGCCAACCTAGCAGTTCAAAAGCACGTCAAAGTACAAGTAGATATTTAGGTATCACTTTGGCGGGAAGGTAAAGTGCATTTCTGTGCGCTGGTCTGGTTTCGCCAGAAGTGGCTTAGTCATGCTGGCCACATGACCCGGAAAGACTGTCTGCGGACAAACGCCGGCTCCCTCGGCCAGTAAAGTGAGATGAGTGCCGCAACCCCAGAGTTGTTCGTGACTGGACTTAACTGTCAGGGGTCCTTTACCATTACCTTTTGGGGGGACAGAATGTTTGAATTCCACCCTTTGTTTTGCTGCAGCAGACTAATCTGGCTACCCCTCTAGGAGTTAGTACCACAACAGAATAACAACCATTATCAATATAGTGTGTTCTTCCATACATTTGTGCTGTTAATCTATAGTTCCCTGCTTTTGTTTGCATTTGTTTTATCTTTTTGAAGGATGGCATAAAGTATTTTGTTGCCCAGAAATTAATGGGGTGTGAGAAGCATGAAGTGTTATGGGGTGGGATAAGCAATTTAAAAAAATACATGTGAAAAAGTCAGCTCTTGGTAAAGGATACCAAAATGCTGATTACATTTTGCTTGCTGTCTAGATATTCCTGTGTTGCCTCATGTTCAAAAATACTTGAATTCTGTTCAGTATATAGAAGAACTTCAGAAGTTTGTGGAAGATGACAATTATAAGTAAGTATAAAATTGAGTAAATTAGAATATAACAATTGTTTTTGCTTTTAAAGCTAAGTAGTATTTCATAAGAACAAGAAATGAAGGCAAGAGCAATCCTTTAGTTTCATGACCATTTGGAATTTTTGGGAGCTCCTTGAATTGTAGTCTGTCTTGCATCTCCCTTGATTGTAATTTAAAGATAAGCCATAGGTAGCAACCAAAGTTTTAAAATAATTATCCTGTTTTAATTGTTTAATAAAAGTATTTCTAACCCATTTTCCCTCTAAATGGACCCCAGGGTGGTGTATAGCATATAAATACATGAAAAAGCATTGTCTACCAGTTCCCACCTATATTGTGTTATAAGCAAACATTTTTGTGGTTGTTTCTAAATGCAGGCTTTCATTAAAGATAGAACCCGGGACAAGTACCCCACGTTCTGCTGCATCTCGTGAAGATTTAGTAGGTAAATGTTTACCAGACAACAATAAATTTTAAATATTTTTTAACATTTCTTTGTTTCTAAACTTGTCTGTTAAAGGTGTAAAAACAGAGAGTCAGTATCAAAGATGTACTGAAGAATATACACTGGCCCAGTGCTTTTAAAGTCCTGCAACTATTATACAGTGGTAGCTGATTTCAGCTGTTCAGTGATAACTTAAACACTCTGCTATACTATCTCAGTCCTTCACTGTGGATGTTCTGTGCCATGCACATGTGCACCAGGTTTCAGGCTCCTCTTTCCACCTCATGTCTTCATCTATTTCTTAATCTTAAGACTTCACCTTTGACAATATCCTATTGTATTTGCCTAAAGAAAAAGAAATTGCATCAGCTTGGAGGAACTTCTTAGTTGGTAGAGCATGAGACTCTTGATCTCAGGGTTGTGGGTTTGAGCCCCATGTTGGATAAAACATTCCTGCATTGCAGGGGATTGGACTAGATGACCATTGTGGTCCCTTCCAGCTCTATAAGACTATGGTAAAAGGTAAAGGGACCCCTGACCGTTAGGTCCAGTCGCAGACGTCTCTGGGGTTGCGGCGCTCATCTCTCTTTACTGGCCGAGGGAGCCGGCGTACAGCTTTCCAGGTCATGTGGCCAGCATGACTAAGCCACTTCTGGTAAACCAGAGCAGTGCACGGAAACGCTGTTTACCTTCCTGCCGGAGTGGTACCTATTTATCTACTTGCACTTTGATGTGCTTTCAAACTGCTGGGTTGGCAGGAGCAGGGACCAAGCAACGGGAGCTCACCCCATCACGGGGATTCGAACCGCCAACCTTCTGATCGGCAAGCCCTAGGCTCTGTGGTTTAGACCACAGCGCCACCCGCGTATACTATGAACTGTGATTAAAAACTACATACTAACCAAACACTAAAAACATGTTTTCAGCATTTAAGAAATGCCAACAAATTAGTTGAACACATCTATATTAAAGGTGACATCAGCGGCTGCTTTACATTTGTGTGTATTTTGAGCAGGATGTTCTTGTGGACTTCCATTACTTGGTAAAAAGTGATGAGCATTCTAAGGAGCTCATAATGTGTTCTTTTTAAAAAATGGAGTTGAGGTAGTCAGGAGACAGATTTAGGGATAGAGAGCTGCTTTGTCTAGACCTTAGGAGAGATTTTTTCTAGGAATTCTTTTCCAACTTTTTACAAATCCCTCCATCTGAATATTCTTTCTCTAGAAGTGAGTCAGTAATAATATAAAATATCCATACCTAATAGCGTGTGCATTTTCTGTGTCTGGAGAACAAGGCATTTAGTACATTTCAGGAGACATTTTTCATATTTGGAGAATCTCCAGATTGCAGGAATATCTCCCAATATTATTATTAAGGATGTCCACATACCATACAGACAAATAACATTGGTCAATTACTGAAATATCTCTTACATCTCCATAGTATAGCATGATATACTTGCATCAGCTGAAAGAATGTGTTAAGCATGCCAATGTTCACATGTGTCCAGTTTTCACAAACCTATTTCCTTGTCTGACTTCAGTTTGAGGATACTTGTTACGAAAGGCTGACTATGTTCATGCCAGGCCCAAAAGTCTGTTTTGATATTTCAACAACATTTAGTGTGTTGAATGAATGAATGAATGAATGAATGAATGTTATATAAGAATCCATTCATGCATTTTTTTAAATTATCAACTCTATTTTGGGCATAGAAACTGGGGAGTCATAAGTGTGATAAGTATTTGTCGTGTTCACCTAAAATTTGCTCTCTCTTTCTTTTTTCCAGGCCCTGAAGTGGGAGTTTCGCCACAAAGTGTTCGGAAAAATACTACAGCTGAAGGAGCATTGCTACCACCAACTCCTCCATCCCCAAGGAATCTGATGCCACACGGGCATAGAAAATGTCACAGTTTAGGATACAAGTTAGCATTTGATTTGAAATTCAGCTTAGATGCTGTGTGTTGTTGACACAAACCCCGTATGTTAGCCCTTTTATCCCAAGATCCCCAATCTTATTACTTAAAAAAATAATTTTTCTTGGTACCTTTTTGTCATTTTGTTTTAGCATCTAGCGGCCTGCTTTGCATGCATCATTAAAGCCATGGTGTAAAATAAGCCAGGACACCATGAATGAGCAGTGTGCAGTTGAATTTTTTTCACAGGCCTATTTTAGGTTCATTAAGGTGGAGCTCGCTTGCCATTCATAAAGTCTCCCGCTTTTGCAACCTGTGTGGGCCTGCAGAAGCCTGGTGTTGTATCCGATTCCTGGCAGCCACAGTACATAGCTGGTGGCTGTGCTTGGCCAGTTGGATCACAGTTTGTGCAGTCTTCTCTGTAGGAATCCTGCTGCCATTTGAAATATCCCTTTGTGCCCCATGAGCTGATCTAATGCAAATTAGCACTTATTTATTAATCACCTCATGAAGACATCATTAGAAAGTTTAAAACACTGGGAGGGTTGCTTTACATTTACTTTTGAAACCGCTCCCAAATTTTCTAGTGTTAATGGCAAAATCTACACATAGCACCATGAATTGTGAATCGTGCATGTACCAGGGAGCCAATCCTTTAATGCTAGCGCAATTGCAGGGAAAATGCAGTCATTTGAAAAAGAAGGTGTGGTAAATCACTGTGTAGTTATTTTGCCACTTAAACATTCATGCTTTTTGTGCCCATGTTCAAAATGCGTGAATCCCCTCTGCAATAGATCCCTGTCGCACACACTTGGCGTACTCTTTTGTTTATATACTTGCCATGCTTTGTTGGATTGTTTTTGTGGAGAAAATATAAACGTAAGCAAGTACTAGAAAATGTATTGCCTTGATACGTAAAACGTGTTATGTCCTAAAGTAGTTGTGTCCTTTGTTCTTTTTATAGTTTTATTCATAAAACGAACACAGCAGAGTTCAAAAGTGCAACATTCCCCAATGCAGGACCAAGGCATCTGTTAGATGACAGTGTCATGGAACCACATGCCCCATCCAGGGGACAGGCAGAGAGCTCCACTCTGTCTAGTGGAATTTCAATAGGTAAGATGTTAAGCCTACTGAGCAGTGAAAGGCATTTCTAGGCTTCTATCCAAAAGTATTAGAGAGATCATTTTTTATGGTACTGGAACAGTTCCACATAAGGCTTTTTTCACCCTAAGAAAAGGATAAACTCTGAAAAAACTTCAGTATAAAATGTTAATAATGTGTTTCTTACTAATAAATTTTATAATCTGGAGCATGAGTTCATGGCTCTCCTCAAACCCCCATCAATTGACTCGCCAATATCTGGTCTAGTGACCAACTCCCTCCTGCCCAAAGATGGAAATACCCAAGTGAAAGTGCTTCTGAGAGGTTTCTGAATTTTGCTTTGCTCACAAGGCAGCAGCTCTGGCCATGCATGCATCCTGTTTGGTCTTGGTCTTCTCTGGACTGCCCCTCTTATGGGTGGATGGCATGCTTGATTACCCTTGATGAGTGCACTCCCAATTTTACTTTGCAGCCAATTGTTACCTGTCCCATATGTGATGTTACATGTGATGTCAGTTGTGGAGCCAATGGTCATGGTTTGGGGAAAACTGCATTGTGGGCCCAATTCACACCCTTGTTGGGCTTGATTTTGCATATGAGTCAGAGGTCCCCATGGTTGATCTCACAGGCTTTGCAAATTTGCGTCTCTCCAGTTCTGTCAATGTAATTAATAACAGCTGGTTCTATAATAGTCATAACATTGCTCTCTCTGTCAGTTGATCTATCCTCAGCGCCAAATCCAGTACCAAGCATTGATGCTGCTGCTGGCACTGTGGTCTAAACCACTGAGCCTCTTGGGCTTGCCGATTGGAACATCGACAGTTTGAATCCCCGTGATGGGGTGAGCTCCCATTGCTCTGTCCCAGCTCCTGCCAACCTAGCAATTTGAAAGCATGCCTGTGCAAGTAGATAAATAGGTACTGCTGTGGCGGGAAGGTAAACAGTGTTTCCGTGCGCTCTGGCACTCGTCGCGGTCCTTCGTGCACCAGTAGCGGTTTAGTCATGCTGGCCACATGACCCGGAAAACACCAGAAAAACGCCGGCTCCCTCGGCCTGAAAGCAAGATGAGCGCCGCAACCCCATAGTCACTTTTGACTGGACTTAACTGTCCAGGGGTCCTTTACCTTTTGCCTTTACTGCTGCCTCTGTACTGATAGGTTTGACAGTGTCTGTGGTGTTGCATGCTGTTCTCAGGGTTCCATTAGTATCAGGAAAGACCCTAGACGTGAGGCACGAACCAAAGAAAATAAGATCTAAATGGTTGCCTTCATCCTTCCTTGCTGAACTGAAGAAGAGTATAGAATAAGAGATTTAAAACTTTCTTGTCTCCTGAATGTCTCCCTACCCAGCCAGTACCTGTTGTTCTGCCAAGGACTCTTGTGGTTTTAGAGAATATGTGGCAGCTGTTTCAGAATTCTGCTCCAGCTTGCTAATGACACTCTGCTAGTTACTGTTTTTTTATGTTTCCAATGGAAATTACAACTGGGGGCTTATTCACACTTCTTCTCGTCCTGCTGGTTCCCCCCAGGAAAAGCTGCTCTTTAGCGCTCAATTGGAGCAAATGGCAATTTGGGTTTTCCCTGAGAAAAGGAGCAGGGCAAGGGTAAAAGCACTTGGAACTGTGCCTAGAAAACACAGGTCAAGCAGAAGACCATTTGGACTCATGCTTTCTAGGCATGGAACAAACAGAAGTGTGGGCAAGCCCTTGCTTATCTGTTTCAGAAGAAGTCCTCTGTGTAATATCTCTTTGAGGAAAGCACAGTTGTAACCTAAGTAGGCCTTCTTTTTATTTTAACTTTGCAATTCAGTCTCCACTACAGTGTAGCTCCTTTTGGTGTCATGAACATATCACAGAAATATGTTATGTTTAATTGCTTTGAATATAATTATTTCACCATTTTTTCTATTATCAGAAATCATACATTGTTTGGCACTAAATAAATGTGGTACTTGTAAACATTCATAAACAATATGTATGTTGCCTTAAATTAATTGGGGGTTAACCATCATTTATCATAACCATTTCACCTTTTGTTCACATCCTGCCTGTCGTCGCATCACATTTCTGTTTCTGTTGTAACCTTGCCGAGACCAATTGACGGCCAAACCACAATCTCCACTCATACGTACTCTACTGGTCATAATGTTTTTAGAAAAATAATCTGATTTTTTTGTTCTCTCTAACTTGAAGCTTTTTAGAAGCGTCATGAGTAAGAATCTGCATGTATCACCATTTTTACCCATTTGTAACAAAGACTTCATTTATAGTTTTTGAATGCACAAATCCCTGAGATGTGTTAGAAATTGCATGAAAAATGCAGGTTCTTTCTGGGCTGGAAGATACTTACGACTTGTTTTGAGTGCAAGCTGAATGATTCAGACAGATATAGGGGAAACACTTCAATCCAGAATTGTAGTGCCATAATGATTTGCCTCTCTCATTGCTCAGAATTATATTCCGTTCCTAAACTGGCTTCATTTCCATTCCCTTATTCAGCATGGCTCCATTGTCTTAATCTTTAATGCCTTCAGTGACCATTTATTTCTCTGCCTTCATATCCCCATATGCCAATGAGCTTCATTCCTCCACCTTAGCTAAACAGGGGCCTCCTGCTCCTTTCAACAAGTCCATACTTTCTCCCTTCCTGCCCTTTAAGTCTAGGGTTTATGGGAGCAATTCAACCTTGTGTTATCTGCTTGTCCCAATGGAACAACCTTATCTGCTTGTCCCAATGGAACAATCTTCCTTTTCCTTTCTCCATGCACTGTTCTTGGGGTTCTCCCAACGCCCCGCCCAGAGCCAATTTGGAAGGAGGAGGGGAGAGGGAAGCCCTTTTCCATGGACTTCCACTAGTGCAACCAGTGAGTTGAATCTAGCCCTGTGCATATCACCACCTTTTCCTTCAAATTCCTCCAAGCTTACCAATACCATCTTTTTAGGGGAGCCTATGCTTAACCGCTCATCCCCACCCATTGCTTAAACTTAGCTTTTAGCACTCTTGCCGCCACTTCATACTGTTTTCTTGTGTTGTCTCACCTGTTCATTTAACGACAAGATTGCAAATGCGTCAGCCACATCTCAGCATAGGGACTTACCCTTTCGTTACTCCATAAAGTAACGTTAATAATACTCCATAAAGCACATTAATAATAAAGAGTATTTCTGTTTTGGCCTTCAGTTACATGTTCATACATTTATTTTTCTACCCTTAAAATATATTTTTTTCTGGGTGGGCATACGCAGCTTCAGAATAAAATTTAACTCCCTCTGAATTCATCGAGTGTGTTTAGAATTGGGGCCTTTTGTTTGGAAAGAAGAACCTATATCTCTTTGGCTTTGATGGTGACATAGTGATGTTGCTTTGCTATCTAAAACTTTTTTTTGCCACTGTGCAGGACAAACACGTTTATTAAACACACGCGTGTTTTCCTCTCTGTGCAATGGAAATTTGGCTTGGTTTAAAAATCATATTAAAATTATGTAGTTGAACTTTTGTGGTATTCACCTGGCATTGGAACCATAGGGTATGTATTTTCAACATGCATGTACCTGAAAGTAGGCCGTTTAATTCTTTTTACCTCCCCCCCCCCCTTTGTACAAGAATTAAAATAATCCAATTTTTCCCTCTCTTTTTCCCCAAATATAAATTTTATTGATTTTCAAATTTTAACAATTATATAATACCATAACATAACAACCATTATATCATTTGCTCTGCTGAGCATTCAAATTTTCCCTCTGGGAAAGGGCAGGAAGCTTTAGCCATATGTGATGCCCCCCCCAATATTGCTGATTTTCAAATAAAATACTGGGTAGGTTTTATTTTAATAAAGCATAATCAGAATTAATCCAGCAAGGGACACTCACTTTATTTTGCCTTTAGTGCTTCAATTTCTAACAAGATTGACAGCAGCATTTTGTAAAAATGAACTATATTAGAAGAGCAGCAGCAGGAATACACAACTGTACTTCTTTTCCCAAGTGTCATGAACCTGCATCTTCATTTCCTCTTATAAAAGCTGCTTTATACTATTTATCTTTATCTTCTAACACACAAGTCGACTCAAATAATATAAATTTTTTTAAAAAAATAGCACTTTATTATGGACCATTCCGTTATGATTGGCAAATATAGAATGAGAGGATTATTTAGTTTAAACTCTTACTTTGATTTTAGGTAGCAGTGATGGTTCTGAGCTGAGTGAAGAGACTTCATGGCCAGCATTTGAAAGGTAAGAGAAGCCACTATATCTCTGTTTTGTTCAAATGCTTCACAGATCACAGTTCTTCTGCATGTCCATGTAGAAGAATATGTGCAAAATATGCATGGAATGTGTGCTCATCCCTAAGTAGTTGTTTTTTAGTCAGGGAGCTATTTTGGGGTTCCATGCTTTTCCTACGTGAAATAGAACAGAATAGCACGTGAAGCAATCCTAAGTATATCACACGACAATATATTTCAGTGGTATGGTGTCACTGGACTTTTGCTTCAAGAGAATTCTGTCTAACATCTGTGGCTGGTCAGGCTAGCTGCCACTCCCAGTTGGAAAACTATTAACATCCATTGTGTTATGGTTCAGTGCTGGAACCCATGGGTAAAACAGCAAGGCTGGAGGCAAGGCAAGCTAGTTGAAGGCTACTGGACCACAGACAGCTCCAAGTGAGCAACCTATCCAAGACCTTTTATGTCTCTATCTCCAGACTGCCACCTCCAGGCCCCTCCCCTTTGAGAAAACCTTAAAAGGCCAGCCCTCTGGCATGGAAGTGGGCATTCCTCCTTTGTTCCATAGCCTTCTTTTTATGCTGCCAGATTGGAGGCATCTGGTTCTTCTGGCTCAGGGAAGGGTGTCAGTTGAGATCCTGACTCTGGTCCTAATGGCTCTGGTGGTCTGGGAGGTTCCTCTATGAGTTCTTGGCCAATACCTCAGATGCAGTGGTCTTCCTATCTTCTGCTTGTTGTTGTTCAGTCGTTCAGTCGTGTCCGACTCTTCGTGACCCCATGGACCAGAGCACGCCAGGCATGCCTATCCTTCACTGCCCCTCGCAGTTTGGCCAAACTCATGTTAGTAGCTTCGAGAACGCTGTCCAACCATCTCATCCTCTGCCGTCCCCTTCTCCTTGTGCCCTCAACCTTTCCCAACATCAGGGTCTTTTCTAGGGAGTCTTCTCTTCTCATGAGGTGAGGTGGCCAAAGTACTGGAGCCTCAACTTCAGGATCTGTCCTTCTAGTGAGCACGCAGGGCTGATTTCTTTAAGAATGGATAGGTTTGATCTTCTTGCGGTCTCAAGAGTCTCCTCCAGCACCATAATTCAAAAGCATCAATTCTTCGGCGATCAGCCTTCTTTATGGTCCAACTCTAAAGAAGGCTGATCGCCGAAGAATTGATGCTTTTGAATTATGGTGCTGGAGGAGACTCTTGAGAGTCAGCTCTAAACACTCACCCAGACCCTGCTCCCCATCTAGTGCCCCTGCAGCCTCCAATTCTGTGTCTAGATCATTGCTGGATCATGACAAAAATGTCATGACAAAAATGACATCCAGAACTGAGGAGAGATTCCTTCATAGCCTGAAGCCTAGAGTCGTATCCAAGCCTAGAGTGCTAGCAGCCCTGCAGTGCTTCCTTTCAAGCCCAAAATCACATGTTGAGTTTTGTCTGCCCCTTGGATGTACATTGTCCTCTTCTACAAGAACCTTCTGTAACTCTTTATTGCATAGCTTCAACATAACTTAGACTTGGGAGTTCAGAGAGGGTGATGCAAGCATGGTCAAGAAGCTAGTAAGTTGGAAAATACAAGGTCCAACAGGCACCAGGATCTTGAACTGGAGGCTTTCATTCTATGTGCCAGCGTGGCAGCTCCTAAGGGAACTGCCCTCACTAGTCTTAGCTGTACTGCTTTTGTGGATATCCGGAAGGTGGTAGTGCTATTCACAAGGAGCCAATCAATAACTTCTGGCCCCCAAAACTGTGACTTGTGCAGTTTGTTGCTTAGGGGCAGACTGAGCTGTTCATAGACTGCTTTTCTCCTCTGAACCACTTGACTGCATTCAGGCCACCAACCTTGATAGTTAATATTTCTGCATGGTGACTTACATGCAGCAGTTGATTTATGAGATCCCAGCTAAACATCAGGAAGAACATTCTGTTAGTAAGAGCTATTTGACAGTGGAACAGACTCCCACAAGAGGTGGGGATGTCTCCTTCCTTGGAGGTTTTTAAGCAGAGGTTGGATGGCCATCTGTTATGTATGGTCTAGTTGAGATTTGGACTAGATGACCCTTGGGTCCCTTCCAACTCTATGATTCTATAGATCACGATGCTTTGTGCCCTTCACATTTCTCATATTGGAATAAACTCCCTATTGCATGGGAAACATTTTTGCCCAAGTAATACCCTATGTATCTATCTCTTGCCTGGTCATTCTTGCATGACCAGTTGTGAAAGTTGCACTGAAGAATTGGCCTGTATTAAGTCCTTTATTATCAAAAGCAGCTTCCAAGTTGGAAGTGCTTCAAAGGTATCTGCAAGTCTTGTCAATGTGATTTGTCCAAAATGTTATGTTCTATTTGCACAATTCTATCTTGCCTATGAAAAGGATTACAGTAGTTATAAGTATATCATGGTGTTGCAGTCCCACCAAGTGACATCTCAGACAGGAACAATTGATAGCATCTACCAAGGGACGCGGGTGGCACCGTGGGTTAAACCACAGAGCCTAGGGCTTGCTGATCAGAAGGTCAGCAGTTCGAATCCCTGCGACGGGGTGAGCTCCCGTTGCTCGGTCCCTGCTCCTGCCAACCTAGCAGTTTGAAAGCGTGTCAAAGTGCAAGTAGATCAATAGGTACCGCTCTGGCGGGAAGGTAAACAGCGTTTCCGTGTGCTGCTCTGCGGCTTAGTCATGCTGGCCACATGACCTGGAAGCTGTATGCCGGCTCCCTCAGTCAATAATGCGAGATGAGCACCACAACCCCAGAGTCGATCACGACTGGACCTAATGGTCGGGGTACTTTTACCTTTTTATCAAGGTGAAAAGAGGTCATTTCCTCTTTTTTGACACTAACCTGCGATTGGTGCTTAGTGTAACACACTTAGGCCAGGATGGCTTTCCCCCTGAAGCCACTGAGAGTCTGGCAAAACAAAAAGAGGTTCAAGGAATGGACTTCTTATATCAATGGTCATCAACATCTCTTCTGAGAGCTAGGAGGCATTGAGAACATCTGCTTAATGAGGCCTGTGAGACCCATGGGAAAGTGCACATGAAACTAGAGAAACACATGAAATACTTTGATATTTTTTTTGTTGAAAAGCAGTACAAAATATTCGAAATATTTAAAAAATATTTGGAATTGAATAATTGAAATTAAAAATATTTGAAACACAGCACATAACAGTTATTATTTGTGAAATTGCAGTGTGACTAAGGCACATTGCTTTATTTTAGACTATGCATGATTCTTTGCTTTGTGGAGGACATTGGAAGTACAGTATATCTGTGTCAATACTATTATTGCCCGTCTCCCCCAGCTTTAATTAAAATAAATAAATAATTTTTGAATGCTTTGAGAGTAACCAACAGGCAGGCCTTATCATGGCATGGTTGTGAAAGTGTATGTGCATTTTTATTTAATTTTACTAAGTTTTATTTTGCTAATTAGTAATTTTTATGTTTCCTCCTTTTCTACTGCAATGGACAATAATAACCCAGATGTTTTGATAAAGAAACTGTTACAGGAATATCCCATTCTAAGCAAAGTAGATCAGACCATCATTCTGAGTTAAAAGCAGTCCTTTTGAATATGCTTGTTGCATATTTGGATCATATTATGCTGCTGTGGGAATGTCTAAATCAGCCTTTCTCAACCTTGGGTCCCCAGATGTTTTTGGCCTACAACTCCCATCATCCCTGACCTCTGGTCCTGCTATCTAGGGATGATGGGAGTTGTAGGCAAAAACATCTGGGGACCCAAGGTTGAGAAAGGCTGGTCTAAATGAAGAGGTGTTGCAGTTGTGCTAGCTAAGGGTGGTATTAAATATTACTCAGAATAGACCCATTTCTTTTCAGTGTTCCAAGATTGAAAGAGTCCTTGAAGGTAGATTTATTTTTGTCAGGGGGTCCTGTGAGGGTAAACAATTCACTCTGGCTTCTGAATTGTGTGAAACAGTATATATATATTTTAGCCAAAACAGTAAAGAAATTCTTTCAGTGTTAAGAACTTTACTCACCAGTTTTCCAAATGTAATCACCTCATTTTAACTTCTGAGGATTTAGCATCCTCTCTGCAGCCTCTCGATGTGGGTACAAAATTTCTCTCAGAATACTCTCATCTCTTCTTATTAGATAAAAAAACTGCTGGTGTAATTTAGAATATTTATTTTTTTATTTCATAAAATGTATACACCACTTGATTGTAAAACAAACAAACAAACCTTAAAGTGGTTTACAAAACAGGGTGGATTTGATTTAAATCAAACTAATTCAAATCACGATTTAAATCACTAGTCAGTAAGGCTCAGGGTGGATAAAAATCAATGATTTTTTAAAAAAAATATCAGTCAGCCTTACTGACTAGTGATTTATATCGTGATTTAAATCAGTTTGATTTAAATCAAATCCACCCTGCAAAAATAGAGCTTTCAGTGTCATCATCCCAGTCCTGTGGAATACTCCACTGGTAGAGATTGAGCAGCTGCCTTCTGTTTCAACCTTTAAATGACTGCTGAAAACCTTTCTGTTCTAGCATCCTTATACAGGCAATTAAGAATACAACTTTCCATAATTGATAGCATATGGTCTCCAATTTTATTTTTTTAATGTGTTTTTATTATATATAGTTTTTATTGTAAACTGCTTTGATGTTTTTATGATCTAGTGATATATAAATATTACTAGTTGAATTAAGCCCATTAATAATGGGCGCTAGCGGCGGCGGCGGGGACCCGAGGCGCTTCCTTCTCCCCGCCTCAGGCAGCCAAGCCACCACCATGGCGGAGCCGCCTGTTGCCGCTGCCCACGGGCGGCTGAGGCGGGGAGAAAGAAGGGAGGGGGAGAAGCAGCAGCACGCGGGGAGCGGCCGCCATTGCGGCTGAAGCGGAGAGGTTCGGAGGCTTGCGAGAAGCGCAAGCGCTTCGCTCGCGCTGCGCTCCAACCTCAGGCTCCTCCTCCTCTCTGCGCTCCAATCCGTGTGTCAGTGGAGCGCATGCGCAGTTGCGATTTCCACTGACACACAGACGGCAGACGCAGGGACATAGGGAGATTATTATAGAGGATGAATAAAATATGCTGCCTTATGCTACCATCTTTAGACTCTTGCATTAATTTACAAGACCCTTAGCAACTTGAGTCCAGGATACTTGTAAGGACCACTTGACTCTTAATACACCTGCCCAGTCATTGAAGTATTTGGGGGAGTCCCTATTAGTAGTTCCCCGATGGCTCAGATAGATGCATAGCTCAGGAACCAGGCATTCAGTATTGTTGGTCCAATTCTGTGGAACTCTCTCCCACTCAGATTACTTTTTATTTATTCATTTAAGCAGGCATTTTAAGTCAGTGTTTCTGATTTTTAAATGATTTTATGCCGTATCCCAATTGTACACCACTTTGAAACTTGGATATTAAGCCATTTATACATTACAAAAATGGATGTGGTTGAACCTGCCCCTCTTGGTTGGTGTTAAATCATCAAAAAATTCAGTTGTTGGTAAATACTGTTTCTTAACCAAAGGTTGTAAAATAATTAGTGAATATTTAAGATAGTATTGAAGTTGTATCCAAATGAAATTTATGGATCTGGTTCTATTTTTACCATTATAATCAGCTGTATTGCTCATAGGAAATAATGCTTTTCTTTTTAAGTTCTGAAGTTGTTTAAAAGTAAAAGGTGCCATTACTTGAAGCAATGTAAGCGCAGCCTTGCATTTGATATTTATTGAAAATACTGCATCTTGTGAGTCAAGCAATAATGTAAATAAGTATAAACATTTAGGAAATAAACTAATAATTACACATAAAAATAACGCTAATTTATCCTGAGGGCTTATCCACACTTGCCTATTGCCTGCTCTTTCCAGGCACAGGTCCATGCTTAAAAGCTCTGTGTCCGAGTGTGTGTGTGTGTGTGTGTGTGTGTGTGTGTGTGTGTGTGTTTGCCCCTGAGGTTTTCCCGCACAAACCCTCAGTTAGCACATACTTTCCTTGCAAGAGCTAGGCAAAACTTGAAGTATTATTATCCTGTTATTTTTCTGCAAACTTGTTGTAATGGCTTCTCATAATATGTTTTGAGTGTTTAGCAATGTAGAGTTCTGTTCTGCCTTTTTTAAAAAGATAAGTTTTAAAGCAGCTTTTCTGATTCTCAAACAGTTCATGGGGATGCCAGGAAAAATGCCAAAATACAGAGGGTGCTCATATTAAGAACACATGTCCAAATAAGAAAGTTATTTTTCTCAATGAAGTATGTTGTTGGTCACAGAACGAGATGTAGTAGCAATGTGGCAGAAAGGAAGCCTGTTTGCAGTGTTCTGACAAATGATAATGACTGTGAATTTAAAAATGTGTAATACATACAATTTATAATGGAATTCAACAGGAACAGATTATACCATTCTCTTGGTCCGGTGACAAGAATGGCACGAAATGGCTATCGAGGCCACATGAAGGGCAGCAGGTACCAACCCCTTGTGTTCAGGGGTCAGACTTTTTCCTCTGGTGTTGGTGACTTGGTTTGATATTGAAGTGGATGCAATCTGAAACTCCTGATCTTTCTGGCTTCCTTGGGCAAATCATGTCAATGAACATTCCCTTTAAAAATAGGTCTTCCCTCTTTTGTGTCTTAATCATATCTTTATAGAATGTGGCTGGCTTGTTCTGATCTGCAAATTTCGTTTCTTAAAGTATTGCACTATTACCTGGAAAAGCCTAAACGTGTTTTTAAAGTATTATGTTGAAAGTAATTGGGGTGGCAAGAATGATGTTGGTACCTGAGCTCCTTAATATTCAAAACACTTTCTTAAAATTTTTGCATTGGTGCCCTCCCCCGTCTGAGTCATATATTTTAATAAATTGCATGAACATCAATTATTGGCTTAAACCCATTCTGAACGGCATTTTATGCAAAACTGCTTGGAAGCTTCCAGCTGTTTTACATTCCTAATTAAACTTCATTCTCTATAACACTGTGGCCATCCAAGAAACCTAGCTCAAACAACCATAAAAATCAAGCATCATCTGGAGTTAAGATACGCATTGGATGCCTTGCCAAAGCTGGTGGACTCTTGACAGGTTCAGGTTGTTAGATCTGTCAAGTTTACACTTGACAAACAGATGAAGGGTGAATGGAAGAATTTTTCCAAGATGCTTCAGAAATTCTCAGACTGTCTCTAGAGAGCTGATGGCTGTGCCCACATAAGCTGCTTGGCATGCACTGAGACACACACAGTTGCATCAGTCACATTTGTCTTGTTGAAAGCTGGTCAGCTGTTCACTTGTTAGAACACAAGCCATGTAAAAACAGATTAAATTAACTGCTCTGGGTCAAGCTTCCTGCTTTCATGCTGCTTCTGTCACTGTTTTCAAACACATTGGTGTGGTATTGTGCATGTATTTAGCTCTTGCTTTTTTCAGTTTCTGCAACTCGGAATCTTAACAAATCGTCGTTCTACCAGGTCTGAATAATTAAAAATCACACGTTTGAGATGAGTGGGGTGTTGTTGTTTTTAAATGAAATTGAATCTGAACATTTTGCTGTTTAGGATTTATTGTAGTTGTATTAATTATGTCTATCCGTAATGTTGAAAGTTATTTTTATTTAAGATTAATTTGCTGAACTGGAGGGCATGTTACTTGTGCTTCTGGGAGAAACATCCATTGAAGCAGCCAAAAGTCATAGCCAATGACTTTTCCCACAGTGAAATCCAACAAATGACATGGCAACATTAACACAGGTGTTAATTTCAAGTTAAATCATGCTATTGGGATATTTTGTGTATTTCCCGTCTTTCACTCATTCTTCTTTATAGTTCTGCAGAGTCTGAGGATTTAGCTGTTCATTTGTATCCAGGAGCTGTTACTATTCAAGGCGTTCTCAGAAGAAAGACTTTGTTGAAAGAAGGCAAAAAACCTACAGTAAGACATTGAATGAATTGTTTAAAATGTTTCTCAGGTCCTTTTAGCAGTCAGTTGGTTGAAAGACAGGATATACATAAATAAAATTGTGGCATCACAACTCCCAGCCATGTCAAATGATACCTGGAGCCCCCCTGTAGATGCTGCCCTGCCCTTGCCACTTCTGCATTCTTGAAGCAGCAGAGAGGTGGACAACCCTTTTTCTTGTTTTGGGCTGCATTCATCTACAGGTGATCTGTCAGGGATCACATGTGGACACGGCCAGATTCAAAACTGGGTGAGGTTATATTATCTCTTCTTTCTTTTCCCCTCTCTCTTCTTATTCTCTTGCTCAGGCTTCCTCAACCTCGGCCCTCCAGATGTTTTGAGACTACAATTCCCATCATCCCTGACCACTGGTCCTGCTAGCAAGGGATCATGGGAGTTGTAGGCCAAAAACATCCGGAGGGCCGAGGTTGAGGAGCTCTTGCTCTTTCTCCCTGCCTTAACAGGGAGAATCTCTCTTGCAAGACTCCTGATCTGTTCACATGCAGAGTGGAGAGCTTTTGATATTAAGCTGAGGGATGCCCACCCCTGTAGTAGTAGTTACCACCACCCTAGGGGCATCCTCCCCATTCCATCAGGTCCAGTTGTTGCATGTTACAGGTCCTAGGAGAAGCCGCTACCATGGAGAAGAATATCTCCACATTTATTGAATCAGCTCTCATTACTGAAAACCAAAGCTGGCAATAATAAATATAACTGTTTTAGTCATTTTAAATAGGGATGCAAAGGCAATTTTTTTAGTATTTCAAACATATTGTAACATGTTACCATGGAGGCTACTGTGACAACCTTTGAAATCACCAAAACATTTATAGTTATACTTGCTCTAAATTTAGATAATGAATAGGTTTCTTTTTTGCTTAATGAATCTTGCATACCTTTACCTTTCTTTTTTTTTTCTTTTTTTACTAACATGGTGGTGCTATCTTGTTTAATTTGGGGGGTCAGTATTTGGTTGCATCTGTGCTTCTCAAATTAAGTAACAGTTTTTTAAGGAAATGCATAAGTACATTTTGCCTCTTGGCCAGTTTCATTTTATTAGAACATTGTATGGATTGTAACATGACTAAAGATAAAAAGGAAGTATGAGGGGACTTGCTGAAAAAGAGCACGGTGGCTTGTGTTTCCCTCCATAAATCGTGGTGCTTCTGCCGGGCATTAGTGTGGAAACCCGGCTTTCAGAAAGGAAGTTCTCTTCTTGGTGTGTTTGCCCCACATCATATTGCTCTCCCTGTTTTCTCATAGTTTTCTCGTTCCTAGACTGAGAAGAAATGTGGATTACCACAAAATGCACGTTACGTATCTAGAGGTCTGTCTTGCTATGCTGATTTGTCCTTGGGGAAGCTCACTGCAGCACAGTTTGGAAGTGATCGATTTATACGAAGCATTTGTTTTTGAAACAGTCGCCAGACCCATTTCTTTAGTGATCTAGGCTGAAAACTAGAATGTCGTTTCAATCTATAAGATATTGTTGTGTTTTGTTTTATTTCTTCGAATGTCTTTGTTTTGCAAGTTTTGCCCTGCTCAAGAAATGGGCTGGGTGGCGAAAAAATCTGAAGAAATAAAATAAAAATGAAACTGCCTTGAGTCTCTTAAAGGTATTGATCTGATGACTCTTTGCTTTTGCAGGTAGCATCTTGGACAAAATACTGGGCAGCGCTGTCTGGAACTCAGCTTTTCTACTATGCCGCTAAGTCCTTGAAGGCGACAGAAAGAAAACATGTATGCATTGCATTGTACTACATCTCCCATTGATATATGTGATCTTCATCCAGAGGGATAGATAGAATCAAACAGATATTATAGATATTTCAATGTGCAACATGCATTATCTTAATTACCGTTTCCTGCTCTTTATTCCCTACTAGAGATAATAGTTTAGCTACCTTGCTTTTTCCAGGACAGTACTTTGCCTTTCCCCCCCAACAGCAGGATGAACATTTTTTTCTTCCCTCCTTTCATTGGGAACGCTGTGTGTTCTACAACTGCAAACATTTTCACTGCTGCTTTTTGGTTCACCATTACTGCTGTCTGGATTTGCTGCTCTGCCTACTTTTCTCCCTTAGTTCCCTCTCTTAGCCTCTCCATCTTGATTTTCTGCTGCCAACTCAGCTCCACAGCTGTCTTGAAAAACAATTCCAAACTCTGTAAATCTTCCTACTTGAAATGCTCTGGAAGCAGCCTTCTGAGTTCAGCTGGATCTGCCTTAGTATACAAAACTTGCATACCATGCACAATGTATACTGTAGCTATTAAACAATGTAAAGCAGCCCTTGTGATAATCTTCAATCTGATGATTCTGCAATGGTATATTTCATTGGCATTTAAATTTTTCAGGTGTCTAAAGCATGGGTATGGGACGCAGGTGGCGCTGTGGGTTAAACTACAGAGCCTAGGGCTTGCCGATCAGAAGATCGGCGGTTCAAATCCCCGCGACGGGGTGAGCTCCCGTTGCTCGGTCCCTGCTCCTGCCCACCTAGCAATTCAAAAGCACGTCAAAGTGCAAGTAGATAAATAGGTACTGCTCCGGCGGGAAGGTAAACGGCATTTCCGTGTGCTGCTCTGGTTTGCCAGAAGCGGCTTAGTCATGCTGGCCACATGACCTGGAAGCTGTACACCGGCTCTTGGCCAATAAAGCGAGATGAGCTCCACAACCCCAGAGTCATCCGCGACTGGACCTAACGGTCAGGTGTCCCTTTACCTTTACCTAAAGCATGGGTACTAAAGTCACACTCGTCCCAAAATCTGTACACAAACTGATTTCCTTAAATTGAGTCCTGTTCGTCTCTGATTTCAAATGGCCAGTAACTTTTATTTGAAGCAGAACATTGTAAGAAAGAAGTCTTCAACTCATTTCAGACAAGTTGAAAAGCCAATTCCTATTGCCAATTATGGTAGTAGCTGTATACATCCTTTCTGTCATCTGTTTTTCACTCATGCAAAATCAGAATTCTACATTATGTTTGGATTGGAGAGGCATACTTTTAAAACATGTAACATGTAACATCTCTGTTCAGCTTTTAACATCTATTTTGCATTAATGACATAAAAAGCCAGTGCTGTTTTGTTCTGGGTTGCAGCATTTAATGCATATCTTGCTGGTTTGTTTGTTTTGTCCTCTTTCCATTAATGTGGTTTTGTTGGTTGCTTCCCGCTTTCCTCCAGTTCAAATCTACACCAAGTAAGACTGTATCTGTTGTGGGATGGATGGTCATGATGGCTGATGACCCAGAACATCCAGATCTCTTCCTGCTCACAGATTCTGAGAAAGGTCCGTGACTGAATATCCTTGGTAGCTTCCTGTATGATTGTGGACACTGGGTGATCTTGGGACAATGGGATTATTGCCTTTCTGCCACTAATTATGGAAGCAAATGAACCTCAGGAGAATAAAATGCATACAAACACTGGTCCGCAAAAGAAAATGTGTACTATATAAATATTTTATTGTCTGTCTGGACACTTTGAAATGTTTTGAGGGAATTTTTTCATATTTTAAAACGTAATATCTAACGTTACAGTCCAAGATTGGATTTTAGGGTGGCATGCAGATAGTTAAACCATTCAGTAAAAATACTATAGAAGCAGAAACAACCACATTAAATAAATTAGCTCAGAACTGTTCCCAAATATTTGTGTGACTTTTCCAGTCTGCTTTCCAGGGCCTGTTGGCATTGCTATTTTTAAAGTTAAACTTTATATGAGGTATTTCTTCAGGATAGCACTGTAGCTGAAAAGCATTTTAATTCTAAATACCAGTGTGATTTACGCATTAAAGCAGGCATCCCCAAACTCGGCCCTCCAGATGTTTTTGGACTACCATTCCCATCATCCCTGACCACTGGTCCTGTTAGCTAGGGATGATGGGAGTTGTAGTCCGAAAATATCTGGAGGGCCGAGTTTGGGGGTGCCTGCATTAAAGCCTTGGACCGAACTGGGGTTGTGAGTTTGAGTTCTTCATCACATAGGACAAGTCAGGGCAGATGTAACAGTTACTGCTTTGCCCATCAAGCTCTCAACCCCATATTGTCAGAATCCAAAATGTGCAAAGCTAGACTGGACTGGAATTACGTAATCAGCTCAATAACTCCTGGTTTGTCTTGACTGCTCAGTGGATAGCTTCTCCCTCCTCTTTTGAGTAGAGATCTAACATTTTCAAGGGTTCTATTACATGAAGTGAAATATTAGACATGCGATTACAGCACCCCTTACTTGGCAGGTAGATATTTTCATTTTTGTGTTCATATCAATTTCCTACCTTTCAAGTACCATACACCACTCAGGGCCATGTTTGGTAGGATTCTTTTTAAATATGTGGCATCTTTCAGATTACGATTATACATTAATATGCATTTTTCCGTTTCCCATTTCTTGCATTCTTTTATTCATTTTTAAGAAGTCTGTTATTCATGATAGAAAGTTCTCCCTCTTTTTGTAATTTAGGGAACTCCTACAAGTTTCAAGCTGGTAACAGAATGAATGCAATGCTGTGGTTCAAGCATCTGAGTGCTGCCTGCCAAAGCAACAGACAACAGGTGAGGGAATTATGGCCTGCTTTGGCAACTAGCAATGAGTGCTAAATATTAAACAATTCTGTACAAAAGTCAGTCTTCAGTCTTGCTCTGAATAACCATTGTTCAGGTCACATAATGGTCTCTTCTAATAGCTCCTGGCGTTACTGAAGATAGATAGCTTCATATATCTCTAATTAGCAGCTTAAAACAATGAGTGCATGTTAAGTGCATGTAAAAATGAG
Organism: Darevskia nairensis; assembly: GCA_034642065.1. Taxonomy (NCBI): domain Eukaryota; kingdom Metazoa; phylum Chordata; class Lepidosauria; order Squamata; family Lacertidae; genus Darevskia; species Darevskia nairensis. The sequence continues at coordinate 607,241 of JAWWNI010000628.1, read as the reverse complement.
TTCCTGGTCTGCATTTATTTCCCATGGGACACATTTAAATACACAAGCAATCAAAAGTGCAGCATTTGGCAATGTGTCACATTTCCTCATACAGTCCATGAAATAAATGGCTCCCATTGATTGCATTAGAGGGTTTTTTAAATAAAATAAAAAAAGTCTGCTTTGAGGGCCTTGAGCAAGATTATGAAAACAAAGTTAAAGATTCTACATGAATCACCATTTTCCAAGGAAAATTAAGAAGTAATTCATAGGAACGGATAGATTTATAAGTATATATCGTTCATAATTGTCAGATTACTGTATTCAACTTTTTTCAGATTTTATGCCCTCTGAAACTCTCCCTTCCTACCCACTCTTAATGCCCTCCACGGTTTATCTTTAAAAGCTCACCATTGTTTAACTATTGTGCTGTTGAACCCTGATTGCGTTCTGTAGCATACAATTCTAGAAATCATGCTTTGCTTTATATATGTTTATGTTGTTTTTATTCCCTCAAAATGTGCTCCACTTACATGGTTATTTAATTTTAGTTTTCTTACATTTATATTGTGCCTTTCTTCCACCATGTAACCAAAGCAGCAAACTTTTGACTCCAAGGGATTCCCCCATCCAAGCCCTAACCATTCCCAGACCTGTTCAGTTTCAGCAAGGTACTGGCCTCATGTGCTTTCATACTATACCCTGGGACCCCCCAACCCACTTGTTTCAGATTTTGAGGCTACAGGGAGGAGGAAATGAGGAAGGGGTCCCGTTGCATTTGCACAAGTCTATTCCATTTACACACAAACATATCTTTAGACTTAGTACAGCTGAAAAATGTAGTAGTATAGTTCTTTTCCATGAGCACAATATCAATATTTTTTGCAATATCAATATTTTTTGCTAGCAACTCCTTATTACATACATATCCAGCACTCAAAGGAATGAGATGTAAACCAAGGCCAAGACATCCAGAGCAGATAACCTTTACCCTTCTGCCCCTATAGTGAAATTTAAAAGTTACTATGCCATGTTAAATGCATATCCTTTCCCAATATCTGTATAAAATACCTAAGAAGTGGCTGTGCTAAATTTAGAAACAATCTTTCACAAAATAAACAGCCCTACACAAATATTGGGCATTAGATTACATTGTGAGTGGGGAACTAGATCCAGCCAGTGGGCCCAATTCCTAAACCCCCATCCCCCTCAAGCCAACTTTGACCGGTAGGTGGGGCCACCCACATGAGTCATCTGCTATCATAGTGATGTTAAATGATTGACATCTGTCAAAGTTTAATGGAGGTTGCTATAACTGCCAATCAACTGAATTACTGCAATCTCCTTGAAGTCATGCATTCAGTACCAGTCAGCTGATTGGCTCTGGGTGCGCACCTTCAGAGAGGCTTGTTATAACTTCTGACCAGCCTTCAAACTCTGCAGAGGGAAAAATTATTTGAATTCAAAGAAATTGGGAAGGTTGCAACTGGTTGTGCCTCAACTTTGGATCTCACTAGGAAGAGCAATCTAATAATGGATTCCTACAGTCACTTCTGTTTTGAACTTATGGAAATGTGTAGCTCTCCAGTGGTAAAGAAAATAACTTTTTGATTGCCCAGAGAAATCTGTTATTTCTTCCGTTGTCCAGGACTGTTTATCACTGAATTTATGCTCTTATAGTAAACTATAGTTTAGAATATGAGGAGGAGCACCCTTTCATTTTTTGTGGTGGGGTGAATGGCTGGGTGATATTCTCAGGAAGGGTAATAAATTGGCTTCTGAATAAGATCACTATTTAACTGCAAAACAACAACACCCAGTCCAATAACAGTTATTGTTGCTATCTTATCAAGAGACATAGGTGCTCTTCAGGAATAGTCATGGATTGACTCCAACTCCAGATTGAGCAGGGGGAGAGACTACCCCCTTATATTCGGCCTACAGTATTTTCCTGCGTATAAGACTACTTTTTAACCCAGGAAAATCTTCTCAAAAGTCGGGGGTCGTCTTATACGCCGGGTCGTATTTCTTATACGGCGAGTATATCCCAAACTCTATATTTTAACTGAAAAAGTTGGGGGTCGTCTTATACGCCCAGTCGTCTTATATGCCGGAAAATACGGTAATTCACAGCCAATGTGGTGCAGTGGTTAAGAGCGGTGGACTCATAATCGGGTGAACTGGGTTCGCTTCCCCGCTCCTCCACATGCAGCTGCTGGGTGACCTTGGGCTAGTCACACTTCTCTGAAGTCTCTCAGCCCCACTTACCTCACAGAGTGTTTGTTGTGGGGGGAGGAAGGGAAAGGAGAATGTGAGCCGCTTTGAGACTCCTTCGGGTACTTTATGGTTTATTTTCACATCAGGAAGTAGGAATGGAGGCGGGGCTGATTCACATTTTAATGCAAACCTACCTAATTTGCTTTTCCCAAAACAATACATGGAGTTTGAAATTCGTACTTCTCTTAATTTTGTGATGCAGTTATCTAACAAAAATGTGTTTTTATATATATTGGGGAAAATACAGATTGAAAGGCATCTATTAGTGAAAATAATTTACAAAAAATGTATTAGCAAAAAATAGGAGAAATGCACACTAAAAATGCTGATGAATTTTCATGAGAGCTTTTAAAACTAAACACCACAAACTGATGTGAAAATGTGACAAACTGAATTAAGATTTTAAAAGATGAGAAACTGAGCAAAACCAAGATTGACAGATTTCTTCATTCCTCGCCGGAAGCCAGAGCTGAGCTATAACCTAGAAATCTGATTTCCCTTACAAAACCATTGCATATGTTTTTAGGTTCCTGCCAACTTGATGACTTTTGAGTGACAAACTTCTTCAAAACATCAACGAAGATGACACTTTTGAATGCTGTCTGTCTGTCTCCTAGTTTGAGGATGGAGGTTCTGGCGGAAGCGTGCCCAGCTGTACTTCTGTGCCAGAACAAAGATGGTAAACAGAGTTTCAAATCTCTGAAGTACTGAACAAAAAAACATACTAAGAATTCAGGGGATGGAAGTGCAAGAGGAACTGCCATGGACCATGTTGCTGCTTAATATTTTCTGAATCGACCTGTGGAAACCACTGCCTTAAAGAATGACAGGAAACCCAACATGAAACACCAAATATTCTGTGTGTGTGTGTGTGTGTGTGTGTGTGTGTGTGTAAGAGTGTAAGAAAGAAAGAAAGAAAGAAACCTCTGGCGGTGCCGTGCTTAGGTTAAATCAGATGTAGCTCATTTGCATTTGTGTTAACTTTGTTATCTTTGAATTTAAAAGTCCACCTTTGTTTCTTTGTCAAAGGAAACCTGGTACTGCTTAAGGGTTGTGTTAATGGGCAGGTTTGCAAGGACACAGCTTGTGTGTTCTTGAAGAATGTGCAGCTACTAGACTTGTATCCCTCCATATCAGTTCTTTGGGGGCTCAGATAATTGGCATCACTGTTTTATTTGTTTATGCTTAGAATGTGATAAATGTAATATATGCAAGTTTATTCTCTTTTCTCAAAGCACTGTCTTTGTGGAACCTAGTACTGTATATGGGGATTTTCTTTCCGACAAGTGGCACAACAGCTGAACATTAAAACACCACACCCTCCTTTTTCAGAGTTCTTGGTTGTAAATTTCCTGATAGAAATAGTCTGCAGGATTTTGTAAAGCAAGCTCTGGGAAATATCATCAGGTCAGAACTGAGCCTTTATTCCTCAGTGTATTTTCAAATGGGTGACATTCTTCTATTTCCCCAACAATGCATTGTAAAGCTTTTCAACGGGCCTGTTTACCGTTTAAAGCCCCATCTTTTGTTGCATTGATAACATTTTACAAGTGACAGTCTTACTTCACATCTCTCCTTGCAGATTGAGACGCACAATGCCTGTATTTGTAGTTTGGAATTCTGAGTTACACTGAACTCTTCTGTATCAGATATAGAAATCAGATCTCCGTAGCAAAAGCTCACAAAATGCAACTCTCAGCATAACCAAGAAAAGTAAGAACTTGACATGAGAGAAAGCATTGATAGAATGAAAATTTAAAGAGTGGATTATTTCCTACATGAAAATTTAATGTGTAACTACACTTTTTGACCACATTTGTGGAAAACTATTGCATTTCAAAGATGCGTCTCCCTCTTTTCTCTTCTTTTTCGCATGTGGTTCTTTTCTGAAATGCTTTGAGGCTTCTTCAGAACCTTCTGATGATGGTAATCAAATGAAAACAAGGCAAGCAGGAATATACCACAGCACTGCAGTCCTAGTTAATAAGAGAAAAAGATTGCATTCATTCTGCAGATTATCATGCGTTTATTCACAGATGAGTAACAATCTTTTTATTTTTATCTGCTTCAGAGTAGAATTTTGCTGACTCGTACTTCCGGAGCCCAAATTTTCCAAAGAACTTCCCCCCTAATTAGTTAGGATAGGGCAGAGACTGGCAGCCGTCTGCAGAGGAAAAGAATAATAACGACATGAAGCTGCAAATATAAGTTCATATTTCTTTCTTCCCATAATAATATTAACAGGTTTTAAATATTTGCCCCATGAAGAATGAATGTTCAGTTCTGACCTTGTAGTGGTGTTATGTCACTTGCTTGTTCTGTGTCACTTAGTTTACATGTCTCCCACAATAACCCATGTTGGGTGTTTCATTAAAAAAGAGAGAGAGAGATCTTCATAGCCAGCAGTATTACTGTACAGAATTTGCACAACTTTCCTTTTTAAAATTACTACATGTTTCTTTTCAGAATAAGCTTTTTTTTTTATTAAAAAAAGAAAGAAAGAAAAACAACTGCAACACAACACTATAAATGTATGTACTTAGTATTATGGAAGGTAATCCTGTGGAATTTTTATTTTTTTAAGAGAAAGAGAGAAAACAATTGTGTAGATACATTGCAGGCTAACCATATTTGTTCTTCACGTTTTTATGAGTAGAGAGATGCAACTGGGATCCCGTTTATATGATGCAGGTTTGCAAAAAACAGAGGGCCAATTCACATTACATCTCCATTAGGTTTTTGGCACACTAAATGGGTCTTTGTGAAATTATTCAATATTCTGTCCAGATTATAGCACAGTGCATCCCCCTCTTCAATTAATTTTGAAGTCTTTTAAGGATATGGTTAGCTACAATATAGACAACCTTTTGTAGTGTTCATAAGACCAGTTCATCACATCAAAATCTACTTTAAATGGAGATTATTGTTTTTGTGACTGCAGCACACACACAATGATCCCACAAATGGACTCAAAACCAACCGGGTTGACAGCCTTTTCTTATATCCATACAGCAAGTTTCAAAAGATAGGAAAGACAGTATTAAAAGCTGGCAAACAGTCCAGACTCCTTTTGCCAATGCTTTTATCCAGCTTCAAATATAATACATTTATCAGAAAGCTTTATGAGGTGGTCAATTTGACAAAAATAAGCTTTTTACATCTTTTTACATATAGCCACATGTTACTACACCCCTTCCCCCCCCCCCCCCGTTTACCAAAAAATTGAGGTAAAAAAAGGAGAGTTGATTTATAATATTTCTTTCATAGTTTCTTTTGTAAATGAATAGTCTTTTAAAGATACTGTCGGTAGAAATAACTATTTAATTACTACAGTATGATTCAAAATGCATTGTGTTAAATCCTGTGATGTAAAATTTCACACCGCAGTGCTATGAATTCTATTAAATTTATTTACTTTGAAACAAATGGCTTTTAAAACAAGGCTCCCATCCAAAAAATATTAAACCAATCTGTGTCTGAATGAGGCATTTTAATTGCTTGTTATCACAAGTAACTTTTAAAAATGTTAAGCTACCTGTGTGAATTTTAACAGTAGCAGGAATTCTTTGTCAAATTTATTTGACAGTGATAAATTGAAAACACTTCAAGTTTTTCCTATGACCTCAGATACTGGTTGCTAAATATATATATTTTTCTATGTTTTTATTATTCCACCTAAAACCAGTCAAGTACCGGTAGTCTTAGTATCTTGAATAAGTGATGTTTTGATTTTAACAAAACGATTCACACTATAGTTCACACTCTCTGAGTAATGTGCCGATGTCTGTGAGCACTTTGTAAAAATGAAATTGATTGTGCTACAGTAATTTAGTAATTTGGTAAGATGTTTAATAAGATGTTTTGAAATTTCCTACAAGGAATGTTTAATTCAAAAGAGTAAAATTCTTCTGTTAAAATCTTTAAAAAACACCCTTATTGAAAACATACAACAAATACAGAATACCTTCCTCCTACTGTGCCTGTTTTTCACACTGCTGTTATCAACACCTTGATTGGAGAATCTCTATAGCACTCCTTAACTGAATTTATCAAGCTTAAGTTCAAATATATCAATTTTATTCACTTCCCATGCAATAAATTTTAGGGATCAGTTGTTTCACATGGTGTTTCACTTACCGGTAGTTTTTCACTCATTCTACCATCCTGGGTAATTTTGTTCTTGTCCTGCTCATTTGCAATTGGACAGCAGGATGTAAGTTGTTTAATGTCATCAGACTCCTTTCCTGGCATATTGCAGCCAAAAAAATTCCATGTAATGAAACCACAGGTAAGGACAACTTCACACATGACTTTTTCCTTCATGGAAATTACGTCAATGTACATGGGAAAATGTGTGGCTTCAGGGGAAATTGATGCAAGCACTGTACCTGTATCTTGATTCACACATTTTTTTCCTACATGGAGACTAAGAAAAACGACCCTGAAAGTGCTTGCACAAATAGTTTGCGGGTTACACCTGAACTGTAAATGCCTGTTGCGAATGTTTCTATTAGAGACACACCACCACCAATTATAAAGACTGATGTAAAGAATATTGTAAAGCAAAACTCAAGAGTTTACTTGCTAATTTTGAAACACATTCCTATAACCCTGTGTATAAGTCAGGGATACACAAATCTGTTTCAAATGAAGCTCAGTCATGAGGTGATCTTTCCAGTTGCATCTTTTCTCTCATTGTTTTGTACATATTTCTCTTTCATTCCTAAGTGTTATTAATCCTGATCTGCTTTTCTCACTTGGTATGCTGGCCGCTATGAAAAACACTAAAACTGGTACTAAAAATAGCCAGTTTTCATTTCCCTGAAAAATTATCCTTTTTAATAGTTTGCTGTTTGCAAGTTGCTCCCTTTCTTCCATTAAAAATGGCTTGTGTCTAAGGTTAAAAGCTGCAATTAAAATGATAAGCAGATACAAAATGTCCCTTCAAAGCAGAATGCCATTTCCTGCCCATCATTGCACGATGG